>QGSO01000446.1:0-497386 GCA_011037825.1 Carya cathayensis
TTTTGTAGTATGACTGGTGAGAAATACACTAGTCTCTAACTCCTGCACAGAGAAGTAAACCACTCCCTGTCATGTCCAACACTCACAACAACACATCTACCAACATTTTGCCTGTACTGACAAATATATAATTATCATGCAAGTCAATATTAAAATACCACCATAATCATAGAAACTATTCATGGAATCTCTGTAAACAGCCACCAATAACTACACATCATTTTGGTTTTAAAGCAAATATGGTCTGAATTCTCTTTACCTATTTATGAACTCCCAGCTTTATATTCCAACCTCAAGTCGAACCTCAAGTCTGCAGATCACCGTGTACTTGTAGAAGTTGATCAACTTTTCCCAATGTTCACACAGCCACCATAATACCAAGCAACCCCAACTGAACCCCTCAACACCTGTGATAAAATGACAGAAATTGTAACATTTGGTTACATCTTATTCTTTTGCATTACTACTAGCTGGATGGTCATGCACTATGCCACTAACATTTGGTAATTACATCTCTAGATCAGTTTCATGTAATCAATACTAGAGATCAGTCATTTGGGGGGGGGGGTGATCTAAAGATTTCATGGCTATCCAATATTTTGAATTTTTTCTCTAGACTAGTCATGAGATGAAAATATCCTTTTCCTATCCATCAAAAAAATTTTTTTTTTTCAAAAGTAATCACAAAATTGTGGGGGAAATGCTATCTAGCACGCACCGGCCTCCTCTCATTATTCTCTTTATAGATGCACTTCCAATATTTGCATCATAAACTATAATATTGGAAGAAAATAATATATAAAAGAATGTGCTCTCTGCACAAATATGGAGTACTCAATTGTGTCACCAGATAATACTCCAAGATTAGCCGACTTTAACTCTTTCACAAGCCACTATATAATGCTCCAAATACCCAAAATCCTTGACAAAATAGGAGAACACATTATGTTCACCATGTCAGTTTAAGCATAACCAGAAAGAGGGAAAAGGCCAAAGGGAAAGAGTTAAAAAGTTTTACACAATCAATATTAAGAAGCTGTCATATAGAAAAGAAGCACAACATTGAGGAATTCCTCATGCATTTGACTATAAGTAGTTATAGAGGACTTGATGTTAAAGAACATTGTTCAAGTTAGCAAAAATTATGAGNCACATACACACAAGTCTGTTATATGGGGGATTGATCCCTTGCTGGAAAATCACTGACTTTATCTAGATTATGCAACATATTAATATGCTCTAGCTTTAATTTCCTACTTGAGTACTCAAAATATTAAAAGACTAACATGAGTATTTTCTGTTTCAGGAGTCACGAATTTATTCCTCTTCTTCGACCAGCGAACATCTTTGTAAAACTCCACCATGTTGACCCCTTGAGGACGCTATAAGGTGGCAAAAAAAAAACAGTCAGCACAAAACATTATTGGCTGAACCCTTCACAACCATTTGCAAAATAAACACATACTCTGGATGGCTTTAGATTATCCAGCTGAAACCACCTCATCTAAATTTAGTCCAGCTCTATAAAGATTGTCAACTTAATGCCCATATAACATACATGTACTGAATTGTCCAAATTTTTCACCAAGTCCAATGTCTTAACAAACCACAAAAGTCCAATTAGTTCTTCCCAACACTACCGTACAATTGCAATCTGGCTAGCTAAATATGGACAGAAACAACACATACTAATTGCCATGCAAATTCACCTCATGATATACTAACACAATCACATCCAATGTAGCTCATGCTTATGCACAACAAGTCACTGTTATAAGTTTTTTTGTACATTTTCAGGTTGCATTAAATATACCCAACATATGTATATTTTTTACAAATCACAACTCTTATACCTTTTCCTCTAGAATCCTTACGAATGATTTCCTCCCTGCTGTATGATTGATGTTGCGCTTTAAGCGATTCTCTCTATTTTGGTTGGATATTTTCTGCATACAACAATCCAACCAAAATGAAACATTGTGGTTAACATGAATTCATTTCTACCTATCCTATGTCTAATTCGGGAATAGAAAAAGTGGAAGGAATTGAAACTAATTATCTTACATACCTTGAAGGAATCGCTTCCCCACCTATCACATAGTTTAGCCCATACTATTGGGTCGACCAAGATTGACCCGGATGCCAAGGCCTCCTCATGGCTACCATATGAAAGATACTTTTTGTGCAAACCACAATGGAAAGCATTAAAACGCTTACGCAATGCTTTCGTAACTGCCATCCGATGATTATAAAGTTCCCAATCCAATTCGAAGTCACCCTACACATGGTAATTGTTAATGTCATTTTCATATTGCCATTACTATAGTGAAATGATTGTGAAAAAGAATTTGTAAATGGCTTACTCGGACTCGCTCAATCAACTCATCCTTATCGGCCTTGGGTACATCGGTCCATCTTCCATAACTCATGTCCGCATTATGTTTCAATATCCAAGTGATTCGTGTTGTAAACATCCCGGCATTTTCACAACATGGGGCCATCTCTCCATCGTTAATTTTAAGAGGTATTTTACCATGTTTTCTAAGTTTGTCGAACTCAATGCACTTCGCAGGCCCCCGTCCAGGTTTCTTCTGTTTGACCGGCTCTATTACAGGCATTGTGGTGGGATCCACTAAAAAGTAATCACAATAAATAAACTGAAAATATCCTTGTTCAAAGAATTGTAACTAAAAAAAATATAATAATTTTTGTGCGAGGCTCACCAATATCGTCTCTATGACTCTCAGGTCCCGGCATTGTAATTGGACGTGGAGAACCCACATCACTTGGTGGTTCAGTAGAGTCATCATCACTTGGCTCCTCAGGGCCTCTAGGGGTTTGTGAATTTATAAGGGGTCGACGTGGTCGGCCTATAAATGCGTAAGGTTCAGGCCGCCGTCGTCTAGAAAGACCCCATCCTCTCCCCCTTCCTCTTCCACTTTGTGCCATCAGCTTTTCTGAAATTCAATATTAGAGGATACAGAAATCAGCCATTCAATATGGCAAAACAGGGTTGAAAATGGCATTTAAACCTAACTGTACAATATCATAAGGCATATTCAGAAATAGACTACTACTGGAACCTCACTAAAGTTTCACCCACATTGTCATCAAGTTCAATTTTCCAGGATTCAGCTTAGTAGTAGGTTGTTACCACAACACATACAAAAAGTGTTCAGCAATCCTACAGCCATTAGACCTATACATTGCTCATCTATTAATCTTACAAGTGAGGTATAACAATAATACATGTGCCTCAGCAAACAATTAGTGACTATTTGTACGCTCGATAAGCTTTATTAGTGCGATTTTTACCTCTTGTGTTGCTGGTCGTCATGAAGATGGTGCTCCAGATACAGATGTCCAGGCTATTTTAAAGCAGAAACAGAATCCTCTCCACCACACTTTTGGCAACAAATGTGTCAGTTATGATAATATAAAGCATGAAAATAAGATATTTATTCTATTTTCCAAACATGGCCTATTGCCAATTAGTTGTTGGAAATTTAAAGTAATTGGCAGGATACGAAAGGTACACAAAAGAAAATTTGACCACTACTAGTTTACTTCATGCCTACTTCAAACATTAACTATCACCCAAACCCTACATAAATAGTCATGCTAGAGTCAACTATGTGCTTCTCTTGGCCCCCAGTAGGCCACTTATGTTATTGTATTACTCGCTCATAATTATGTACCTAGTGAGGTTCCACCATAGTTTACTGGCCAGATTAACTATAATGCCTCTGTACACATAATGAGGTACTTTCATCCAAGTTTCTGTTATTGCATGCAGTTGTGGTGTTTATTTATTCATTGCCACTATGTTCCAACTAGCTAATTAGTGTTGTAAATTTGTCCCCCTTCCCCCATAATCCTCCTGTGGCTATATTGATAGGTTGGTGGTGTACTTAAGCTAACACTAAATTCTTAGCAGGATGTGGTGAGGAAGGACTATGGTGCAGGAAGTTGCACCCTTTAAATCCAAACTTTTTTCTTCTTTAAACTGATTACTTCACTCCAGTGGATAATGGCTCTCTACATCTACTCACACCCTATAAAATTACACCCTATTATGGCCCAGTTCTACACTAACCTAGTTCCTTGTAGACTTAGAAAATAATATAAAAAGAGAATAGCTTTGATCTTGGGTAGATGACCTGCATACCTTTGAAGAGAGAGGTTGAGATAGACCCAGCAAACCTTCTCCTCCCCAGTGCACTCCAACCAACTCCAAGCCAAATTATATCTAGAAGTTTAAGAAATATACGTATGGATAGTGTGCCCCTGAAAATCACTTTTCCCTGAACTTTTGACACCAGTCACAACTGCTGGATGCTATATGTCAGTGCATGCATGTTGAGTCATCTGTGAAAAATGGTCGTTAACTTCATCAGGAGGCAAGTGGGTGAAAGGGAAGAGGAAGTGGCAATGCCACACATGACTTACCCAGGTGAAAGTCCCAAGAATAGACTCTGTAAATCCCATGAAAAACTCTGGCTTGCTTTTGTTTTGAGGAGGGACCGACGTTTACAATCTTGCCTCTTAACAGAAATATCTTTTTGTGAATCTCCCGCTTCTCAATACCTCTGTACTTTGGTTTTCCCTCCATTAGGTACTTTTCCCCCCACTTCAGAGCTACAGTGGTCAGCCACTTAAAACCCTCTAGAAACTGCTGCTACACCACACAACCAATTAAATCCCCACTAATAATCAACCAACGAGCACTGCTGTCAATATTGCAGCCTTAACCATCTTACTTTCAGTTTTTAACATGTAGCTAATTAATGGTTTTTGTTCTTTCCAGATTGAGATACACCACAGCCAATTAAACATATCAGCCCATTTTAAGTCAAACATTATCGTTACTTAGTCAATATTAGTGGCTTGAAAATATTACTTCAGCTTTTAACAGCCAGCCACTATAACAAACAGTATGTTTTTATAAGATTGAGATACACCACAGCTAAGTAAACACATAAGCCCAAATTAAAAGTCAAACTTATAGCTACTTAGTCAATATTAGTGGCTTAAAAATATTATATTCAGTTTCTTTAACAGCCAGCCAGCATTAGTAGAAGAATCTGGGTTACTTTTTTAAAATTGACTTACACGACAGCCAAGTAAAAAAGTGACCCCAAATTATAGTCAAACTTATGGATACTTAGTCAATATAAGTGGCCTAAAAATATTACTTCAGTTTCTTTAACAGCCAGCCAGCCAGCATTAGTAGAATCTTAGAGTTACTTTTTTAAAATTGACTTACACGACAGCCAAGTAAAAATGTGACCCCAAGGAATAGTCAAACTTATGGATACTTAGTCAATATAAGTGGCCTAAAAATATTACTTCAGTTTCTTTAACAGCCAGCCAGCCAGCATTAGTAGAATCTTAGAGTTACTTTTTTAAAATTGACTTACACGACAGCCAAGTAAAAATGTGACCCCAATTTATAGTCAAACTTATGGATACTTAGTCAATATTAGTGGCTTAAAAATATTACTTCAGTTTCTTTAACAGCCAGCCAGCTAGCATTAGTAGAATCTTACAGTTACTTTTTTAAAATTGACTTACACGACAGCCAAGTAAAAATGTGACCCCAATTTATAGTCAAACTTATGGATACTTAGTCAATATTAGTGGCTTAAAAATATTACCTCAGTTTCTTTAACAGCCAGCCAGCATTAAGTCAAAAATATGGACACTAGGTCAATATTAGTGCCTTAACAATATTGCTTCAGCTTTAAACACAATAACAGTCACTCCCACTCATACTTAGTCAATACGATTGAGATACACAATAACTAAACCTTTAAACACATCAGCCCAAATTTAGTAAATTAAACTATGGACACTTGGTCAATATTAGTGCCTCATATGTTATGACTTCAGCTTTAAACACAATAATAGCCACTCCCACTAATACAAATGTCTTTTTAGTCGAACTTTCCGTTGTCACACAGCCATATTAACCACATCAGCCCAAATTGTGTCATAACTATGGACACTTGGATGCTATTTTAGTGGCTTAACAATGATGCAAGAACAAATTAACAAGTTGACTATTTGTTTGCCAGTCAACTTTTTTTTTTATAAGATTGAGATACACACACAGCCAAGGCAACACATCAGCCCAAATTAAGTCAAACCTATGGACACTTACCCAATACAACCAGAGTCTCATCTGTTATTACTTCAGCTGTTAACACTTTCCACTGCCACTCAAATTGTTGGTTTAAGAATATAATTTACATCATTGACAATTATTGGAACCCCTATTCCAAACCTCTGTAATGGCTCACGTACCCTCAACTCCTTAATGCTCAATGGGTAGTAAGAACTACCTTATTGGCAACAATCTTAGCTTTAATTGCTAAGAGTATAAATTAGTTTAACTCATACATAAATATGGCCATTTTTTGATCGAGGAATAATTTTTCCTGAACTGCCACAAATGTAGATGAAGCCTTAAAATTATGCAATTATACATTAGTTTAATAACTCCCAGTGCTATAGAAATTGAAGATTCCATATACAATTATATATTATAGTTGAGTACTAGAGTTCTCTATAACATCATTCCACCATCCTTTACAATTATGTGCCTTGTTTTTTATGATTACACATGCTAAATATGTAAATTCCTTGCATGCTTAGTGCTTGCACCATAAGAAAACCAGGATATTGTGATTAAGCAATATGAGATTATTGCCACGGTCAACCGTGCATATTCTGCTGTATGTGGATTAATTAATTGCTGGTTGTAGACTTGGTCAACTTACTTCCGTCTATAATTTTGTAAGTGTACCTAATTCCGCTACAATCAACCCATTGTCATATTTTAAACTAATAATATAAATGCATAGTTAATGGAGAAAATTGGGATACACTCCTCATATGCACGTGCCATGCAAATTGTGCATGAGGGTACCATTTACTTTCCCAATAATTAGTTTGTATATTACATACTATTTATTACAGAAGCTGTTCACACAAAACATGCGTTCTTAGTTTTCAAACCCTTCACACTTTCTAGGTTTGTCAAGCTTCATCCACAACACATCAAAAGGCCTTAACATCGCGGACAGAAACACACATAGGTTATCCAAGCAAATTACTTGTGGGAGATGTTATATAGAGTCAACACAAGGAAGGTACCATCACGCAAAAGTATTGCACATTCCCGATGATTTACTTGCTCACGCATCTAGCTGGCAACTCCATGGCATTTGTATTTCCTACATATGAATAAACAGAACTCCAATTTAGTTTATCAGGAAGATACTATATTAGGGAAAAAGATTATTGAACTTGTGCAATTAAATTCAACATGTTACAATGTATTTAATGACAATGATATGAACTTGATAAACTAATTGCCATGTGCCTTGTAAAATAAGGTAAACATTAGTTTACCTACCGTACGACCATTCACAGGCCTGGTATAGTCTACTCCGAGCCAGGCTCTTCTGATGAGGAGAATTCTTCCTCATCTGAATATTCCCCATCACCGTATCCAACTTCTGAACCAGATCCAACATCGAAATCGTTTATAAAGTCTGCAACTCCTGAGTCATGTCTATCTGTACCCACAACTTCTCGTGCATCAATATGCCTAGGTGCTATGTCAGTCCGACTTAGTGGAGTTGACAAATGTAAGTCAGGACATTGGGCTGGTGCATAATCAAATGATGACTCGTTGTCTTGATAGGCGCCATCATCACTTGACTCGCCCAATTGGACAGCTTCTAAGTTTGTCCGCCCTGGTGGTATATCGTACACATTCCTATTGGTGAACTTCTGCACTACATACCAGTTACCTTTAGCCCTTAGATCTTTAATGTAGAAACATTGGGATGCCTGACATGCCAACACAAATGGCTCGTCCTTATACCAAGTCTTGTCCATGTTGACACTAGTCATATGATCATCCACTCGAACCCCTCGTCTTTGATCACCAACGTCAAACCAAGAACATCTGAATAGGTACACACGACGCCATCCCATATAGTGTAACTCCACCACGTCATGGATAATACCATAGAAGTCTACATTATTAGTCTGATTGTCACCAGTTACGAAGACACCTGAATTCTGTGCAACCCGTTGTACTTCACGCTGCTTCGTATGGAACCTTTTTCCATTAATAATACAACCAGAGTATGATGAAACCCACGTTTCAGGGCCACATGCTAACGCGTATAGATCTTCAGACACATCAAGTGGGTTGATGGTACGCTGCCCTTTAACCTATCGTAATTTAAATACAGGCACCAAGGCAGTTATTAAAGTTTCATCATTGTGTTCATATTAATGACGCCAGTCATAAATTCATAAGGCAAATGGTAAGAACTTACACGTTGCTTGAACCATGTTTCAAAGTCGCGCTGGTGCGTGCGATCAGCTATATTTGGGTTCAATTGCTGACAAAGTTCACAATGCTCTCTGCATGGAAAACCCATTATTAGTGTGGAGTACTTATAGTCCCGATTTGCAATTCCAGTTAAATAGATCAAATTGTATGGGAAACTTATGGATACATACTGTAGGTAGGACCCAATCTCCGTGCAGTTGTGAAGAACATACCAACTTGCTGAGCGAAGCAGTTTAGGATCTAAAGCCACTTTAGAGGCTACACCCAAGGGATGAACTTTTTGGTTGAAAATTGAAAATCCATCTGTAGTCACCCCTTCGAAGCCATCAATATTACGGTCTGCTCGATTGAACTTCGTCTGAACATCTTCCAGATAAAGTGAGCAAAATGTTAAGCATTCGAGGTGAATTGAGGCTTCGGCTATTGAACCTTCTGGCCGTGCTTTATTCTTAACATATCGTTTGTACTTGCCGAGGTATCTCTCAAATGGGTACATCCACCTATATTGTACTGGGCCCGCCATTATGGCCTCACGGGGTAAATGGACAGCGAGGTGGACCATGACATCGAAAAATGATGGCGGGAAATACATCTCCAATTTACAAAGTATGATGACAATATCCATTTCCAATTGCAATAAACGGTTTTTATCTAGTGTCCTAGCCACCAACTCTTTGAAGAAACTGCTCAATTCCGTCAATGCCAACGCAATATCCTTTCTTAAGAACCCCCCCACTGCGATAGGAAGTAGTCGTTGCAAGAAGACATGATTGTCATGGCTCTTCAACCCAGATATTTTACAATCACGTACAGAAACACATCGGTCAATATTGGCAGCAAACCCATCAGGGAATTTGACCTCCGATAGCCACTCACAAAATTTATGCCTTTCCTCCCCGTGTAATGTGTACAAAGCATTGGGCATTGTCAACCGATCACCATCACGCTTCAGGTGTAATTCTTTCCTGATACCTATAATCTCCAGGTCACGCCGTGCATTGACATTATCTTTTGATTTTCCAGCAATGTTCATCAAGGTTCCGAGGATGTTATCGGAGATGTTCTTCTCAATATGCATAACATCTAGATTGTGACGTAACATTAGTGTTTCCCAATAAGGTAAATTGAAGAATATGCTAGTCTTTGTCCAGTTTAACTCATCAACCGTGCGTTTTCTCTTCCTATGAGTTTTACCAAATTGCACAATGCCGAGCATATCTAGCTGACTAAGGATATCTGAGCCAACTAAAGATGGTGGGCCTACTCTGTGATCTTCTTGACCATTGAACAAATGTTTTCTCGATCTCCAAATATGGTCAGGCGGTAAGAATCGACGGTGTCCCATATAACTATGCTTTCGGCCATATTTCAACCAAATTGCCTCTGTACCTGCATTACATGATGGACAGGCTAGTTTTCCTTTAGTTGACCAACCAGACAGATTTCCATATGCTGGAAAGTCATTGATTGTCCATAATAAAGCAGCATGCAACACGAATGTCTCTGAGGTGGATGCATCATATGTTGGTACCCCATGTTCCCATAGTTCAACTAACTCATCGATCAAAGGCTGCAAGTCATTGATTGTCCATAATAAAGCAGCATGCAACACGAATGTCTCTGATGTGGATGCATCATATGTTGGTACCCCATGTTCCCATAGTTCAACTAACTCATCGATCAAAGGCTGCAAGTACACGTCAATGTCATTCTCCGGTGATTTAGGCCCAGGAATAATGAGGGATGTCATAAAGAATTGGTCTTTCATGCATAACCACGGAGGCAAGTTATACGGTACGAGGATCACTGGCCAGATGCTATAAGGTTTCGCCATATTGTTGAACGGATTGAAGCCATCACTTGCCAATCCTAGCCTAACATTACGAGCATCCTCTGCAAACCAACTATGGTCTGTATCTAACTTCTTCCAGGACTCTGAGTCGGATGGATGCCTCAAGCTAGTTTCATCAGCCACTCGTTTTTCTTTATGCCATCTCATATCACTTGCTATCTGTGCAGACACATATAGCCGCTGCAATCTTGGTATCAATGGGAAATGACGCAAAACCTTTATAGGGATTACTCGTGTCCCATGTGTACTTGAAATCCACCTCGAAGCCCCACACTTAGGGCACTCATTCTTCTCGGCATTGTCCTTCCAAAATAATATGCAGTCGTTGGGGCATGCATGTATCTTCTCGTACTTGAAGCCCAAGCCTCGCTCTAGTGACCTTGACTCCTCATATGACTGTGGTAATAATGCATCAGGAAAGGCAGACCTTAACAACGTAAGCAGCATGTTGAATGACTTAATTGACCAATGGCCTATGGTTTTAATGTGTAGCAACTTGACAACAAATGAGAGTTTTGAAAATTTAGTACAGCCGGGAAAAAGTGGCTGGCGGGCATCATCCAATAATTGGGAAAAAGATGACAGTGATATATCTTCAGGTATGGATGGGTTAGTTCGCAATGGAGTGCTATCTTGCTCCTCATCAAAGAGTGCACCCGCCCATACGTCATCTAGCATATGGTCCATGTCATCAATGTAGTCGTCGTCATGACTATGCTCCAACTGGTTATCCTCTTCATTGCAACATTGTGTTTCCTCCTCCCCATGATATATCCATTGGGTGTAAGTTGAATCAATCCCATTGATGAATAAGTGACTCTCCACTTCAGGTATAGGCCTGAAGAGATTATTACAACAGATACGGCATGGACACCGAATACGGTCACGCCCCACAGCATGACTTCGTGCTGTGGTGAGAAATTGGTTGACTCCTTCAGCATATGCAGGTGATCGAACTCGATCAGTCAAACTCATCCAACTTTTGTCCATCTATAAAGGATTATAAGACATTTGTCAGTTTAGTTGCAATGCCAACTAGTTAGATAGAGTCAATATGATGGTATTATTTGGATTTGTCAAGAGATTTACTACATTATATTCTCATGCGTAGTTAGGTTTCTCATGTATGGTGTGATACCGATTGTTAACATTCCTATGGGTTCACATGCTGGAAAATGGTGCAAGTGGATTCAACCATGCCTCTCCGGGACTTTCACCTTCATGTTCAATCCTACTAGACCTATAGCAGAACATTTCAGACATTAGTAGGCAGCCAAACATGTAGAGAACTTGTGGATTTTTTATGTTGGGATTTACAAGATATCTTAACCCCTACAACCTATTGCAGTAGGTTGTTTTCTCAATAGAGCCCAAAGTAAGTGGCAATTATAATAGATGAACGGGGAGAAAGTGCCCGGGTAGCCCCAGCCCTTGATCTAATTGCTAGGTGTCTTTTCTAGTTTACATAAATATGGCACAAGGGATTCACCTTGGTATATATTTGAAACAGTGTCTTGTTGGTAACAGATCTTATAATCACTACAAGAAAAGTATTACTTATTAATTGTGGTCAACTATTTTGAGTAAATGACTTTCATTTAATCAAGTCCAATGTTTTCAAGCAAAATAATTATTCTCCTCGGCAACAATCTGTCACGGCACATATCAATTCACACAAGAAATGCCATGTTTCTTGATCATGTGTAATTCAATGACAAGTCATAGTACTGCAGGGTAGAATGCGGTATTTGTCCTTCCACATGTGCGTACAATATCTAGTACAATTGAAGCTGATGTAAATTATGCCACTCATCAATTTATTATAAATCACCCATATGTTTCAATAGATTGGATGCTCTTTCTTTAAAGAATATATTCTTTAAAAGACCTGCATGCCCCTTACAAGATAGACGCTAGTTACTGCACTGCATATTATCGTTGCAATATAACCGATAAAATTATAAGCTATCAAATCATCACAGATTCAATATGGAAATGGGTTTCGCTGATTGTCCAAAAAGAATGTTGTAGGCCAAAGTGTGAACACATCCATGATCAGTACTATGTTATTGAGATTCTTTGAGCTTTTGGAAAGTCAAGCCATGCTGGTTATTAGTTACAACTTGCAGCTTAATTCTGATCCATTCAGCAGATTATGATACTCAAGACAAATAAAAAGTGAAACTGCAAATTTGTAGATGAATTTTTTTTTTATTTAGTCCATTTACAGGAACTACATTATAATATATATATAAATGTGTGTGTGTGTGTGTGTGTGTGTACGCATGTGTGTGTCATGTGCAACTTTTAATTGTGAAACTCAACTGCCGCCATGGTAACAGATTAAGAATAAAATTTTCTGAATGCGTGAGTTCCAGAGATGCTAATCCCTGTAGACCCATCCAAAGGATTGTTCTCCCATGTGCTGAAAGCACGATTAACCCACACACACCCAAAAAAAGGAGTAAAATTACAATATATCCCGTCATGCTGATCGTACTTACCTTGATTTTTGAACCTGATCTACTAATATTGTCTTCCTCTACCCTTCACACATATTTATTTTTACAACACACGGCCTGCTCATATTCATTTAGCTAGTTTAATTTTTTTCTAGTATATATGCGATTCTAGCAAATATATGTGGTGTAATGATAACGAGTAGAAAACTCATTTATCAATATCTCTAACCTTATAGGGAGAATGCAGTAATCCCCCATCGAGCCAGTAGGGTCAATATATATTTCATATAGCTAGCTTTCTTTACAACCAAATAAAATGATTATAATCTCTGGGATGACCAAAAATCCAATTAGCTAGCTAGCTGGATGGTATGCACTATGCCACTAACATTTGGTAATTACATCTCTAGATCAGTTTCATGTAATCAATACTAGAGATCAGTCATTTNGAGGCCTCCGATTGGTATTTGGACACAGGGGCTTCGGCCCACATGACTTCGGCCCAATCCACTTTGGATCAGTCCACTTCCTATACGGGTAAGGATTGTGTTATTGTTGGGAACGGTGCATCTCTACCCATTACTCACACTGGTACCATTTCACCTTCTCCTGATCTTAAATTATTAGATGTTTTAGTTGTCCCTCATATCACTAAAAATCTTTTGTCTATTAGTAAATTAACGAATGATTTTCCATTCTCCGTTACATTTACTAATAATTTTTTCACTGTTCAGAATCGCCAAACGGGAAGGATGGTGGCAACCGGTAAACGAGATGGCGGCTTATATGTGCTTGAACGCGGAAACTCTGCTTTTGTCTCTGTCCTAAAAAATAAATCACTTCATGCTTCATATGATTTATGGCATACTCGCCTTGGACATGTGAATCATTCTATTATTTCTCTTTTAAATAAACAAGGACAGCTTCATCTTACTTCTTTATTGCCATCTCCTGTGCTGTGTAGTACATGTCAAATTGCAAAAAATCATCGTTTGCCTTATACTCGTACTGAACATCTCTCATCACATGTGTTAGATCTTATTCATTGCGATATATGGGGCCCTTCCCCCGTTAAGTCAAATTTGAATTTTGCATACTATGTTTTATTTGTTGATGATTATTCCCGCTTCACTTGGCTTTACCCATTGAAATTGAAATCTGAATTCTTTCATATTTTCCTTCAATTTCAAAAATTTGTGGAAAATCAACATTCTACTCGCATCAAAATTTTTCAAAGTGACGGTGGTGCAGAATTTACTAGTAACCGCTTTCAAGCCCATCTCCGTACCTCTGGTATTCATCATCAACTCTCTTGTCCCTATACACCCGCTCAAAACGGTCTTGCTGAAAGGAAACATCGTCATGTTACTGAAACAGGTCTTGCCCTTCTTTTTCATTCTCATATTCCCACTCGTTTTTGGGTTGATGCTTTCAGCACTGCGGCTTACATCATCAATCGATTGCCCACGCCCCTTCTCCGAGGTAAGTCTCCTTTTTAGCTTCTCTATGGCTCCGCTCCAAATTATGAGAACTTTCACCCCTTTGGTTGTCGTGTTTATCCTTGTTTACGTGATTACATGACTAACAAATTTTCCCCTCGTAGTATTCCTTGCATTTTTATGGGTTACAGTTCCTCTTATAAAGGGTTTCGTTGTCTTGACCCCGTCACCTCTCGCATTTATATCACCCGCCATGCCCAATTTGATGAACACCATTTTCCTTTCCACCATACTTCCCAGGCTCAATCCATTTCCTCTCTTCAAATCTCAAATTTTCTGGAACCAAGTCTTATCCATATAGACATATCCCTGCCCTCTCCTGCACCCCCTTCCCGACACATTTCTCAATCCGGATTCACCCCGTGTATTATTTGTACTGATCCTATGGATGAGTCTGTGCAGGCATCTACTTCTCATGCAGGTTCTTCTCTGCCACACTCGAACTCCAGCCTGACTTCTTCTGAGCCTGTTTCTGAGTTACCTCTCATTGCTCGCACTCCTGTTCCAGCTACTCCGTTAGGCTCCCATCCTATGGTCACACGCGCTAAGGCCGGTATCTTCAAAACTCGCCACCCAGTGCATCTCAGTCTTGTGGGCACCTCTGGTCCTCTCTCTGCTCTTCTTGCATCCACTAAGCCCAAAGGATTCACAACTGCTGCTAAGAATCCTGCCTGGCTTGCTGCCATGGATGAAGAAGTTCAAGCCCTGCAACGTAATTGTACTTGGACTTTGGTTTCCCGACCTACCAACGCCAATATTGTGGGTTCCAAATAGGTGTTTCGGACCAAATACTTGCCTGATGGTTCTATTGAGCGTCTCAAAGCCCATCTTGTTGCTAAGGGCTACACCCAAGTCCCTGGTCTTGACTACACTGATACTTTTAGTCTTGTCATCAAGGCAACTACAGTTCGTGTTGTTCTCTCCCTTGCTGTGACCAACAAATGGCCTCTACGCCAACTTGATGTCAAAAATGCGTTCCTCAATGGGCATCTCACTGAGCATGTCTATATGGAACAACCACCGGGATATATTGATCCTCGCTTTCCCAACCATGTCTGGCAGTTGCAGAAAGCTCTCTACGGTCTCAAGCAAGCTCCTCGTGCCTGGTTTCAGCGTTTCAGTTCATTTCTCCTTCAGCTAGGTTTTTCTTGCAGTCGTGCCGACACATCTCTTTTTGTTTTTCATACGAAGTCTGACATGATCTACTTGCTTCTCTATGTTGATGACATCATTATTACAGGCAACAACTCCTCTCTACTTGATAGTTTCACTTGCAAGCTCAATTCTGAGTTCGCCACCAAGGATTTGGGTTCACTCAGTTACTTTCTTGGTCTTGAAGCTACATCTACCACTGATGGCCTGTTTATCAGTCAGCTGAAATATGCCCGGGACATTCTCACATGAGCTCAGTTACTTGACAGCAAACCAGTCCACACTCCCATGGTTGTTTCCCAACACCTATCTTCTGATGGATCTTTGTTCTCGGATCCCACGCTTTACAGGTCTCTCGTTGGTGCTCTCCAATATTTGACTATTTCACGACCTGATATTGCTCATGCTGTTAACTCTGTCAGTCAATTTCTTCATTCCCCGACTGACGACCATTTTCTTGCTGTCAAACGTATTCTTCGCTATGTTAAGGGCACACTGCATTTTGGTCTTACTTTTCGTCCCTCTGCCACTCCCGGTGTTTTAGTTGCTTACTCAGATGCTGATTGGGCTGGATGCCCCGATAGTCGCCGTTCTACCTCTGGTTATTCTATTTATCTTGGTGATAATTTAGTTTCTTAGAGTGCCAAGAAACAACCTACTGTTTCTCGCTCCAGTTGTGAATCTGAGTATTGTGCTATGGCTCTCACTGCTGCCGAACTTCTTTGGCTCACGCATCTTCTCCATGACCTCAACGTTCCTCATTCCCCATAGCCTCTACTTTTATGTGACAACAAGAGTGCAATCTTCTTAAGTTCCAACCCCGTCTCTCACAAACGGGCCAAGCATGTTGAGCTTGACTACCATTTTCTTCGTGAACTTGTTCTCGCTGGCAAACTTCGCACCCAGTATGTGCCTTCACATTTGCAAGTTGCTGACATTTTTACAAAAAGTGTGTCTCGCCCTCTCTTTGAACTCTTCCGCTCCAAGCTTCACGTCCGCTCAAATCCAACGCTCAGCTTGCGGGGGGGTGTTGAGAATCATGTTGAGGATTCTCTTCCTTAATCTAAGGTTTTCCTTTTGTGTTCTATTTGACCCGTAATTGTAGTTGCTCAATATTCTTTCCATTTATTTGTAAACTTTCCATATATGTAATTGCCATCTATGGCTATGTAATTACTTATAAATATACAATGACTCACTACTGGAAAGGTGGTGGTTTTCAAACCTTCACAACCGCCAACTCTAGAGCGGCTAGAGGTAAGTTACTGCGAGAATATGGAGATCATTTTGCTTGTGGATAGTGATACCAGCATTTGCAGCAGCACCGCATCTCAACTTGAGTACTTGAGAATTCAATACTGTCCCTCCCTCAAATCCTTGACATCATGCGGAGAGTTACCTAGATCACTCAAACACCTCAATTTGTTGAGGTGTCCACAGCTGAAGTCAATAGCGAACAGGTTTCATCATAACTCGTTTCTTGAATGCATTGAAATCTCATATTGTGAAAACCTTCAGTCCTTACCCACAGGCATAAACGCTCTCAGCACTCTACGTGATATTGATATTAGGAATTGTCAGAGTCTTCATTTGTCCTTGGACCGAGAGTTGCTCCCTGCCAACCTGAGAATTCTCCATATATCTGACTGTGAGAATGTGTCGGCCCTACCCGAAGCCATACACAACCTCACCTCTCTTGAAAAATTGACAATGCACCATTGTTCAGTTGTTCCTTTTCTGGAAACAAATCTTCTCACCAAACTAGCATCACTTACGATATCAGCTCATGACAGAAACACTGATGCCACTTTTGAGTGGGGGTTGGACAATCTTATCTCTCTTAATAAACTTGAAATTAGAAAATTTCAGCCGGTCTCCTTTCCAAAGATGATGTTTCCTGCCTCTCTAACAATCCTCACCATCTCAGACTTTCCGAATCTGCAACACCTTTCTTCCAAGGGCTTTTCAAAACTAGTCTCTCTTAAAGAACTGTATATCTCCGAGTGCAGACAGTTAGAGTCCTTTTCAAAGGATGGCCTACCTCCCTCAATTCTGAAACTTTATATCTCTCAGTGCGAAAAGCTCCGGTCCTTTCCAAAAAAAGGGTTGCCACCCTCACTGCTGGAACTTTACATCTTTCAATGTCCCATGCTGGCAAAAAGTTGCAAGAAAGATCGAGGAAAAGAATGGAGGAAGATAGCTCACGTCCTTCGCGTTGAATTTCATACAAATCTTAATCTAAGGCCATCCGATCCCCTTTGAATCATGTGGATATTGAAGGCATCCGGTCGCTGCTATTTATTGCTCCAATTCTGGTTGGTCCTGCACAATGATGAAGATATTCTTCCTCGACTGGATATTGATGGTAATATTTGCTCTTAATTTCTTCTTTTCTGGTTTATTTTTACTCCTATGATTAACTGGTTACGTTTATCAGATCTCCTTTGCACCGAACTGCATGCATGATAAATACAAAGCAGGGATGAGATCACTAATCGAAAACATTATTCTGGCATTAATGAACTGATCAAGAAAATGAATAAGATGAGGTATATTGTTTTGCTTCTCCTGCAACGTCATATAGTAGTCTTTAACAATAATGCTACCGGGGTTGGAAATCCATCCATCTTTCGAGGACGGATTAGTAATCTAGCAATATTTTGTGATTACTAAAAGCTTTTGACCATCTAGGTTTAAAAAATAATCATAAATTCTTTCATCTTAGTGATCAAAGGCTAAATTCTTATTGGTAGGCAGAAATCGAATCATATATATTTTTGGTTTTTTAAAATAATTTTTCAAGGGGTGAGTGTTATTTTATGGGTCTAGCTCTTCCTTTCGAAACCCTGAATTCAGACAAATAGTTGAGGATCCTTAATTTCTGTATGTCCCCATGGTTACCGGCCTGTATAATAAATACTAATTTGTTCTTTGTTTGATGCTTGTAGATGCTTCAAAACACTAGTGCGAGTGTGATGCTAGAGAATCAGAGTCAAATGATGCTAAACTATCCGATTGCATGTTGATGGTGCTAAACTACCTTGAGACAGTAGATTCGTACTGCAAGCACGGCAGGAAACAGTGATATTTCCATTATTTGGAGCGATTTTGGGCACATGTTGGTATTTTGGCTATAAATTTGGCTACAGGTATCGTAATCTCGCATATGGCTCCAATTCAAAACGCTCTTTTTGATGCGCACATTGTGGTTATCGAACTAGGCTCAGTGTACATCACAAGGCCAAAATCCACTGTTTTCCCTTTCAAATTCTATTATTTGCCTTTTATGTTAATATTTCATTTCACGTTTAAGAAGTGATTTTGAAATAGATTTTAGCTAAATTTTTGGCAAATTATTTATTTATATTTGGTGTGATAATTGAGATTTTACCATTTTTGGTAATATATTGACATTTTCTATTTATAGCTATTACAACTTGGCTTGTGGGGTTGATTTCGAAATTCTTGAATTTTGACAATTTAAATTTCTCAGTGTTGATCATTTGTTAAAAATAGCTGCGAGAATTATCTCAATTTTTTCTAGCGTCAAAGTGCTATTAGAAAATTGTAGTACTACATTGAGTACAGAGTAGGATAGGATAGTAAGATGAGAATTTTTAGTCACTATAACAAAAAAGACTTTTTGGGACGATACAATTTCTTTTTGGGACGAAATGAAAATCGTCCCAAAAAGTGAGATTTAGGAACAAATTTCATATTTCGTGCCAAAAAATTGACATAAAGTCTGTAACGTTTGAACGCATTCAAACAGTCTAGTTAGTGATGAAATATTTTGTCCCAAATAATTAAACCATTCGAACACTAATGATTCACTATTCGAACGTCTAAATTTAACAGTTCAACCCTAGATTTTGGCGCATTAAGTACACTTTTTTAGAAGGAAATTGCTACATCATTCAAACGTACCAATTTAACCCTTAGCAATGTTCAAACTTGACTGCAGTTATACATTCCTCTATTTGTGTCAGTTGAGTATTGATGGTGACCTGAGTCACAGACACGACATCAAACTTTGTACGTAATGCAGAAATCTATGTACGAAGCATAGATATAGCAGAAAGAATCTCCATATGCACTGCATCGATCACCGCTGATGTTTGTTCGCTGATCGCTACATGAACAATCTCGGCCATCTCCTCACGAATAACATTGTGTACTAATGCATCGGCCTGTGTGGATGTCTCAGCAGCTAATACTCCATGATCTCCCGGCTGTGCATCTCTCTAAGGAATAACCGATTCTGGAACATGTTCACGAAGATGCAATCTCGAGTGTCCCGTGCTGCGTGAGAGGGTGGTGCTGTTTATCAGTCCTATCAGCTCTCTTTTACGCTCGGCAACATCAGGCACAACACCACCAGCAAATAGCAGAAATCGGGTGATCAGGATTCTGAATGGCAGTATATCCATCGAAATGTATTGAGACTCTACTCGAATCCTATTGAATATATACCCCACCAGGTCAATAGGTATGCCACAAGTGACCCGTATTGCCAACCTCTGTCTTGTGCTGCCGAGAGTCAATGTTGTTGGCAATTATCAAATTCAAGATCTTGAAGAAAGAAGATAGATCTGCCTATTTGATGCTCTCCGTCCCGTCATATGGTGGAGCATCTAGACCAACAACCAAATCCCTCACCTCATGATCAGCAAGGGTATCGACCTCATTAGTATAAACTGATGCCTCCTCCTTAGTTGTCTTTGTCTCAACTGAAGGATCAGACTCTCTAGGCACCACGTTCGTATATCCATCTAGCAGCCTAGGAATACCAAGATGCTCAACAAGTGCATCCCTTGAAAATACAACTGAAACTCCTCAGACAAAGATCCTGTATGCCCCTCTGTCATCTGGACTGGCACTACCGAGCTCTCTATAGAACTCAGCAACAATTTCAATATAGGAGACTAGCTCCCATGCTTCCTCCTGCTCATCTAGGATAGGTCTCCAACCACGATCGCTGAAGACTGATGGTAGGAAATGACTCTCCCAGACAAGACTTTGGAAATCAGAAATCTTCACCGGTCGCTCTAGTGAAACAGTCCTCTCCCTGACTGGACCACTACTAGTCTCAGCAGGATTGCATCGCTTACGTCCCACCCTAGAAAAAGACATTATAATCAACCTGAAATTTGTAATTAAAAATTAGATATACAATATTAACAATAAAAATATAATAAATACCTATTCACAGTACTTTCATACGAATAGCAATTTAATAAAGTGAGACATTGTGAATAACATAATTTTTAATAAATAATATCACATTATTTAATATTAATTAGATTAATATTAATAGAAATTTAATATTTAACAAAATGTGATAAATTTCTATATTAATTTAATTATAATATAAAAATTATTCTCGTTAAAATTTAATAGAACTATAATATGGAATAAAAATAACAATTCACTAATATTACTAAATTTAATTATACCGTTCGAACTCCTAAAATAGTGCTTGAACGGTACACTTGTACAGTTTGAACGCATAAAAAAACGTTCGAATGTCATTGGATTGGCTCCTACAGTTCAAAAGTGTAAAACAACGTTCGAATGGATAACTATTACCGTTCGAACTCTAAATATAGTGATCGAACGGTACTTGTACAGTTCGCACATATAAAGCAACAGTCGAACGGGGTTGAATTGGGTCTTACCGTTTGAACGTCAAAAGCAATGTTCGAATGGTTAGTTGATATCGTTCGAACAATGTTTACAATGTTCAAGTGGTATGCGAATCGATTTCGTATACCAAGGCAAGTTGACTCAGCCATTGAAATCCATGGAATCCTTCGATTCTATGGATTTTTCACCAAAATAATACGTAGAAACCTAAACAAACCTTCCTACAATGGATTAAAGCAAATCTACGATGAGTATTGATGGATAAATTGCTTTATCCTAATTCAAACAAATAATCTATCAAAAATCTAAATATAAACGGTAAAATGGTTAGAAAAAAAAGAGTATCGGTACTTAGAGGAAGAGGCTTCAAGTGGGTACTATTCACGGCGGCAAAGACGGCGTTGAATGGCTGAGATGGACGATTAAAGTCTTGAAAGGAAGTTGGAATGTGTCCGTTTGGCGTCCGTGAAAATAACGTCCACGGCAAGTTATATATGTAAAAACGTTCGAACAGTATCTTAATACGTTCGAACGGTAAACTGAAAATTAATTTTTTATGATATTATTTAATATGTTATAATATATCATAATAATTTATTCTAATATGAAATATCATATATTATACACGATATATTATATTTATTATGTTTAATATAGTATATATTATATTATATTTAATATATTATATATATAATATACTATAAGTTATATGATGTAGTATAATATAGTATACTATATATACTATAGTATTATATAACATATATGTGATATTAAAGATCACACTATATATAATAGTAAATATATGTTATGACTTGTTTAGTATATTAACATATTATAGGTTAATTAGATGACACGAAATATTCTAGACTATAGGTGACACTATATACGATAGTATATATATGTTATATATAGTTTAATATATTAACATATTATATTTTAGTTTTAGTCTAATTAGAATACATATATATGCTTGTACTATAGATGACACTATATATGATAGTATGTACATGTTATACTAGAAAGTATTATATTATCATATTATAGTTTAGTTATAATCTAATTAGATGACATTATATATGCTAGTACTACAGATGACACTATGCCATGATACCATATATATGTTATAGATAGTCTAATATGTATACTTGACTATAATATTAGATGTAGTATGATATTATATATTATATTATATTTTACTATAAGATAATATATAATATGCTTGATTATATATTATAATCAAATATTACTATGTTACTAAATTATAGTATATTATATATTATATATTAATGTTGTTATTTTATTTAAAGGTGCAGTACAAAATTGTTTTGCTAAACATTCACCAAACCGTTTAAACTCTTAATAATAAGCGTTTGAACGTTTTGGTAAACAGGCATTACCACTCGAACGTATAAATATATGTTTGAACGTGAAACTTCAGGAGGGAAATTTTTCCCGCTTTATTGTTTCACGTTCAAACGTTTAGCAAATAACCATTTGAACGTAAATGTTCTACATTTACACAACAGAACCTCACAATCTCTCTCCTCCCACCACTCTTAGTCTCACTCCCAGATGCAAATTTTCCAACCAACGCCATTCTCCCTCAATCCAGCCCCCAAATATTAATAGTTTTCATTTTACTCTTATATTTTCAGATTAAGATGTTATTTTTTCTGCTTTTTGGAGAGTATTTTGGTTTTGGGCATAAAGGTCTTCTTGCATTTTCATCTCTCAAAACCATGTATGCTATCTTATTCTCATTTTAGTTTGAATATGAGTATTTTCGTTTGCTGTACTGAGTTCGTGATATTTTGTGTTTTCGTTTGCTGTACTGAGTTGGTGATTATTGGAGTTTTTGGTGGTTTAAGACGATTGAAATCTGGAATAAAACTGTTCGAACGATACACGATTAACATTCAAACAGGTTTATTATGTTCAAACACAGTATAACACCGTTTGAATGGTATGTTTAAACGGTGTTAAAATATTAATTAGAAATTAGAATACTACTAAATTTTTAAATCTTTCAATTTCAATATTAATTAAAATACAACTAAATATTTAAATTAAAATACAAATAGTTAAGATTTAATAATACTTAAATAATTAATATTTAAATTAATAAAATGTATTTTAATTAAAATACAAATAGTTAAGATTTAATAATACTTAACTATTGAAAGGAATAAAATGAATTTTAATTAAAATAGAATAGTTAAGATTTAATAATATTTAAATACTTAATATTGAAATTAATAAAATGATTTTTAATTAAAATACAAATAGTTAAGATTTAATAATACTTTATATAGAAATTAATAAAATGAATTTTAATTAAAATAAAAATAGTTAAGATTTAATAATACTTAAATACTTAATATTTAAATTACAGAAAAAATGAATTATTTTATTTAAAATATTACTAAATTTTTCAATAATACTTAATAATTAGAGTTTTTGTTGTATTGTTATATAAATAATATGTTGTTACTATTTGATACACGTTAGCATATCTTGCATTGTTTGTCCATCACAATAAACCTTAGAACCGTTCGAGAGTTATCAATTCAGATGAATGCTTGATTGATAACTCTTGGATAGTCCAGAGTGGACAATTTAGGATTGTAAGATCATTCTCGCAAACTATCGAAATATATCTGTTATTCGTCCAGCATTAAGATTTTGGTAGATTCATCCCTTGTTCTCCGGATATATAGTTTCGGTGATAGTGGATTGACATGTTAATCATCGGTGCACACAACTAGACGAGCATATTTGGAGAACTACGGGGAGATGCTGCCGAAATTTTGTTGGACATGACAAATAATAAAGAAGGGGTTTGCGACTATGATCTTACAATCCCAAATGAGATAAGACCAATTACTCGGTGAAAGGTGGCATACTCCTTGATTGATACATGATACATGATACATATTTGTTTATTGATGCACACATGATTGCTTGTAATGATGATGGTAGGCATGGATAAGAGTTGGATGCGAGTTAGCGATCGACTGGGTTATAATTACAATGTATATGCTGAAGGTGTTAAGAAATTCTTAGAATTTCCATTGGATACATGTGATAGTGATGGGCATATTAGATGCCCATGTAGAGAATGTAGGAATTTGCATTCTCATAAGATAGACTTGGTGAGAGAGCATTTGTATGTCAAAGGTATTGACAAAAGATATACTGATTGGGTCTTACATGGTGAATCATATCTAACTTCATTCGAGGTTCCACATGAAGATATACAACTAGATATTGTTGGAGATGAAGACGATGAGGATATGGAGCAAATGTTAGTTGATATCGGTGCGAGAATGTTTATAGATGAAGGTGATACGGACACATCAAGTTCAAATGATGGGGGTCATAACACTTTTGCACGATTATGGAATGATTCACAATGTGAGATATATCCAAGATGCAGAAGACACAGTAAGTTGTCATTTACCGTAAGACTGCTTTACATAAAATCAATGTGCCGATTATGTATTAAGGTTGTTGTAATGTTACTCGACCTGTTTAAAGAGGCACTGCCATCAAACAATACTTTACCTTGTAACTTCTATGAAGCAAAAAAGTTGAAATGAGGACATGGATTTGATTACAACGTAATACATGCATGTAAGAATGATTGCATATTATTTTGGCAAGAGAATGAGCAGTTAAACTAGTGTCCTATATGCCACGAATCAAGACGGACATCTGACAAGCAAAATGTGCCACAACTTTCCATTAATACCTAGATTACAATGATTATATATGTCACGTGTGTGACACCCCCAACTCCTACGTACGAACACATGGAAACCGAGGCGTCGGGATGATGACAACACGGGTCACGCATCCCATCACCAAGTGTCAAGTGTGTGTACATGCAACACGTGTACAATAAAAATAATGCAGCAGAATAAAAGTCTTACAACTAAGTACTAGCATTTTGTTTAAAACAAGCGTAACAAAATATTACAAATTTAACATTATTTCAAATCCAAATTACATAACATAAAAACAAGTAATATAATTTCGAAAAGTTAAACAACTCCAAGTCAATAATATAGCGGAGCCGCCTCCTCGGACTCAGCCTCCTCCTCCTCAACCTCTGCATCAAAATCTACGGTATCAAAAATGGTGCCGCAGGTAAGTAATAATCCAGAAACCACAAGATTAAAATATATTAAACTCAACAATATACATGAGCAATTGCCAAATGCCATGGTCCAAAAATCCTCATTTTTCCACGCACGCCAAAATCTCATTTTTGGCCCACAATAAATTCCTTTAAAACAATTCCTCGCCATTATCTGGGATAATGGCCCAACACAAGAAATCCATTATTTTCCCAGAAAATAGATCACAAAGCCCACATATAAAACCTCACCATTTTTCCAAAAAATGGCCCACAAATAATCCGAAATCCAAAACCAGTTTCCAATTATTGCATGCACCATGATCTCCCCTAAGGATCATCCGCACACTCTGACTCCTATGCCACACCACAGGTAACGACTACTCATGTGACATCTACTTGAGTGATACCCAGTCTAGCGCCCAGTGCGTACCAGGACCAAGCATCCTCTAATCCCCACCGGCCGACAGCGTTATCGTATCGTGCTATTCGGTCGTCGCCCAGCGACAACAGAAGGGATGTCACTCAGTATTATCCACTCCCAAGTGACCTGAGGAGCTCCACCGATATAATGCCCCATCCCGACTTGGGGTCGTGATACATACGCACCCAAAAATCCATTTAACTTGTGAAAATCCAGTTTTCAATATTTAACACATGCACATACATGCACCATGCAATGCAAACCTCAAGACACAATTTAACCAACAAATCTCAACATCAACAACAAACAAATAACTCCGTCCTCAAATTCATCTGACCCTCAACTCCTCGAACTCAGTCCTGAATAACCAACCAGTCACAAAATTATTGTAAAAGTAATATTATATTTAAATCTAAAATCAAGTTTGAAAAATACTTACAGTGCTATATAATAATTTTCGATGGATCAACGAGCTGCAAAAAGTGGAGGAAAAGCAACGTAACAGTGCAAAATGCACTGTGGCCGTGGGTTGTAAAATACTCACTTTTGAATTGGAACGAACCAAGGTTTGGGATTGATAGGGAATCGCTTAGAAGTGTTTATGAAGCTAGCGGAAGTGAGAGTTGGCCGTGGGTGGCGGTGAAAACGGCGGTGGAAGACCAAAAAGCCTAAAACAGAAAGTGAAATCGTGGGGGCTGCTCTGGCGACGGATCGGAGCTAGAAATTGGTGGTTTAGGTCGACAAGAGGTCGGGGATGAAGTGGTGAAGAGATTGTGGCCGAAAGTGGAGCAACGGCGGGCATTGGAGCTCAAAAACGCTGGGGCTTGGAGGAGCTCATGGTAGTTAACAGTAGCTCGAATGGAGGTGAAATTTGGTGGGGATGATCACCGGCCAGAGGGGAAGAAAATTGGGTGGGTTGTGAGATGCATGGCAGCGGCGTTGGGTGGTTCTGGGCGGACGTCGAAAATAATAGTAAAAAGGAAGAGAGCTTTGCGCACAGGAGGAGAGGAGAAAACCAAAGGAAAAGTGGAGAAAAAGGAAAGAAAAAGAGAAAATAAAGAGAAGGGGTATCACATATGAAGTCCAAAAACTGATCCAACGAAAGCTACTTTAAAAGCTATAAATTGAATAAAATAATTTAACACAACATCTAACTAAAATATAATAAATAACTAATAAAAACTAAAAACAAAATTTTAAATCCAAAAATAAACTAAAATAAATTAAATAGCAATTTAAACTCAAAACAATAATTAATATTAAGAAAGCTCCACAAAATAAATTTCAAAACTAAATAAATCCAATTAACATACAATAATTTAAAATAAAAGGACCAATATTTTAATTTTATTAAAATACTCATTCAATGAAAATATACGTAAAAGCGGAGTATCACATCCTCTCCCCAAAAAAAAAATTTCGTCCTCGAAATTTATGAAGTCAAACATCAGCACCAAGCAGGATACAAGATACAACTCAAAGTATACTTGAGAAAATCATACCATCAACCATTCCCATACAAGCATGAGTAAAGCTCTCCCAAATCTATTGTTATAGGCAATTTCATCATACTCGCAATAGTCTCCCAATAGAACATCACGTCTAGAACTCTTAGGGCGGCCATGGAAGCTAAACTTTCCATTTTTCACAAAACCTTAATACAACACCAGTAAATTCTAATAATTATTATTTTCCTACAATAAATTGTACTAACCTCAGTCGACTCCTATGCTATAACTTCAAAACCTTCCTCGTATACTACACCATGGTGACCTAATAACCACTGAGAAAATCATACCATCAACCATTCCCATACAAGCATGAGTAAAGCTCTCCCAAATCTATTGCTATAGGCGATTTCATCATACTCGCAATAGTCTCCCAATAGAACATCACGTCTAGAACTCTTAGGGCGGCCATGTAAGCTAAACTTTCCATTTTCCATAAAACCTTAATACAACACCCAGTAAATTCTAATAATTATTATTTTCCTACAATAAATTGTACTAACCTTAGTCGACTCCTATGCTATAACCTCGAAACCTTCCTCGTATACTACTCCACGGTGACCTAATAACCACTCCCAAAGTTAACCATCCATAAACAAATTTGCACAACCAAATGATTAATCTCCATTTACAAGCATCTTTACAAAAT
Source organism: Carya cathayensis (assembly GCA_011037825.1). Lineage (NCBI taxonomy): Eukaryota > Viridiplantae > Streptophyta > Magnoliopsida > Fagales > Juglandaceae > Carya > Carya cathayensis. Next base: position 27,705 of record QGSO01000446.1, read on the forward strand.
TTCGAGTCACCACTAATTCCTCAGAATCATTACAAAATTTTAATACCTAATTATCTCCAAAAATCACGTTTTCGCACGCACTCTGATAACTCGCCAAAATGCAAAAAGACTATGTCCTCATAAATTAACACCATTAAGTACAAGCTAGCTCAACACCTATAAACAAAAAAATTATTTACCCACATTTCGATAGAAAAAATAAGATACTTCCAAAAACAACGAATTATCACCCATTCCTCAGTTGGCTCTAGCTACTTTAATTAAAATCCATACTCCACAAAGTGCATCCATAATCATTGACAGAAAACCAATACCAATCAACCTTGACATCCCAAAATGAAAACAAGTAATATCATCTCAAAAATGCAGCTACCATATCTAAGATAAGGAATATAACTTGAAAGGCTCGAATCTATTCTGACCAACTAACCAGAGCAACTATAAACTTCTACCGGACAACCTATACTTAAATGCTCAACACCTAAATTCTAAATACCATCTAATCTAGCGGTGACTAAATTGGCTAAACCCAATACGAACCACCATTTGAATTTACCAAAACATTATTGAAACCTTCCTAGTAACTCTCCCACCTGCTCTTACTCTAATAAAGTCTAGTATTAGCATGACTAATTCCTCAATAGTAAATTGCAATTAAACCTTGAAGCAAGCCATGATGTTCCAATCTCCAATCCATGTTAACTATTGCACAACACTCTTGGATTCTAATACTTTATTACCTCACATATCTGCTTATGTTAATCACCGTAGATGCCTAACTTCAACTTCTAAGATTTTATCACACATCATACATGGCAACCCAACAATATCTTTTCAAAGTAAACAACAATGTTCATAATTCTTCCAACTATATGCTCGATCTTCAAAGTAAAGTAGAGCCTCCAGAAATTTAAATTCCTATACGACCTCAAGTCGCAACTAATTCCTGAAGATAATCATAACAATTATTGCCAACCAACATTCCATTGAGTAACACGGTTCGATTGAACACTCCAATCGACTCACCAATATTACGTGTCGATCTCGAGCATCCTTAACCAAAATCAATATTCTTTCAAACGTACAAGTGATCCATTACTACCATTTCCATCATCTGGACTTATATCCTCAAATCAACAAGAATCATTCCTGAATTTTCTCAACTTACATCCTTGAATCAGCAACCAGCTATCACTTAAAGTTTCGTACTGAAAATGATCTTAAACCTGCTAATAATATGTTCCCAAAAGTCTCCAGATCATGAAGCCTCAAAGCAATCACATTCAATACCAACAAATAATTTATTGTTTCCAACACCTCGATGGATCTATTTCTACAACCTCGAATTAACAATAATCATTTTCTAAAATAGGTTGGTATCTTTAATCCTCATAGAAATACACGAACTAGATCATTACCTTCAATTCTTAAAGAAATGCACTCCTGAAAAATTTTCATATCGATAACTCAACTCAGATCAACATCATTTTAATGGTTATAGACTATTCAATCACCAAAATAAATCACGATAGTGCACAAAGTCTGTGGAACTAAAATCTTATTATAAATCAGTCCTTCAAGTCTACAATTCTAAAACCTTAATTATACAAGAATCATCTTCCGAAATTTGTAAGATCTATGAACTTATACCTAATAATAAAACAATCGACTCCCGAAGCTTTCAAAATCTAAAACATTAATGGATAATAAATCATTTTCGAAATCCTTAAGATCGATAACCTTAAATAAAAAACATTCACCTTAAAAGCATGTAAATTCTAAAGCTCTAATTGCTACCAAATTGCTTATCCGAGTCGGCAAAATCTAAAACTTCTAATTTAATTAATCCCATAACTGCTTCTTGAACCTACCACCCAAAATCCCACAATCTTATTTCATAACATATATAGGGCCTCAAACCTTAGATAAAATTCTCATAAACCTATCCTTGAAATTCGTTGAACCTACACTCTCCTACGCTATAGCCTCATTACATAAATTCTACAAAACCCAAAACCTCAATTATCTTAAGCGACTTAAAGCTAATTCCCTTCCTCATTATGACTTGAGTTCCTACTCCACAAGGATCGCCTAAACCATGTTGTTCCCTTCAAGCCTCGATATTATAAAAGCAAACCACATCGATAAAAATTTCAGCCTACTACACTAAATATTCATACCTAACGGTATTCCCGATTGTACCATCTTCCTACCATTAGCATAACCCTTAACCCACTTTTCAACTAAGGACAAGATAAAACAAAGCAAAATAAAATAAAACAAAAAAAAATAAAATAAAATAAAATCCACAATAAAATAACATAATTTCAATTCAAATCAATTAAATCAAATGGAATTAAATAAAATAAATTCAAATTTAATAAATTAATTTTAAATCAAATAAAATCGAATCAAATTAAATAAAAACAATTCAAAATGAATAAATAAAAAAATTTCAAATCAAGCCTATAAAATTTTCTGGTACACCACCTATGGGACATATGGTTTTAGCCAGAGTCAAACTGTTCTGATACCACCCGTGACGCCCCAAATTCCCACGTACAGACACGTGGAAATCAAGGCGTCAGGATGATGACAACACGGGTCACACATCTCATCGCCAAGTGTCAAGTGTGTGTACATGCAACACGTGTACAATAAAAATAACACAAGCAAACAAAAGTCTTACAATTAAGTACTAGAATTTTGTTTAAATACAAAACTCGCTTAAAACAAGCTTAACAAAATATTACAAGTTTAATACTGTTTCAAATCCAAATTACATAACATAAAAACAAGTAATAAAATTTCAAAAAGTAAAACAACGCCAAGTCAATAATCTGGCGGAGCCGCCTCCTCGGGCTCAGCCTCCTCCTCCTCAACCTCTGCATCAAAATTTACAGTACCAAAAATGGTGCCACAGGTAACTAATAGTCCAAACACCACAAGATAAAAATATATTAAACTCAACAATATACAAGAACAATTGCCAAATGCCATGGTCCGAAAATCCTCATTTTTCCACGCATGCCAAAATCTCATTTTTGGCCTACAATAAATTCCTTTAAAATAATTCCTCGCCATTATCCCAGATAATAGCCCAAGACGAGCAATCCACTATTTTCCAAGAAAATGAATCACAAAGCCCACATATAAAACATTGCCATTTTTCCAGAAAATGGCCCACAAAATATCTGAAATCCAAAATCAGTTTCCAATTATTGCATGCACCATGATCTCCCTTAGAGATCATCCGCAGGTAACGACCACGCATGTGACATCTACATGAGTGATATCCAGTCTCGCGCCTAACACATACCAGGACCAGGCATCCTCTAGCCCCCGCCAGCCGAGAGACCACAGAGTCAACACGACAATGTTACCAAATCATTCGATCTGGTCGTCGTCCAGATACAACCCAGGGGATGTCACTTAGTATTATCCACTTCTGAATGACCAAAGGAGTTCCACCGAGATAATGTCCCATCTCGGCTTGGGGTCGTGATACACACGCACCCAAAAAATCCATTTAACACGTGAAAACCCAGTTTTCAATATTTAACACATGCACATGCATGAAAACCTCAAGACACAATTTAACCAACAAATCTCAAGATCAACAACAAATAAATAACTTCGTCCTTAAATTCATCCGACCCCTGACTCCTCGGACTCAATCCGGAATAACCAACTAGTCACAAAATTATTGTAAAAGCAATAATATATTTAAATCTAAAATGAAGTTTGGAAAATACTTACAGTGCTATATAATAATTTTCAATGGATCAACGAGCTGCAAAAAGTGGAGGAAAAGCAACGTAACATTACAAAATGCATTGTGGCCGTGGGTTGTAAAATACCCACTTTTGAATGGGGACAAACCAAGGTTTGGGATTGATAGGGAATGACTTAAAAGTGTTTATGAAGCCTATGGAAGTGAGAGTTGGCCGTGGGTGGTGACAAAAACGGTGGTGGAAGGCCAAAAAGCCCAAAACAGAAAGTGAGATGGTGGGGGCTGCTCCAGTGACGGATCGGAGCTGGAAATGGGTGGTTTAATCGACAATAGGTCGGGGATGAATTGGTGAAGAGATGGTGGCCAGAGGTGGAGAGACGACGGTCCTGGAGCTCAAAAATGCCGCAGCTTGGAGGAGCTCGTGGTGGTTAACGGCGGCTCGGATGGAGGTGAAATTTGGTGGGGATGATCACCGGCCGAAGGAAAAGAAAACTGGGTGGGTGGTGAGATGTATGACAGCGGCGTTGGTTGGTTCTGGGCGGATGACGAAAACAACGGTAAAGAGGAAGGAGAGCTTCACGCGCAAGAGAAGAGGACAAAATCGGAGGAAAAGTGGAGAAAAATGAAAGAAAAAGAGAAAAGAAAGAGAAGGGAAAAAAACGGGAAAAAGAAAAGATGGGGAAAATAAATGAGGTCCAGTTGTCACCTTTGGAATCCAAAAACTGATCCAACGAAAGCAACTTTAAAAGCTATAAATTGAATAAAATAATTTAAACACAACATCTAGCTAAAATATAATAAATAACTAGTAAAAAATAACAACAAAATTTTAAATCTAAAAATAAACTAAAATAAATTAAACAGCAATTTAAACTCAAAACAATAATTAATATTAAGAAAGTTCTACAAAATAAATTTTACAACTAAATAAATCTAATTAAAATACGATAATTTAAAATAAAAGAACCAATATTTTAATTAAACTAAAATACTCTTTTAGTGAAAATACACGTAAAAGCGGGGTATCACAACATGCAACGGTTGTAGACATGAAATGGCACTCATCAGCCAGAGTTAGGAACGATGATATTTTGTCACATCCTACTGACTCCCAGGTGTGGAAGGAATTTGATCGAGAACACTCATGGTTTGCTGAAGAACCACGCAATGTGTGACTTGGGTTGGTAATAGATGGATTTAATCCATTTGAGAACATGAGTACTAGTCATAGTACTTGGCCAATTGTACTTATGCCGTATAATCTACCACCGTGGAAGTGTATAAAAGATCCATATTTCATGATGAGCTTGCTCATTCTAGGTCTGAGATCACCGGAAAATGATATAGACATACACTTATAGCTATTGATTGCAGAATTGAAAGATTTGTGGGAGAATGAGGTTGTCACATTTGATTCATCAACAGGCAAGTCGTTCAAGATGCATGCTACCGTGTTATGGACAATAAATGATTTTTCAGCATATGGAAACTTGTCAGGCTGGAGTACTAAGAGGAAAATGGCATGTCCAACTTGTAACAAACATACTAAATCTGAATGGCTCACTTATGGGAGGAAATTATGTTTCATGGATCATCGTCAATTTTTACCTAGTGACCATAGATGGCTGGAAAATTCACAAATGTTTTATGGTATTGTTGAATGGGGCCAACCTCCACCATATTTGTCTGGTGAAGATTTACTTGCACAATTTATAGATGTTGGTTGTAATGAATTTGGTAAAAAATAATGAAAGAGAAAACGAGCTACAAATGAGTTGAATTGGACAAAGAAGAGTATATTTTTCAAACTCCCATACTGGTCAAAGTTAGAATTACAGCATAGTCTTGATGTTATGCATATGGAAAAAAAATATATGCGAATCCGTATTAGGAACATTGATGTAAATTGAAGGAAAAACAAATGATACATTAAACTCAAGGAAAATTTGAAGCAGTTGGGAATAAGACTATAAATGCAATTGTAAAAAAATGGTTCGTCTGTTTACATGCTGATTGGGTGGTATACATTGTCAAGGAATGAAAGGGCTACATTTTGTGAATGGATAATGAAAATTAAATTACCGGACAGTTATGCCTCGAATTTGACAATGTGTGTGTGAACAAATGACTGGAAAATAACTGGATTAAGAAGTCATGATTGTTATGTCCTTTTACAGCGTATCTTGCCTATTGGTATCTGTGGGTACTTGACCAGAGACGTGCTTGTGGCTTTGACTGAGTTGGGTTTATTTTTTAAAGACTTATGTGCTAGGATGTTGAATGTAGAAGCTTTGGATTGAATGGAACGGGAAATTGCCATAATATTGTGTAAGGTTGAAAGTATTTACCCACCGTCATTCTTCGAAGTCATGGTTCACCTAGCCATTCATTTTCCACGTAAGGCTCGACTTGCTAGACCAGTTCAGTATAGATGGATGTATCTCATTGAACGATTCCTTAGGAAGTTGAAATGTACATTTGGTAACAAGGCTGGGCCAGAATGATCAATTGCATAAGCATATATTGATGATGAGTGGCATACCTTCTATTCCAAATATTTCCACAGAGTTGATACTAGGTTTGATCGGCCGGAAAGAAACTTTGACGTTGACCGAGCAAGACAATGAAATGTGTTTTCTGTGTTTTTCCAACAAGTACGTCCACTTGGTGCAATGCGTGGTTATGACTTATGTGGAAGAGAGTTTGAGAAAGCTCAGTGGTACGTGCTGAACAATTGCCCTAAGATAGAGAACCACTTGAAGTAAGTTATAATTTTTTCTTAATTTAAATTCGCTCCTTTACTTTCACAAAATTCTAAGAATATAAAAGTTTTGTGGTAATCATCAATTTTAGTGATCATATTAACATGCTCCTTTACTTTCACAAAATTCTAAGAATATCTTGGCCCATCGAGACGCTCTACAAGATATTCTGTATGTATTTCTCGGGGAAATAGGTATCACACAATGTATCGAGATTGTTATAGGAAAACATAAAATAGTGGTGTCCTAGTCGAGGGAAGTCATGATGGAGAAAATATTGATTTCTATGGAGTTATTGTTGATATAATTAGAATGAAATATTTGGGAGAGCTTGCAGTGTATCTGTTTAAGTGTGATTGGTGGGATTTAAGCAATCCTTGAACTAGAGTCCGATTACATATGCTTTACTCAATAACCAAATTTAAAATATTGATTGTTTATTATTGAGATAATAAAAGCTTTACTCAATATGTAGGTTGTACAAATGCATGCGAATAATCCAAACGATATATCGGATGAACTATATGCATTAGAGCTTGGCCCATCGAGACGCGCTACAAGATATTCTGTATGTATTTCTCAGGAAAGTAGGTATCACACAATGAATTGAGATTGTTATAGGAAAACATAAAATAGTGGTGTCCTAGTCAAGGGAAGTCATGATGGAGAAAATATTGATTTCTATGGAGTTCTTGTTGATATAATTGGAATGAAATATTTGGGAGAGCTTGCAGTGTATCTGTTTAAGTGTGATTGGTGGGATTTAAGCAATCCTTGAACCAGAGTCCATGATTATGAATATTTTTTTAGTATTAATACATCAAAAAAATGATACGAAGATTATCCTTTTATTTTAGCTTCTCAAACATCTCAAGTATTCTACTTAGATGACCCGAAATTAGGAAATCAATGGCGAGTAGTATAAAAATATTCTCCAAGAAATATATATGATGCTATCCCTCAAGCGGAAGGACGAGATGAAGAAGAAGATAATCCCTCTACTCAAGAAGCATACCAAGAGAGTCAGCCCGTCTTTAATTTGTTTGTGGATTTGAACTAGTATGAGATGATTCCATTAAATAGAGAAGATATTGAGGCTGAAATTGTTGATGCAACAATTGAGCAAAATGTTGAATCATTTGAAGTATCTACAGATGATGAGACCGAATTGTCAAATGATACTGATACAGATTATGATTGACCAATCATGTGTTCACATTACATTTGATAAGCACTATTTTACTTAATGAATATTGTATCAGTTTTATGAAATTATGCCACCGAAGAGAAAGGAAGTTCGCATCCCATCTCCACCTATTCCTAGCTCTCCTTTAGACTCACCATTAGAGATTGACTCTACAAAATAAGGTAAAATTCTAATAGTCATAAAAGTTATTAATTAAGGTTATAATAGAAAATTGATTACAATGTTATATTTTATAGAGTTCACAGTAAAATCTCGTCAAAGTCGAGGCACTACTAGAGGCGTGATGTTGGAAAAATATCGTAAGGTGGATACCGGAGGTAAAGGACAACCAGCAGCTTGGCTTGCATCACATGTGGGTGCTCTTACACAAACTTATGCACATTTGGCAACGAGTTCATGGAAGAAAGTCTCCCAAAATGTTAAAGAGCTTATCAAGAAGCGTTGCTTGGTAATGTTTAAAACATTTATTTAGTAAATTAAATTGTTATATTTTACTTAAAGTTAGAATATTATAAATGATAATATGTTTGTGTAAATTTTTTTCAAGGATGATTTCGAATTAAATTTTGGTTGGAGTGATGAGCGTAAGACTGTGGAAGAGCTTATTGTAAAATATTTTAGCATGAACATTAGTAATCGAATCTTTGATTTTATATGATTTACAATAATAAACAGTGATAAATAAATGCGTACCTTTATCCATCAGTTTGATGAAGAATTAGATCAGACTATCAGAGAAGGATCACCCTAGCAACTTTACCTCACAAGTGTCTCAAGATGGCAAAAGTCACTCTAATGTTATAGGTGAGAACCCTTTAACCCCTCAGTACTATTTATAGATTTCTAACCATCAAGAAATCTTAGAGTTTGTGTCTGACTATAATTAGAGATATAGAGTTTTAATTTTATCTCTTAAGAGTTTTCTTATCCCATTATCACTCATATTTTAACTGATAAGTTTTGAGCTATTTTAAACTCTATTAAGATGGGTGTGTGGGACATAGAGTTTAAATAAAAATTCTTACATTCTCTCACTTGGCCCATACACCAATAAAATAATATTTTCCATTCATGGGTTTATTATAGGAATTTAACCATACTGCGCAAATTCATTTTCTGAAACTTTCATAGCTCAAAGACATTACATGAGTTCTATAATATCAATGTCAAATCAACTACCGATGCAAATCATGGCGGTCCTCTGCTACATAATCAACAAATTCCCTTCCATGTACCACAACACCAGTAACCAATTTAACATGATCTTTAATTGGAATAATTAAGGCTAATATCGTGATGCCTTGGGTTCCAATTCATGTCTATTGAAAACATTATCTTGTCATCATTAATCCACACCATTTAATGTACATATAAAGTGGAAAGACAAGAAAACAAAAACAACCATAATAGATATCTTTCAATGTCTAGTAACAAAATACTCAGCATATCAATGATCTCTGTAACATATTCACATTATGGGTATAAGCATAGAACCCATCTTTTCAACATGATCTTTAAATTATAATCATTAACATACTACTGATATGGACATATTTGTTTCTATTTTCTCCTTAACAGTTAAGTATTTAAAATTTCATTAAATACTCATCATTCGGAAAAAAAAAATACCCTGAGGAATTCTTGCCATACATTCCTAGCGGCTTGGCTATAAGTCGACAATTTCGAGTCCTAAAATAAATTTCCTTAGTCAGATACCATACATGGTGGCCTCAAAGCATACCACAAACTCAGTCTCTATTGCACATGAAGCAGTAAGAAATTTGCCTCATACTTTTCCATAAATAACTCTACTAGATAGCAAAATACATAACCATAACTGTATTTTTCATCATTAGAATAATCTCACAAAATAGGATCTGAATATCCAGTTACCTTAAGAATATCAATTCTTCTTAAGGCAACAATATAGCCTTTAATTTCTTGCAAATAACATTACACTCTTTTCTCAGCTTTTTGGTCAAACATCCTTGGGTTACTTTGGCAACAACCAAGAATGTTAAAGATAAAATCGATATTCAGCTGTATACAAATTTGTACAACCATCAAGTTCCTTATAACCATTTTATACAGAATTTCTTTAACGACGTAATCAATTTGAGAACACTGTAAAATACTGAGCATGTCACATTTATTTTTAAAGCATCTATTGAACAACAATTCTTCATGTAAAATCTTCCAAAACTGTATGCAATTATACTGAGACAATCTTAATAGTCATCGTCTTGGTATTAAAATTCAATCTCAATTACAAAAAATGTCTCGTTCATAAATTTCATTTTCAAAGTTATTTAGTTACATAACTTTAATGCCATGCTACAAACCATAATTCATATACATGCATGACCAAAATGCAAATATTCTCCCACTGACTTACGGGTATATACATTAACAATAAATATTTTTCTTAATCCCTAAACAATATTAGTATTATTAAATTTCAGATACCAATTTTCAAGAAATCTGTTACCTCTTCTAAGAAATTCTTTTATTCATTTCTTTTAGACTTCAAACTTTCACTCTACAATTGTTTTCACATCTATTGGATGGAACTCTAGACCATAATAAGTTACTAATGTTATAGTGATCCTTAATGAGTTCTTTCAGGTTTAATAGAAAAAATTCTCTAATTAATGCTCATTTATGAGTGAAATCCTTAATTACAAACTTTATATCGTTCAACATTGCCCTTGAAGTCAAGATTTTGTCTCCAAAACCCATTTCCATTCGACTTTTCATACATTTCAGATAATTTAGACGAAATTGCAGACTTTATATTTATACATGGATTTCAATCACTCTTTTATGTATCAAATTTTTTTATAGAATCACTTATTTCTATAATTTGTGAAAATATATGTAAAATTTTATTTATTTTTATATCACATTCAAATTTTGAAGATACACCACAGAACTTAACCAAATAGCAAATCAAGAAGATTGCATGAGGTTACCTGTTCTGATGTCTCTATGGCCAATTCTTCAGTGATGTTTCTCTGATGAGGTGAATGATGATTTGCTTGTTATTCCATATTATCATTAAGATAATCATAAAATGAAACTACAAATTTTTTCAAAAATACGAGAATGCACTTCACAATAATCACATTTCTAGTTTCCATACTCCCACTGATTTTACCAACTATAAGAAATTTGATATTTCAATTTTCTCAAAATTCAAACCATAAGTAGAACAATACAGCCTAGATCATTTGAATCTCCTTAAGTAATCAATAATAATAATGTACCCAATAACTATTATAAGATTCAATAACATTTCATTTGGGTTATAAATTATTACTTTAATTTGACTACCCATGCATGAATATGCCTTAAAACAATTCATAACTAAAAAATAAATCATTAAGGCTAAAAACACAATATAAGTTCTAAACCATTATAGCCCAACTCTTAATATTTTTTTATGACACTATTTCAATCTAATTCAATCATTTTCACATTTCTATCTAACTGCAATTCCTCCCCATGAGAAGTACTACAATACTTACTAATGGCTTGAGACTTCTCGTGTAGCAGATAGATACATTCATATCATGAAAATCATCTATAAAAGTAATAAAATACTTATATCAAATATTATAGGAAAAAAGATTTGCATGCGTCTATATGCATTATCTTAAGAAAATCTCCATTTCTTGTGGCATTTTTTATTGATATGTTTGATTTATTTTCCTTTTATACAAATCAACACACATCCTAAGATTAGAAAACCTAAATGAGGAAAATATTTTATTTACTAATCTCTATAACTTTTCTTGAAGATATTCTCCAAAATTTTATGCTACAAATTATATTTCAAATTCAATGCCAAAATTGTAAAAGTTTTTCATAAATCAATTTTCTTTTGGTTCCAGTACATGTATAAGATCTGATTCGAAACTTATTTGGTATACCCTTCCTTTCGAATCATGTCTTATGTTTAAGACATTTAAACCTTCATATGTCACTTTTCTCTCAAACTTCAATTGACACAATTCTTATTATATTTTCATTACAATCGTTTCCTCCCTTTCCCAAAAGATACAAATGATTTTTCATACAAATTAGCAAAATAAATTTGTATATAGCTAACAACCATGCTACTAACTTGTTTATATCTCATTATTTTAATGAAATAGTAATGCCTTTAAAATAAACCATTATGTACACACAAAAAAAAAATCATACAATTTAATATGTAAGTAGTTAAACATTGTATTTTTCTGACCTTTATCCTTATTCTCAATGATAATTGATGTTTAAACATAAAAAAAAAAAAAAAAAAAAAAAAAATCGTAGTGTAAATTTGATATGCTCATGTTTCTCTATATTAGAGTCCATTCTATATATGAAACTTGTAATGATATTCATATACTTACTACAAGAAAATCATTTTGATCACTTTAATGCTTTGAGTTCGACACTTATAAACAATAATAGAATTTAAATCATTATGGATGAACTTATAGTATCATCGAGATCCCTCCCTTCCTTTGGAAGTAAATCCCAATGCACTGAATGTTCCCTCCAGTTTTAATTTCAGAATTTAAACCATGCATTATCAAGAATTTAAACTATTATGAATGAACTAATAGTGTCATTGAGGTCATTCCTTTGGGAATGAGACCCAACACACAAAGCGTTCCCTCCAATTTTAAATTCTGTGGATGAACTAGCTATATTATCAGAATTCTCCTTTGGGAGTAAACTCTAACACACAAAGTGTTCCCTCCAATATTAAATTATGTGGATGAACTAGTTGTACCATCAGAATTCTCCTTTAGGAGTAAACTCTAACATACAAAGTGTTCCCTCCAATATTAAATTCTGTGGATGAACTAGTTGTATCATCAAAATTCTCCTTTGAGAGTAAACTCTGATATACAAAGTGTTCCCTCCAACCTTTCTTTAATGGATGAACTAATAGTGCCATTAAAACCCTACTTTGGGAGTAGATCTTAATACACAAAATTGTTCACTCCAACCTTAATTTGATGGATGAACTAGTAGTGTCATCAAGACCCTCATTTAGGAGTAGATCTTGACACACAAAATTATTCACTCCATCATATCCACCTTACTATGGAATTTACTGATTTTTCACCAAAATTTAAGAAAGTCTTGTACCTTTGGGCAACCAATCTTTTCTTTAATTTTAATGTGAATCATTTGCTCCATATTAGATAATATATATATATATATATATGGCATGATAATAAGAACCAAAATAAACAATTCATACAGGTATTTAATAATAATAACATGTACATAAGATTTAATGCATATAAATAATAGCATACATATGACATTTAATAAACGTATTTAACAATAATAACATGCATATAAACTCAATAATTTCCATGCATGTAGATAACAATAATAACATGTATATAGGATTTAATAAAATTTTCATACATGTAAATAACAATAATAACATGTATATAAATTTAGTAATAATAAGATTTTCATACATGTAGATAACAATAATAACATGTATATAAATTTAGCAATAATAAAATTTTCATACATGTAAATAGCAATAATAACATGTATATAAAATAAAATAAAGTTCAAAATTTTTTTTATTAAATAAATAGTAATAAAATAAAATAAAATAAAAATATGACCGGTTCGGGTCAACAAATCGACTGAGACCTAAATTGGTTCAAGGATCAGACTCCAATTGCGTCTGACGAGATTGGGCCAGAGCCCAATGCACAGCCCACTTTCTTTTCAGCCTGTTAGAACAAAACCATTCCTTTCCCTCGTGCCTGGCCAGAACTCAAGCCCAAGCACTTTATCCACCTGTTAATGGATTCAAAACAGATTAAAACAATTAGATTGGGCCAAGGACCACGGCCCACAGGCCAAACCTTTTTCTTATAAACCCTAAGCTTATGTTTGTTCTTCTTCCTTAGGAAAAACCAGCGCCGCACCAGAATTCCTTCTTCCCTCAACAAGCACGCAGCACATCAAGGGTTACGGCAACTCACGGTGGTCCTCGTCGGCGAGGAGGAGAACGGCAAGGCATCCCCAGCCTCCACCCACCTCCAAGGTCCACCTCCTGTCCACTTTACACTTTTTTTTTAATAAACATGGAACCACCTCGGCAGTGGGCTTTGGAGCCCTCTACCGTCTTTACAGAGATGCCGGCGAGGAGGTTCTCAAACTCCTCGTGGCGCTTGACCTCCCTCAGCCGATGAGAGCCACCAACTGATGGCCTTGAGTGGAGCCCATTCCGTACTGTACAACCCCTTTACGCCACTGCTCAAGGCCATCTCCTTCACACCACCAGCACAGTGTGTTTCAGTGATTGGGCTTCTCAGCCCCTTTACGCCACTGACGCGTTGAGCCATGACCACCACACACATGGTGCTACAACCAGACCCAGCGGTTAGAAGTTTTTTTTTTTTTAATTTGTTTAAACGGAATGTAAAAACTCAGACAGTAGAGGGATAAATTATGAAAACAACACCAAGTTAGATCCACAATTCAACATTAGTAACATTTAAGCAACACGTACATAATACAGAATTGATGGCTTGTGAACTTTTAAGCAACACAAGAACTTTTAAGCAACACGTACATGATATAAAAAAAAAACCAAATTTGATGTTTCAAAACATCATCATAATTTTATGAGTCAGATCAATCATAAAATTAATTAAATTAATTAATCCATCATATAAGGTATAATTAAATTAATTATTTAGTTGTCCTATTTTTAATTTCGCTTTCTAATATTTTCAATTTCTATGTAAGAGAGAAGTTCTATACACAAAACAAATGGATCAAAATTGAAGATTAATGATCATGCAGGCTCAAGATCTTTCCATTGCCTCTCTAAGAAATTGGTATTGATATTCTTTTATTGTATATAGTTAACTGAACATATGAATCCTAAGGACTTTATATCTTATCAAATATTTATTGTAGCAAGATTCAGATACTAATTATAATCTGACAAAATTATATGCTGCATCAAATACTAATCGTAATGGAGAGTGGAGTCATCCCAATGCCCGTAAAAAGTATGTAAGTATTATAATTTGTTTTAAATAAATATATTAGAATATTTATGATGATATTAACTCTTTATCTTATCTGTAGGATAAAATGGTCGACATACGTGCTGAATCTATGTTAGATCAAAATTTCTCAACAAATTATGTTGATATTTTTACACAAGTTTTAGGTCAACGTTCAGGATATTTGAGGAGTTTGGGTCGCTGTGTAAAACCTTCTCTCTCTTTCTCTTCTTCCAGGTTTGCCTCCACGACTTTTATAGCACAAGAGAATGCGAATCGCAGAATCGAAGAATTGGTTTCAAGGTAGCATGAGTTAGAAGCTTAATTGGCGAAACAAGGAGACATGGAGACGCGCCTCAAACAACATGAAGAACAACAAGAAGAGCTCATGAGAAAGATGCAACTCCAAATGCAGCAGCTTATCCAACAATACAAGCCTCTAAGCAACTGATGGTTTTTTACGTATAGATTTTGAGATTATCTAATTACTTACGGACAATGCTACTCTTACGGTTATTTATTAGTTCGCACTTATTATAAAACTTTTGTGAGTATTAAACAGTTTCTAATGTATTTTTTCAAATATTATGAATGTCTATTTGATTTTTTATTATTATGGGGTTTTAATAAAATAGTTATCGTTCAAACGACCATGTAACGTTCGAACACCATTGATTAAAACATTCGAATGACATCAGAGGATCAAATAACGTTCAAATGCAATTTATTATCGTAGCGTTCGAACATAACTTTTATCCGTTCGATCTCTTTTACCATTCAATCTGTTCCTTTAACATTCGAACGGAAAGCTATTTTATACCATTCGAACGTTCTCAAAATATGTACTCATTTGAACATAATTTTTCAATCGTTCAAACAATTTAATACCGTTCGAACTTAAAATAGTAACCATTCGAACGATATTCTGGAACGAACTTGAGTCGTGACAAAAAAATTAACCGTTCCAATGATATCGAATGGTTAATTTCAAAATCGTCCCGAAAGATATATTTTGGAACAAAATGATGATTTTCATCTCAAAATATCTTCTGGGATAGTGTTGTAGGGACGACCTTGGGACTAAAACTGTTTATACGGGCCGGATAAAATCTGGCCCAGCCCGAAACCCGGATAACCGGGTGTCCGGTTATGGATTTCGGCCCGGATGAAACCCACATTTTTAAAACCGGCCCAATCCGGGCTGGTTATGGGTATGACACCCGGGTATCGAATTTAAACCCCGGTACCTGGTTTTTATATTAAAAAAAAAACTTGTGATTCTTATTTCTTATCTATCTCTCTCTCTCTCTCTCTCTCTCGATCGATCGATCGATCGATCCAACAAGGAATGTAGATCTGTTACTTTTTGTTAAACAAGGGGTGTTTTTTTTTCAAGTTTTTTAGATCTGCTATTTACGTTAGATCTGCATGTATCCTTTTTTATTTTTATGGGTTTTTTATGGTCAAATCTGTGTTAGCATCTCTGTTCAAGTTCAGATCTGCAGTAGTTTTTTTATGGTTTATTTTCCTTCGAGTACTTTGTTGATTTGGGTTTGTTTTGTTTTCATTTCTTTGTGTTTTATGCCTAGATCTAGGGTTCCTTCATTTTTTGTTTTGATCGTTGGAGTCTGCTAGGCCTTTCATTTCTGTGAGTGTATTGTTATTTGTGGGTATTTTTAAAAGAAAATTTATATTATTTACGTTAGCCTTATGTTTTTGTTTATCTGTTTGGTTGCTGGGAAAATGAGGGGAAAGAAAATTTGGATAAGGGTTTCTCTCAAGAGCTATTCATGTCCTAGTTGGATACTCCTCTTTTCTTTTCATAAACAGAAGAACAGATCACTTGGACCATATGGTGTGAACTTCGATTTAAATGTTAAATGATTTAGGGTCAGATCCATGCTAGCATCTGTTCAATTTCAGATCTACAACAGTTACTTCAATTTGCTTATTTACTGAATAACGAAGTTCTTTTGAGAAAAAGATTTGGCTTGGTTTACCTTAAAACTTGTTTTGGGTGTTTTTCCATTGAATGACTTCTATGCCCATTATGCCACTATGACCATCCTCCTTTGTTCTTATGTTAATGGATGGCTTTTTGGTTGCCTCAGCTGGCTGTTTATATTCAGTGGGTTGTTGGCCTTTGAAAACATCTTCAGCTTCATTCTCTTTCATACATTCTAACTTAAAGTGAATTGGTTTTGTGGGGCTTTTCATGATACATTACAGCTGGAAGCATTGTTTGTTCTTGGGGACGAGGAGAAGATGGACAGTTAGGTCATGGGGATGCTGAAGGTATATTTTCGCCTACTCAATTGAGTGCATTAGATGCCGTGAAATAGTATCTGTTACTTGTGGAGCTGATCATACAACTGCATATTCTCTATCACATCTGGAAGTTTATAGTTGGGGATGGTCTGTAGATCATCATTTAATTTTATCTTTTGAATTTTCTTTCTAGATTTATTTATTTATTTATTAAATTTTATTAGAGATGTGCCTTCTGCAGTATTGCTGTAGATTTTGGTTTAAAAACTCAACTTGGTATAGAAGTTGACTAAGACAAATAATTTAGCCTGCATGAAAGAAAAAAATAAGGAGAAATTGTTGGCCTCAAGAAACGGAAAAGATATCCTCCATCGGATGAGGGAACTTCAATGAATCGAGATATAGGTTCTCATCTTTGAAAATATGTAATCCTCTCCCTTCCCCTCCTAAAGGAGAGTTTTATTGCTCGTCATACTGTCTCATTGCTAGAAACCTTTCTTATACAGAACGGTTTCATTTCACTTTAACTATTTTGCATTTCATACTTCTATTTTCCTTGAAAGCTTTGAGAAGCACAATGGCAACCGATTAGTCTTTGAAGGAACATGTGAACATCGGGCTTGAAAAACATTTAGTATGCAGATATACACAACAATGTTTAAGACCAGAAAATGAAAGGGACAACAACCTATTTAAGTAAGTGTAATTCTGCTGGTTTTGATTTTTTTTTATTTTAAAAAAAGGCTATAGTTGTTATGGTGATTGCTGGAAAATAAATCACTATACCAAAGACATGGAACATAACTCATTTTTCCAATATTTAAGTTTATGATTATGATGGGTTAATGTTTGAATACCAAAGATTATGATGAGTTAATGTTCAATCATTTTTATCTCAAAGAACGTTTTCATTTTCTTCTGCTGTTATTCTTTATGAAAATACAAAAAAATTACAGTAAAAGTAATTTTTTTATGAAAAATACAAAAAGATTACAGTAAAAGTCCTTTGGTTATTTTCTCAAGTTGTATGTGTAGGCTCTTTTATGTTCCTGCATGACAATTGGAGATATTGCTCAACTCCTTGAACATGCTTTCTTTGGTGGAACACCCTATCTGTCTATCCAACTTCATTGTTTTATTTCTCATCAGTTAAACACTTTGTATTAGATATCCCAATGGCCATATTTTATTTTGGACAGCAAAATATTTAATTTCCAGAAAATTGGTTGATTTCTAATGTATGACTGTATTTGAGTTATTAATGTGTCCACAGCTGAATTACTGTGTTCATATTCAGTAACTTTAAAGATGTATATTATATATTACGAGCTACTTGCATGTTTTAATATTCAGTAATTAATATTCAAATAGATGTATGGCCACCCCATCTCTTACCACCAAACTATATTCCAGGACTCCCTCATCCCTATTACTGCTGATGTTGGAAATGTTGCTGATGTTTATATGTCCAGCAGATGTTTTGTATAGACTCAAATGTTTTGCTGAAGTTGGAAATGTTGAAAATGTTGATGAATGAATTGCTCTGTATAGATGTTTTGTTTTTATGAACTATTTTGCTAAAGATGGTGGAAACTAGTATAGACTTGAAAATATTAGATTTTGGTTGTCATATTTTTTTCTCATCGGTAGCACATATGTTTTGGTTGTTAATTATTCCTTTTTTCTTGCTTAGTTGATTGCTTACGCACTGTAATCATCAATTTGTTTTGGTTGTGGAGCAAGGTGCTTACTGCTTCATTTCTTGTCTTGGTTCTTTTTCTATGCTGCAGAGATCATGCGGGAATTGTTTTCATTTTTGGAGGATGAAAGCTTCCATTTTTGTAGCTCGACTACAGCTTTGAGGAGGTTATTAATAGATGACAACAACCCCAAATGAAGTACTTTAGAGATTATTAATTGCAAATGGAATCTTGGACTGTTGCATGTGAGTTAAATGCCACAATAAATCAGTCAAACCAGGATGCTAAACTTGCTCTTATTTATAACCTTGATGCATGGAAAGAGCACTGAAGTCTGAATTGGTAATTCTTTGGATGTGGCATCCAATCAAATGTCAAAGCACTGGTGTCAATAAGTAGTCAAATTATAAATGAAATTATGTTGTATGGTACGGAGTTCTCTCTGCTTTAAAGTATGTCTTAATCATATAATGCAGGAATCTTGACATGATATTAAATTAATTTTGTAACATTATTCTAGACAATGTTATGCTTTTTAACATTACCTATCAGAAAAATTTTCACAAAATATAGGCTTAAAAAAATGATTTTCAACATTTTTTTAAAAATTTCTATAATAAATAATCTTTAATATAATATAGGTTTTTACTAAAAAGAAAAAGAAAAATTCTAAACATAAGCCCCTACACCACACACCACCTATTTTTTTAATTTTTTTAGTTTATCAAATATTTGTTATATAAATAATAAATAGAAAAATTAAAATATTTTAAAAAGAAAAATTCTAAAAACAAATTTTAAAAAAATTTAAAAAAATAAAAAATATGTGGTGTGTGGTGTCGGGGCTTATGAGTAGCAATGCTCAAAGAAAAATTATGCTTTTAAAGCCGAAATACAAAAGAAGAAAAAAAAAAACCGGTTCAATCCGGAACCCGGAATCCGGGTTTTACAAGACTGGGTCCTGGCCCGAATCTGATCCGGATTAACCCGGTCCGGGTTCCGGTTTGGGTATACCCGGGTTCCCGGGTCGGAACCCGGATGAACAGCCCTATTTGGGATGAATTTTTTTTGTACCAAAAAATTTTCTGGTACGAAATCCCTATAATTTGGATGAAAATTTTCATCCCAAAAGAGCTATTCTATTGTAGTGATTTTTAGATGAAAGTTTAAAATAGTATTTTTAATATTATTATTATTTTAAAATTTGAAAAAGTTAAATTATTTATTATATTTTATATGAAATTTTAAAAAAATTGTAATGATAAGATGAGACGAGAATTTTGTGTCTCATCTCACCTACCAAACCAGCCTGCCCTCGCTGTCTTTGCCTCAAGTCAACGTAACCTTGACTTCAAATTTGATACTCAATTGTAATTATACTGCGCCGAAAGGGAGCGTATGTTTATGCATTTATGCCTTTTTTATGTTTATGCATATATTTATGTTTATTCATTTATGCATTTATGCCTATTCTGATATTGGAGGCCGGTTGGCGGTTGCCTGTTGACACTCGACAGAGACCTCATTGTTCATGGAAAAAGACATCCATTTAGAACATTTCCTAAATATCCAGAGGTGTGCAACTATAGTACTTAATTTGCTCTGTTAATGTTTGCCTATATATAACGTTTTGTTTTTCCTCTGTTTTTATTTGAATGCATGATTGCATTGCTTCGTTTTCTACCAAATGATGCATTAATTACGAAAGAATTTATTAGCACTTTTATTGAAAATCAGCATTGGTGAATACTGTGACAAGCGTATGCTGATATATTTAAATAAGGAAAAGCTTGTATGCCGCCCTCACTTGACCGCTCAAAGTGACTGCTGATCAATTTTTTTTATTTATTTAATGATTAAAGAAGTGATTTAAAATGTATTGGTTATTTTTTTATTTTTTAAAAATATTTAAATCTATTAAAAATGTGAAAAAAAAGTACTAACAGTTACTTTGAGCGGTGCTACTCAGGCGGCAGAGTAGCACCGCTCATTTAAATAATATGTACAGTTGTATCATAACAGAAAATAAAAATACAATCTTAAAAATTTAACTAACAGTATCAAAGAAAGTTTAAATTCATCACATAATTCCAAATATTCATAAGATGCAAATCTTCAAACGACAGATAAAAGAAAAACACAAACGTACGTACAACATTGCCGACATACTAGTAGTGGCACAAGCTGCATGCTACAAATAAAACTTAGACGAGCACATGAAGATTTTTATTTGGTAGTGAAGTAGTAGCCATCATGGTATCAAGTACTGCATGCAATGCAATCATGATGGCGCCGTCAATCAATCTAACTAGCTAGAATTCTCATAGCTATCCATGAAACTTCTTGCGAAGCCTTTTTTTTCAACTTCCTTCTTCCATTGCTCGTCAAAACGCTCCAAGACGCCCAGCATTTTATCCCCAGCACCAGACGTCAGCACTTTATCTTCCTCTATCAGCACAACCAATGATACGCTCGTATCATTCGAGAATATTGAATGATCATTTACGGCCTTTAAACGTCGTTTAGCCTCTTTTATTTCCTTCTCGGATGAAACCCTGAACGACTTTACAGAAATGCCTAGCTGGACCATGAGCACATCTTGACCCACTTTATTTGCTTTCGCCAAAAATGTAGCGTTCCATCCATCGTTGGTGCCTCTATAGTAGAATTCGTAATTTCTTTTCTGATTGAACAAGATAGATAAATATGTCAAACTCCATTAATTTCTATTTGAATGAAGATTATAAATTTGCATGCACATGCATGATCAATATATATATATATTATATGCTTAGATGTCACGAGTATTTGTCACCTGAAAGGACTAGAACAAGTGGCAGAACCAGTAATTATGTCAAAGGGGTCAACTTTTCTACTGTGTGACACATTTATATAAAGAGTACAGCTAGATACAATTTTTGGGTATACAAGCTCTAAGCACTCTATTTGAAAAAAAAAAAAAAAAAGTAGAGTCCACCATTAAAAAATAATTTTTTTTTATGTACATTCTAGATTTACTTATTTTTTTCAAAGAAAGTAAGCGGAATTTGCACATCATAAGACTGCAAATATGAAAATTAAAAAGAGATGAAAAATCATAAAAATATAACTACAAACTATTTTTCTTATAGATCATCGGCCTTAAATAATTTTTCTTGTATTTTCATTTTAAATTCCATATTAATAAACAATATTGACAGAACCATGAATTTGTTTCCAGGGGAGCCAAGTAAAGCTAAAAGTATAACAAGTTTTTTTTTTTTCTATTTCTACGGTACAAAACTATCAGATAGTAAGATCTGAAATAAAAAAAAAATATATTTAATACAACCTATGTTGTAAAAAAATATATCATGTGTCAAGAATAATATATCATTAAAATAACAAAAAAATATAATTAAACAATCTATAAGATCAAAATAATTTTGTAAAGGGGGCCAAATTAATTTTTTAGAAAGAGAGCCAACATAAGATAAAATTAATATTATCTTATTAAATCATAAAGCTATAGCAGCGCTTTTTGCTCGCTGCTATTACTCCACCACAATGAATTTCCAAGCGTTGCAAAAGATAGTTTAAGTGTTGTTATAGACCAATTGCAGCGATTTTCCTACGTTGCAACTTTTCTTTTACAGCGCTTTTATGACGTTGCAATAACCCCATAAAGCAACAATGTACGAATTTGTTGCTTTTTGCAAGGCTCATTAGCAGCGCTTTATTAACAATTTACAGTGATAAATGGCGTTGCAAAAAATAGCAAACGCAGCGAAACAGTGATTCGTTGCTTTTATTTTTATCTTTTTGCAGCGTATCGGTTTCAATTTCAGCGACTTATAGGAGTTGTAAAAAGATTAAAAGCAACGTAAACCAATATATCGCTGCTGTACAAAGTACTATTTGCAGCGAAATTGTTAGATTTCGCAAGGATAAATATCGCTATAAAAAATTAATTGCAGCGCTAGGTCTTATTCAATTACAGGCCTTTTACAGCGCGATGTTTTGGATAATGCAGCGTTTTTCCAACTTCCTTGAAATTGTTCAAAAGTGGAAGGTTTATAGCGGCAATCATGCAAGGAAGGTTTTGACGCTACAATTGAGGTATTGCAGCGTTTTCAAGACCTATTTGCAAGGATTTTAGTGCTGCAAAAAGCCTAAATCCTTGTAGTGTGGAGGCCGGTTGCCTGTTGAGACTCGACAGAGACCTCATTGTTCATGAAAAAGACATCCATTTAGAACATTTCCTAAATATCCAGAGGTGTGCAACTCCAGTACTTAATTTGCTCTGTTAATGTTTGCCTATATATAATGTTTTGTTTTTCCTCTGTTTTTATTTGAATGCATATGCATAAGGGTAAGTATAATAAATTAGTATTTAAATTAGACATTGAAATAATTTAGTGAGTTGCAAAAAAATAATTTAGTGCCATGTGAAAATGAAACAATTTCATATTTATGCACAAGACTTTAGACGACGCAGAGCAAAAAAAAAAAAACAATAATAATAATAAGAGCTATAGCAGCGCTTTTTGCTCGCTGCTATTACTCCACCACAATGAATTTCCAAGCGTTGCAAAAGATAGTTTAAGTGTTGTTATAGACCAATTGCAGCGATTTTCCTACGTTGCAACTTTTCTTTTACAGCGCTTTTATGACGTTGCAATAACCCCATAAAGCAACAATGTACGAATTTGTTGCTTTTTGCAAGGCTCATTAGCAGCGCTTTATTAACAATTTACAGTGATAAATGGCGTTGCAAAAAATAGCAAACGCAGCGAAACAGTGATTCGTTGCTTTTATTTTTATCTTTTTGCAGCGTATCGGTTTCAATTTCAGCGACTTATAGGCGTTGTAAAAAGATTAAAACCAACGCAAACCAATATATCGCTGCTGTACAAAGTACTATTTGCAGCGAAATTGTTAGATTTCGCAAGGATAAATATCGCTATAAAAAATTAATTGCAGCGCTAGGTCTTATTCAATTACAGGCCTTTTACAGCGCGATGTTTTGGATAATGCAGCGTTTTTCCAACTTCCTTGAAATTGTTCAAAAGTGGAAGGTTTATAGCGGCAATCATGCAAGGAAGGTTTTGACGCTACAATTGAGGTATTGCAGCGTTTTCAAGACCTATTTGCAAGGATTTTAGTGCTGCAAAAAGCCTAAATCCTTGTAGTGTGGAGGCCGGTTGCCTGTTGAGACTCGACAGAGACCTCATTGTTCATGAAAAAGACATCCATTTAGAACATTTCCTAAATATCCAGAGGTGTGCAACTCCAGTACTTAATTTGCTCTGTTAATGTTTGCCTATATATAATGTTTTGTTTTTCCTCTGTTTTTATTTGAATGCATATGCATAAGGGTAAGTATAATAAATTAGTATTTAAATTAGACATTGAAATAATTTAGTGAGTTGCAAAAAAATAATTTAGTGCCATGTGAAAATGAAACAATTTCATATTTATGCACAAGACTTTAGACGACGCAGAGCAAAAAAAAAAAAACAATAATAATAATAAGAGCTATAGCAGCGCTTTTTGCTCGCTGCTATTACTCCACCACAATGAATTTCCAAGCGTTGCAAAAGATAGTTTAAGTGTTGTTATAGACCAATTGCAGCGATTTTCCTACGTTGCAACTTTTCTTTTACAGCGCTTTTATGACGTTGCAATAACCCCATAAAGCAACAATGTACGAATTTGTTGCTTTTTGCAAGGCTCATTAGCAGCGCTTTATTAACAATTTACAGTGATAAATGGCGTTGCAAAAAATAGCAAACGCAGCGAAACAGTGATTCGTTGCTTTTATTTTTATCTTTTTGCAGCGTATCGGTTTCAATTTCAGCGACTTATAGGGTTGTAAAAAGATTAAAAGCAACGAAACCAATATATCGCTGCTGTACAAAGTACTATTTGCAGCGAAATTGTTAGATTTCGCAAGGATAAATATCGCTATAAAAAATTAATTGCAGCGCTAGGTCTTATTCAATTACAGGCCTTTTACAGCGCGATGTTTTGGATAATGCAGCGTTTTTCCAACTTCCTTGAAATTGTTCAAAAGTGGAAGGTTTATAGCGGCAATCATGCAAGGAAGGTTTTGACGCTACAATTGAGGTATTGCAGCGTTTTCAAGACCTATTTGCAAGGATTTTAGTGCTGCAAAAAGCCTAAATCCTTGTAGTGTGGAGGCCGGTTGCCTGTTGAGACTCGACAGAGACCTCATTGTTCATGAAAAAGACATCCATTTAGAACATTTCCTAAATATCCAGAGGTGTGCAACTCCAGTACTTAATTTGCTCTGTTAATGTTTGCCTATATATAATGTTTTGTTTTTCCTCTGTTTTTATTTGAATGCATATGCATAAGGGTAAGTATAATAAATTAGTATTTAAATTAGACATTGAAATAATTTAGTGAGTTGCAAAAAAATAATTTAGTGCCATGTGAAAATGAAACAATTTCATATTTATGCACAAGACTTTAGACGACGCAGAGCAAAAAAAAAAAAACAATAATAATAATAAGAGCTATAGCAGCGCTTTTTGCTCGCTGCTATTACTCCACCACAATGAATTTCCAAGCGTTGCAAAAGATAGTTTAAGTGTTGTTATAGACCAATTGCAGCGATTTTCCTACGTTGCAACTTTTCTTTTACAGCGCTTTTATGACGTTGCAATAACCCCATAAAGCAACAATGTACGAATTTGTTGCTTTTTGCAAGGCTCATTAGCAGCGCTTTATTAACAATTTACAGTGATAAATGGCGTTGCAAAAAATAGCAAACGCAGCGAAACAGTGATTCGTTGCTTTTATTTTTATCTTTTTGCAGCGTATCGGTTTCAATTTCAGCGACTTATAGGCGTTGTAAAAAGATTAAAACCAACGAAACCAATATATCGCTGCTGTACAAAGTACTATTTGCAGCGAAATTGTTAGATTTCGCAAGGATAAATATCGCTATAAAAAATTAATTGCAGCGCTAGGTCTTATTCAATTACAGGCCTTTTACAGCGCGATGTTTTGGATAATGCAGCGTTTTTCCAACTTCCTTGAAATTGTTCAAAAGTGGAAGGTTTATAGCGGCAATCATGCAAGGAAGGTTTTGACGCTACAATTGAGGTATTGCAGCGTTTTCAGGACCTATTTGCAAGGATTTTAGTGCTGCAAAAAGCCTAAATCCTTGTAGTGTGGAGGCGGTTGCCTGTTGAGACTCGACAGAGACCTCATTGTTCATGAAAAAGACATCCATTTAGAACATTTCCTAAATATCCAGAGGTGTGCAACTCCAGTACTTAATTTGCTCTGTTAATGTTTGCCTATATATAATGTTTTGTTTTTCCTCTGTTTTTATTTGAATGCATATGCATAAGGGTAAGTATAATAAATTAGTATTTAAATTAGACATTGAAATAATTTAGTGAGTTGCAAAAAAATAATTTAGTGCCATGTGAAAATGAAACAATTTCATATTTATGCACAAGACTTTAGACGACGCAGAGCAAAAAAAAAAAAACAATAATAATAATAAGAGCTATAGCAGCGCTTTTTGCTCGCTGCTATTACTCCACCACAATGAATTTCCAAGCGTTGCAAAAGATAGTTTAAGTGTTGTTATAGACCAATTGCAGCGATTTTCCTACGTTGCAACTTTTCTTTTACAGCGCTTTTATGACGTTGCAATAACCCCATAAAGCAACAATGTACGAATTTGTTGCTTTTTGCAAGGCTCATTAGCAGCGCTTTATTAACAATTTACAGTGATAAATGGCGTTGCAAAAAATAGCAAACGCAGCGAAACAGTGATTCGTTGCTTTTATTTTTATCTTTTTGCAGCGTATCGGTTTCAATTTCAGCGACTTATAGGGTTGTAAAAAGATTAAAAGCAACGTAAACCAATATATCGCTGCTGTACAAAGTACTATTTGCAGCGAAATTGTTAGATTTGCAAGGATAAATATCGCTATAAAAAATTAATTGCAGCGCTAGGTCTTATTCAATTACAGGCCTTTTACAGCGCGATGTTTTGGATAATGCAGCGTTTTTCCAACTTCCTTGAAATTGTTCAAAAGTGGAAGGTTTATAGCGGCAATCATGCAAGGAAGGTTTTGACGCTACAATTGAGGTATTGCAGCGTTTTCAAGACCTATTTGCAAGGATTTTAGTGCTGCAAAAAGCCTAAATCCTTGTAGTGTGGAGGCCGGTTGCCTGTTGAGACTCGACAGAGACCTCATTGTTCATGAAAAAGACATCCATTTAGAACATTTCCTAAATATCCAGAGGTGTGCAACTCCAGTACTTAATTTGCTCTGTTAATGTTTGCCTATATATAATGTTTTGTTTTTCCTCTGTTTTTATTTGAATGCATATGCATAAGGGTAAGTATAATAAATTAGTATTTAAATTAGACATTGAAATAATTTAGTGAGTTGCAAAAAAATAATTTAGTGCCATGTGAAAATGAAACAATTTCAGATTTATGCACAAGACTTTAGACGACGCAGAGCAAAAAAAGAAATAATAAGAGCTATAGCAGCGCTTTTTGCTCGCTGCTTTTGCTCCACCACATTGAATTGCCAAGCGTTGCAAAAGATAGTTTAAGTGTTGTTATAGTCCAAATGCAGCGATTAACCAAATGTTGCAACCATTCTTTTGCAACGCTTTTATGACGTTGCAATAACCCATAAAGCAACGATGTACGAGTTTGTTGCTTTTTGCAAGGCTCATTAATAGCACTTTATTAACAATTTATAGCGATAAATTGCATTGCAAATGATAGCAAATACAGCGAAACAGTGATTCGTTGCTTTTATTTTATTCTTTTTGCAACGTATCTATTTCAATTTCAGCAACTTATAGGCGTTGTAAAAAGATTAAAAGCAACGCAAACCAATATATCACTGCTGTACAAAGTACTATTTGCAGCGAAATGGTTAGATTTCGCAAGGATAAATATCGCTGTAAAAAATTATTTGCAGCGCTAGGTCTTATTCAATTACAGGCCTTTTACAACACGATGTTTTGGATAATGCAGCGTTTTTTGATTGCTGCAAATGAGAGTTTTTTACAGCATTTTTCCAACTTCCTTGAAATTGTTCAAAAGTGGAAGGTTTATAGCGGCGATCATGCAAGGAAGGTTTTGACGCTACAATTGAGGTATTGCAGCGTTTTCAGGACCTATTTGCAAGGATTTTAGGCACTGCAAAAAGCCTAAATCCTTGTAGTGTGGAGGCGGTTGCCTGTTGAGACTCGACAGAGACCTCATTGTTCATGAAAAAGACATCCATTTAGAACATTTCCTAAATATCCAGAGGTGTGCAACTCCAGTACTTAATTTGCTCTGTTAATGTTTGCCTATATATAATGTTTTGTTTTTCCTCTTTTTTATTTGAATGCATGATTGCATTGCTTCGTTTTCTACCAAATGATGCATTAATTACGAAAGAATTTGTTAGCACTTTTATTGAAAATCAGCATTGGTGAATACTGTGACAAGCGTATGCTAATATATTTAAATAAGGAAAAGCTTGTATGCCGCCCTCACTTGACCGCTCAAAGTGACTGCTGATCAATTTTTTTTATTTATTTAATGATTAAAGAAGTGATTTAAAATGTATTGGTTTATTTTTTTATTTTTTAAAAATATTTAAATCTATTAAAAATGTGAAAAAAAAGTAACTAACAGTTACTCGGTGCTACTCAGGTGGCAGAGTAGCACCGCTAATTTAAATAATATGTACAGTTGTATCATAACAGAAAATAAAAATACAATCTTAAAAATTTAACTAACAGTGTCAAAGAAAGTTTAAATTCATCACATAAATCCAAATATTCATAAGATACAAATCTTCAAACGACAGATAAAAGAACAACACAAAACGTACAACATTGCCGACATACTAGTAGTGGCACAAGCTGCATGCTACAAATAAAACTTAGACGAGCACATGAAGATTTTTATTTGGTAGTGAAGTAGTAGCCATCATGGAATCAAGTACTGCATGCAATGCAATCGTGATGGCGCCGTCAATCAATCTAACTAGCTACAATTCTCATAGCTATCCATGAAACTTCTTGCGAAGCCTTTTTTTTCAACTTCCTGCTTCCATTGCTCGTCAAAACGCTCCAAGACGCCCAGCATTTTATCCCCAGGACCAGACTTCAGCACTTTATCTTCCTCTATCAGCACAACCAATGATACGCTCGTATCATTCGAGAATATTGAATGATCATGATTTACGGCCTTTAAACGTCGTTTAGCCTCTTTTATTTCCTTCTGGGATGAAACCCTGAACGACTTTACCGAAATGCCTAGCTGGACCACGAGCACATCTTGACCCACTTTATTTGCTTTCGCCAAAAATGTAGCGCTCCATCCATCGTTGGTGCCTCTATAGTAGAATTCGTAATTTCTTTTCTGATTGAACAAGATAGATAAATATGTCAAACTCCATTAATTTCTATTTGAATGAAGATTATAAATTTGCACGCACATGCATGATCAATATATATATATATTATATGCTTAGATGTCACGAGTATTTGTCACCTGAAAGGACTAGAACAAGTGGCAGAACCAGTAATTATGTCAAAGGGGTCAACTTTTCTACTGTGTGACACATTTATATAAAGAGTACAGCTAGATACAATTTTTGGGTATACAAGCTCTAAGCACTCTATTTGAAAAAAAAAAAAAAAAAGTAGAGTCCACCATTAAAAAATAATTTTTTTTTATGTACATTCTAGATTTACTTATTTTTTTCAAAGAAAGTAAGCGGAATTTGCACATCATAAGACTGCAAATATGAAAATTAAAAAGAGATGAAAAATCATAAAAATATAACTACAAACTATTTTTCTTATAGATCATCGGCCTTAAATAATTTTTCTTGTATTTTCATTTTAAATTCCATATTAATAAACAATATTGACAGAACCATGAATTTGTTTCCAGGGGAGCCAAGTAAAGCTAAAAGTATAACAAGTTTTTTTTTTTTCTATTTCTACGGTACAAAACTATCAGATAGTAAGATCTGAAATAAAAAAAAAATATATTTAATACAACCTATGTTGTAAAAAAATATATCATGTGTCAAGAATAATATATCATTAAAATAACAAAAAAATATAATTAAACAATCTATAAGATCAAAATAATTTTGTAAAGGGGGCCAAATTAATTTTTTAGAAAGAGAGCCAACATAAGATAAAATTAATATTATCTTATTAAATCATAAAATATTAATATATATTAATTTTTTTTTCAAACCTTTTTTTTTGGGGGGGTCAGACTCCTCCCGGGCCTTAATAAGTTCGCCACTATTAAAAAATTTAATATTGTATAATAAAAAATTTTAGAATCTATATTAATAAAATTATTATTTCTCATTAACTTAGTTTTAATTTTAATTTTAGAGAAGCCACATTCTTAAAAATAGATAAATATAGAAATTAAATAAAAATTTGCAAGTATAAAAAAAAATAGAGAGAGATATTTATAAGTATATTAAAGTTTAAAATTTTCTAAAGATTATATGAAAATTATAAAATTTATTAAAATGATTATTTTTTATTTTTATAAAATTATGTATAAAATAGAGGAGAATAATTTATCCTTTCACAAAATTTTGGGGGCCATGTCTACCCCTAGGGGAACGTGGGTCCGCCACGGTCTAGAACGTCTTTTCAAACGCCACCCTTAATTGACAATTAAGTAATTAACGTACGTATGATTTTAAGCTGCGAATATAATTACGTATACACTTTACCTGCGGTCCTTTAGAAGACACAATTACACTACTTTTCTCCGGTCCGTATGCTCTCTAGGTTTTTGCGCCTTTTCATCTGGGTTAGTGGAAACTGAGGCATTCATTTCCGCCGTTGGCGTTATATTCAGGCGGAATGCAATATTTGTGACTTTGTCTTACCTTTTATGTCCACACCATCATGATCAACTCATTCTTGAACTGCCACTTCTTACTCATGTCTTAAATTGGCTGTTGAAGCAGCTTGTGAAAAGCAAGGCAATACGTACCACGCTTTCTTAGACCGTTGTGTCTTAATATCTTTTAGCATATCCAACACCTCATGGTCCAGGGCTATCTGCTCCACCATTAGATCCATACAATTTTATAATGTCCTCCTTCGGCGTTGCTTCTATTCTGATTGAGTTCAACTTCGAGATATCGTCTTTAGAGAAGCCCGAAATGATTAATAGAATATTCTTCTTTTTCAGCACGTCGACGCCAACCTATTTGTGCAATGCAATAATGAAAGTCGACAACTCGATCAACTGCATGCTTAATAGTTTAAGCTGTATACTACAGATATTACACATGCAGTACTGCAAGAATATTCAGTTGTGCCTAGTGTAAGACGGTGATGATGCGTTGACTTACTCGAAATACATAAATAAAAGAAAAATTACAGACAAGCTCATATATATATATATAGAGAGAGAGAGAGAGAGAGAGAGAGAGATGCTTACAGACGTACTGAAAGTATAACTGATCAGCAAGAAATGATGTTAGAGATCAGAGCCTTGGCGAATTTAGAATTTGAATCAAGCTGCTTGGCTTAATTTATTGTTGGAGAGGACCACAAAAGACATAGCTCGAGTACACTTCATATTAGTTTATTTATTTTTATAAATATTTAATGATATATTGTCTTTAATTAAGCATATAGCTAGCTGGCTTAAGGCCAACAATCTATAATATGGTGCGAAAATGA
The DNA here is from genome assembly GCA_011037825.1 of Carya cathayensis. Classification (NCBI taxonomy): domain Eukaryota; kingdom Viridiplantae; phylum Streptophyta; class Magnoliopsida; order Fagales; family Juglandaceae; genus Carya; species Carya cathayensis. The sequence continues at coordinate 59,144 of QGSO01000446.1, forward strand.
GAATATATAATTTTTTTAAGGTGTCAAATTTGTTATCGTTTTGAGGAATATTAAAAAAAAAATAAAAAATTTACAAAATGTACATGCCTCCTTTTTGGTAGAACCGTCAATAAGCTTCCGGAGATTATCTTTTGCGGATCTCAGCGCATTGAAAGCCTTCACTATCTCCTGAATCTGAGGTTGATCTTCTGAAAGTGTCTCCCAATAATTTGCCTTCGCATTGTCCGCTGTGAACCAGAATACATATTTGGCTAGCATTAATGCTGCCACTTTCGAATTGACCATATAATTAATATTGTATGTACGTACTACAAATGTTACGTGTATGCAGGCTTAGGAAGAGTAATTAAGCAAAAGGCCAAAAATGGGTTTGGGGGCTTCAAACAAAAAGGCTCATCCCGACTAATAACATTAATACTCCAAATGCATGTATTTGAGACGAAATATGGTAGAACGGCAGATGAAGATTCCGTGAGAGGTAAAGCTAGAGGATCAAGAGATCTAAAACAAAATGTCCACATGATCGAGCCTGACGTTAACCTAGCTGTGATACATTGAAATATAATAGAAAATGAAATAGAGAAGAGAGAATGAGTGTGAAAGTCTTTGAGTACTGCTGCATCTTGCTATTCTCAGTTGTGATTGAATGCAAAGTATTTGTCCTATTTTTAGGAAAATTATATGGTAAAAATCTTAATATTAATTATGAAAATCAAATCTCTTAATTTGATAATTATAAAAATCAAATTACTTGATTTGATAGTTATATATGAAAATCAAATCAAGATAATAATCAAGTCAAATTTTTATTTGATTATATTATCGCTAATATTTCTAAGATTAATTACCAATTAAATAATTAGCTATTGGTAATTCATGATGAATAAGAGATAAGTATGGCCGGTGTGATCCCTTAGTTTTGTCTGATCTATTTCTTGGTTTATTTTGTATGCCTATTTAAAGACATCAAAAAGGCAAGATTGAGTTCATTATGAACCAAACACTGTTTGTTAATTGGGAGGCCTAGGGTTCTTTGAACCACTGATCTAAGAAGTCCATGCAAGCGGCCGATTTCTAGAAATATCCTAACGTTATTTTATTATTCTAGCTAGCTATCATGATTCCCAATCTGTTCGATAAGCATGGCGCACATAACGCCAACAGGTTGACGTTAGCATGCTTTCTAATTATCAAAGAAATGAGACCAGATCAATTGGCTAACCTTTTTGTGGATCATGAGTACAAGGTTCAAATTTCATCGTTCGGAAGTTGAAGGTCATGAGGTCGTTCTTTTTGGCCGACATGATCAATTGTTCCTGTAAAATATTGATCAGCTTATTATGAAAAATAATGCGAATATAAATATATGAATATATATTAAAATGAATTGGCTAGCTGCTACAAAACGCGAGAGGTTTGTAGGCGCATGGAACCGAAAAATGGTGAGAAGAAGACAGTTTCTGAGGATATGGTTTCAAGTTTACTTGCAGCGCACCTTAATGGCAGCCATAGAATAGTCTACTGCACAGCGCGAGACTTTGGAAACTCTATGGTTTAGTGAAGATTGAGAGAGATGTCGACTTATGAACTTTGTACAATGGCATGCATATTGTCTATATATACAGACAACAAACGAGTGGTATATAATAATGGTACGTAGGGTCTACTCTAGTTTCTATTTGGATTCCGTCACTTATTATATCGTATATGAGCTTCGGACATGAATTGGTACTCCAATCTAACTTTTAATACAAAAACTACTCAGTTGTGGTTAATTAGTTATTTCGTAAAAAATGACTATTTTTTATTAAAATGAATCTGTTTTTATCGTAAATAGTTATTTTCGTCGCATATAATTTGTCACAAATGGTCATTTTTCTTCTAAGGGTTTCATGCATAGATCATGTACATGTGATTATAATTTAGTACTTATGTAAGCAATTCTAATATTATGGTATCTTGTGAAAGGATGAGAATAGAGGGGAACTAGAAAACTGAATTTAATTGGGTGCCGAGCGGGGGGACAAAACGATAAAATTAATTTTTTGGGACCAAATTGTATTTTTATAAAATTCTCCTTTGGTGAAATTCTTAACAAACAAAAGATTTTGGGGGCTTTTTCAAATCTTGGGGACTTCGATAGTTAATTTGGCCTGTGCATGACAAAACGGACATGGATTGAAACTAAATAAAATACTAATTATACATCTAAGAAAGACAAGGAAGCAAACGCCAAAAACATCTTTGAAGTACCGAAAACATTTTTCGTTCTTTCAATATATATCTCTTTATCGGCTTCAAACACTCTGGGAAAAAAGGACGAAAACTGCTTTATAAAATTCTAACCTTTAAAAAAACTCTCGACCCAGTAACAGGAAGCTACATCGATCTTGCACCTCCAAAAGACCATTTTTATAACTTAGCAGTGATACTCTTCTTATGTACGCAATTCGTCATCCATAGTCACATCAAACTATATTATAGAAGAAATTTACTTGTTTAATGCTAGTTATTTTCTACAAAATCACTATTTACTATTAAAATGAGTATATTCTTCCCGTAAATCGTCTTTTTATCGCAAATAACTTATCACAAATATTCTAAGTAGTTTTCTATGTCAATTCAATAAAGAATTATTTATTATAATTAACCACAGCAACAAGCCTTATATATAATTAATTAGGTTAACAAAATCAAGGCAGATTACCATGCATTAATAGTTCTAGGGGTATTATCATTCTTTGTCAAGCAGGTTTATGTGCCCCATTTTAAATAATTTTTTATTATGTGGTTAACATAGTTAACATAGGGGACAATTAAAATAACACTACTCATATGGCATATAATTAACTCTCGGTGATTTTAACATTTGTTCAAGTGGATCCTGCAGGCTGGCTTTCATGTGATGCAAGCTGCATGGCTTTCATATTCAAATTAAGTACTAAAGGTTCCATCCCTTCCGATAGGAGTAATTTTACTGTGACCATTAAAAAAACGAAACTAATATCAACTTGGCTTTGAGAAAATTTGATTCTTCCAGAATAAGGAATCAACTTCGGTAAAGTAATGCACTGTCTAATTAAACTTGTGTGATTTCACTCTTTGATTTAAAAGAAGTTAAAGACAATGTTCACCAATAGCTAGCAAAGACATATATAAAATATCCGGCCATGTGGTTTAACTCATCATGTTGTAGACAGAAGCTCTGAATTATTAACATTTCTTGTGATCATTTACTAGTGTAAAATGAGATTGAANGGACAAAAAGATAAAATTAATTTTTTTGGACCAAATTGTATTTTTATAAAATTCTCCTTTGGTGAAATTCTTAACAAACAAAAGATTTTGGGGGCTTTTTCAAATCTTGGGGACTTCGATAGTTAATTTGGCCTGTGCATGACAAAACGGACATGGATTGAAACTAAATAAAATACTAATTATACATCTAAGAAAGACAAGGGAGCAAACACCAAAAACATCTTTGAAGTACCGAAAACATTTTTCGTTCTTTCAATATATATCTCTTTATCGGCTTCAAACACTGTGGGAAAAAAGTACGAACACTGCTTTATAAAATTCTGACCTTTAAAAAAAATCTCGACCCACTAACAGGAAGCTACATCGATCTTGCACCCCCAAAAGACCATTTTTATAACTTGGCAATGATACTCTTCTTATTTACGCAATTCGTCATCCATAGTTACATCAAACTATATTATAGAAGAAATTTACTTGTTTAATGCTAGTTATTTTCTACAAAATGACTATTTACTATTAAAATGAGTATATTCTTCCCGTAAATCGTCTTTTTATCGCAAATAACTCATCACAAATGTTCTAAGTAGTTTTCTATGTCAATTACTCAATAAAGAATTATTTATTATAATTAACCACAGCTACAAGCCTTATATATAATTAATTAGGTTAACAAAACCAAGGCAGATTACCATGCATTAATAGTTCTTGGGGTATTATCATTCTTTGTCAAGCCGGTTTATGTGCCCCATTTTAAATAATTTTTTATTATGTGGTTAACATAGTTAACATAGGGGACAATTAAAATGCATTACATCTGTAAATTTTCCTTGTAATGTAATGGCTTTCAAATAACACTACTCATATGGCTTATAATTAACTCTCGGTGATTTTAACATTTGTTCAAGTGGATCCTGCAGGCTGGCTTTCATGTGATGCATGCTGCATGGCTAGCTTTCATATTCAAATTAAGTACTAATTAATGGAGGTTCCATCCCTTCCGATAGGAGTAATTTTACTGTGACCATTAAAAAAACGAAACTAATATCAACTTGACTTTGAGAAAATTTGATTCTTCCCGAATAAGGAATCAACTTCGGTAAAGTAATGCATTGTCTAATTAAACTTGTGTGATTTCACTCTTTGATTTAAAAGAAGTTAAAGACAATGTTCACCAATAGCTAGCAAAGACATATATAAAATTTCCGGCCATGTGGTTTAACTCATCATGTAGGCTGTAGACAGTAGCTCTGAATTATTAACATTTCTTGTCATTTACTAGTGTAAAATGAGATTGAACCACGTGAACTGCTTAATTATTTTTTAACATTCAGATCTAGATCTTATCTAATTTGTGGTAGATGAAAATCGTGTACAACTGTCAGTCGTACTACTTGTTAATGATCGATAACCGCAGCTCTTGGCAAATAAGTTCCTTATCTTTTCCAATGGAGCGCCAGGCCAGTTATATGAAAATGTTGTTGATCTTTATTTTGATTTCAAATATGATCTGTTGGTGTAACTAGCGTACTACCAAAAGAAAGCTGACATTTTAATTTGAGAAATCATGATATTTACGATCGTGTAGTGTAATTGTCGCGCAATTCTTTTTAAAAAAATGAGTAAATATAGGATCTAAATGAAAAAATAATAATTTTTTAATCGTAAACTCTACTTTTTTTCAAAACAATTGCATGGCATATTCCACCACTGTATGTAGCATTAATCTTTTAATTTTGACTATTATATCTTAATTAAGGGTTTAAAGTATTAGTTTTTTTTTTGTAGTTTGAGAGTTGTAACGCCCCAATAGAATGGGCAAATCATATAACCTATATTCCAAAACGACTAGTCAATTATACAATTGGAGCCTTATTAGAACTTTATAAAGAACAATGACTTCTCATTTCTAAACAATGTGGAATTCCATACACCCCTATATATATGCCCTTATCCTTATCATATTTATACTCCAAAATGATTAATCAATGATACAATTGAAGTCTCACTGAAACTTTATAAAAATTAAGAACTTCTCATTCCCAAGTAATATGGGATCTCATACATCACCTACTATTATCCTTATCATATAAGGTATCACAGCAATATGCCAATTTTAATAGTTTGTGACGCGAAGTGCAAAACCTTAATAATTTGAGAGTGCAAAGTGTACCTTTCTTTCGATATTACATCATATGATATCTAGAAGATGGATAAATGATGTTGAATAGAATAATAATTATTTCAATGGCTAGTTAATCAACAAAAACTAGGGATTGAGATTGAGAAAAGATGCAAAAAGAGAGAAAACTCTAAGAGTAAGGTTTATTAATAAAGTTTGAAAACTCTTTGAAACCCACAAGTTGGGCTCAAATAGCTAAATATGGTAATCCAAGATTATAAGAATTTTGCTTGAAAATGAAAAATTCAATGAGAATCTTGCAAAATATCTTGTCCAAGTCGGAAGCAAAATCATCTACAAAAGTGAAAGCCAAACATTTCTATAAAAGACAAAATAAGTTAAACTAACAATTCAATCAAGGAAACAATTGATTTCGGGGTCGGAAACCATGCACGTACCAAACATAGCTAGTGACCATGACATTCGTGCCGAAAAGAGTATTTTGGATTGGGGTCATATACAAAACTCTGATACGCGTAATCAAAGTTATGACCAAAATACTAACGCGTATGCAAATACTCGTAATCAAAGTTATGACCAAAATACTAACGTGTACGCAAAATTGGCCCATTCTGAGAAATTTTTACCGTTTCCTGTTATATTTACACTAATCTACATTCTCAAGATAGTCCAACGCTATTAGTATAAAATCTATTCAGTCGGCATCATCAGACTTTGGATACTTGGCATCTATAAAGAAGCCAAAAAAGAAGAAGATTCAGCGAGAACAAAGCCAAAGAGGCATGTCAGAAATAAACAAAAGACTAGAAAACAAAGAAGCCAACAAAGAAGAAAGTTTAGGCGGCAAAATTAAAGACAGAGAGACATGTGAAAAAATAAATAAGCAAACAAAAAACAAGACTTTGATCATTATGATAATCCATCTCTGACTACTTTGTGGACGCAGATCGAAGCAGAGGAGAGATGCATTCGATTAAACAAAGTTAAGAATTATCTAAGCCCCTGATTAATAAACGTAGTAGGTGTAAGTACGTTGCTCACGAGGGCCATTAATATTCTACGAAGGAGAAATGGGATTATACATGAATCAAGTTACATATTCGAGTCATCACCTTGCCAAAATTTGAAATTTTTATTCTGAAAACATCAATCTCAAGATCATGTCCTTATACTAATTAGTTCCTTTCTTTAATTGAATTAAAAAGTACTCTTTTAACTCTATTACAACTCCAATATTCTTATTAATTAGTTGCGTCTTCAGGTTCTAATTAAACTTAATTCAAGTTGCCTCCAGCTGCAAATCATTAAGGCTATGTTTTGACATTTAGCTAGATAATCTCAGATGATTTGTAAACAGTAGTGAGAAAATAATAAATAACCTTTTAATAGTTATATATGAACTGTTTATGAATAATAATATAGCTAGTAATTAATCTCAGACTACTTCACATATCTAACACTAGTACCACTTGATCTCCTATTTTTGTATTCCCAATAATGAACAATATCTAGCCTACATGATCATGACCAGGAATTGATTTGTATATCTATGCATGTATGCATGTATATGGAAATTGATTTGCGCAAGTTACGGAAGTATAAGTTTTGCACATTCCTTTCGAAAAAAAAAAAAATAGACTCACAATAATATTTTTTTAAAAAAAAATTCGATCACTTTTTATATACACAATGAAGAATGGAACTAACATGTACGGACCAAGTTCCTCTCCCCAAGCTATATATGCGCCCTTAGTTCCGAGCTGCAATCGATCAATCGAAATGCTGTGAAATTTTATTACATTAAAAAAAAAAAAAAAAAGAAGAAAAGAAAAGGAAAAACCGTTAATTACTTGTTTCTTTTCTTGTTGAAATTGAGTTTTTTTATTTTTAATTTCTACTTCAGTAACAATATGCATTTTTCCAACATTAATTTGGCGTTAAATGCAGACAATACATGCGCTCGGTGAGTCGCTACCGACAAACGTATATGGTCGGATGAATTAAGGATTAACGTTGTCCATGACGATGTCTTGGTCTGTCTTGCATTTAATCAAATGGTTTTAAGTGGTACCGTTGTTTTGTTTTTATTTTTTATTTTTTGTAATAATTTCTTAACTCTTACAACTTGCTGGCTTGTGTTTTTTTTTTTTCCCCTTTCTTTCTGGATCTCTGTCTTAGTTATTAAAATTAAATACTAAATAATCTATATGATTTATTTAATGGATAAATTATTAGTTCCAGTTAAGTCAAAAATTGGATTTTTCTTTTCACTAGCCGACAGCATAATGGATCAAATCGTTCCTTTTATACCAAAAACAAAACAGGATCATATATTTAAAAAATAAATAGATAAATTTAAAAACTAAAGAACATTTTTTTAAAATAATAAAATAAAATAAAAACATAAACAGAGTGAGGGAGGGAGGGGCAGCAACCCCTTCCAATGGGTGGAGAGTCGGAGACCCATGTTGATCTCCTTCCAAAATAGATCGCCCATGTGAATTTGATGACTCACTTGACAACATCCGTAACTTCATACTTCATGTTCTTTATTCCATGGTTTATTTACTTGTTAGCATTTTGTTGGCTTTGCATTATTATCAATATGTTTTGTTGAGGGACAAATGAGTTGATTGGCATATTCTTGTGAATACATGTGTAAAGTAGTGTTGTAACAAGTGTTGAAGTGATATACCTTGAAAATGATTAAAGTGTGCTCATCATTGGTCAAAACAGATTAGGTCGCTCGACCCTCGCTCAACATGGCACTCGAGAGAACTCAGACAGATTGTGTCGCTCAACCATCGCTTGACACTCCGCTCGAGCGAATTCAGATAGATTGTGTCACTCGACCATCGCTCAAGCTAATGTTCCAGATCACTTAAAATTTAGTGTTTTGAGCGCCTTCTTTACTTGGGACTATAAATAGAACAGCTTCTCCTTTGTTTGAAGTGTGGAGAATCAGACCAAAATCCCTAAGGGCTTCCAAGAACTTTTTAGAGCAACCTTTCCCCCATTTGGTTGATTCTTTCTTGGATAAACACATCTCTACCACACCACACTCAAAATCAAACTTTACATGAGTCTATTGAAGTGGACGTGTTCATTGGCTGGAAGAGTCCAGAGCTACTGTTGATGCAGAGATCGAGATGTTCTCGTGGGAAGTTATAAAAAGGTCGGAGTTCCGACACTACATACGTGTAGAGATCGAATAGGTCACTCGTGGTATTGCAAGCCAAGTTAATTAGTTACTACAAAGGTTTTGTGAGTATCTCTAAATTAGTTATAACAAATAAAGTTTCTATAGTGGATTTGAGGTGGTGCCTTATACCCGGAATGGTTTTAGATTTTGAAAATGTTCTTCAAATGAGTTTACAGTCCATGATCAAAATCATGTGTTGATTATTTGTGTTATTTGATTCCTTTATTAACTGTTGTTTGACTACTATTGAAAAGACCATAAAAATTAGACTTCACCTATTCACCCCCCTCTAAGTGTAGTGATTGGTAGAACCACTACTTTTTCATGTTTTTCCATCCAATCATAATTGGCGGCCATAACTTACGATTCGATATTCCAGTCTTATACATAACACCATAAGAAAATTATTTATTTATAATCAGTTATTTTTTATTAAAATGATTATTTTTTATGAATATATTCTTGTCATAAATAGTTATTTTATTCTAATAAGTCCATCGTTGTCTCACCATGAATCAGTACTACCACTTCATCACCACACTTTTGACATCAACAGTTCATGTAGGATCTCACCAATATGGGTGGTGCTACTCCCACCACAGGGAGCTCTCGCTAGTGGTTTTGGAATTTTTTTTATATATATTTTTTAATACATTTAAATTTAAAAAAAAAATAAAAAAAAATATATAATATTATTAAAAAATATTTACTTAATTATTAAGTAATAGAAAATAATAATAAAAAATCACATTGGTAATGTGAAAAATATTTTCAGCCAAAGATTTTTTTCCAGCACTCTTTTAAAGCTCTATTGTTATGTGTATGTTTGGTCATCAAAGTGAATCTGAACCTATCTCAAACCACTTATTAATACGATCTTTTACTTTTCAACTTCTCATGAAATAGTGAAATCATTTCGACATATTTAATACATTTAAACACATATCCCAACCTATTTATATTTAAATACATCTCAATAAAATTAATAAAATATTATTATTCACAATTCAACTCAGATTATCTAAGATTATCTCAACATCCAAACGCTTAAATCTCTTTTGGATAATGAGATAAGATAAGATGATCTGTAAATAATAGTGAAATTGTTTAAGTTGAGGTGTTTTATGAGGTTTTGGGAAATGAAAGAGAAAAAGTTGAACAATAATATTATAAAGTTACAATATTGTTAGAATATTATTTTTGTTTTAGAATTAAAAAAAAACTGAATTGTTTCTTGTGTTTTGTTTATAAGTTTGATAAATTTATAATGATTAAATAATAATTAGACGAAAACTTGAATATTTGAAATTGAAAAGTGTTGTATTTGTAATATTTAGATATTGAGATAAAATAATATGAGGTTGGATGAGATAAGATGGAAGGCTATTCTTTCTCGATCAACTTACATATATATAATAAGCAAATCTATAATCTCCTCTTGTGAAGGAGCATTCCTGTCTACAATTTTTAGTAACAAAAGCAACACTATAAATTGAGGCTAAAAACTGAAAAACCCATCTTTGAAATTTTAAAGAACTTGAGATTTCTTAAACATATATAGCTATGTTTATCCATATATAGCTAAGACAATTTATCCATGTGCATTGCTCTTAAACATTTCTTGTTATTATCTATGATTGTGATTGAATCACTTGATTGGCTTATTTTTTCTTATAATTTAACAGTCAAATGTAGATCTAAATTGTATTAATATTGTAAAATTGTGATAGATGAAGAATGAATGGTGTAAATTTTTTATTTTTTATTATTTAAAGCATCCTTATTGGCTTGACCAAATGCATCTTCAAAATTTAGTTAATATCACATGAACTTACATTTGCTATTTCATTTAAATTCAATATTCACATTGGATTATCTATTCACTCTCTATATAATAATAAATATTATTAATTTAATAATATTTATTATTATTAAATTTTATTTAATTTATTTTTATCATATTTTGTAGTTCTACCAATTTAATATTAATAATAATTATATTCTAATTAAATTAATATTAAAAAAATCATATTTTCAAATCTCATTTAATGCTAATAACCAAAAATATTTGATTAAAATCATCTAAAATTCTATACAAATTTCTTAATTACTAACCAAATATCTAGCAATATACTGATCATGTTCATGTCAATAAGAAATCTGCACTTACATAAACACCTACAAGAAAACACCTTCTTAGTTACAAAACACCTACATAAATAGCTACAAGAAATCTGCACTTCCAACACCATCTTAATTACAAAAAATATCTACACAAATATGCATTTACAACAAGAAATTACCATATTTAGCAACATACTAGTGTTCGTGTCTAACAACATACCATGTACAACAGCACAAAAAGACATCCCCAAATTACAACACATAACAGCAGTTACAAAAAACCAAAATACATCCATATGAGTTTTTACACATTTATTATGCTAAACCAAAAAAACCAAGAAATCTTTTATGCTAAACCAGAAAAACCTAGAAATCTGTCATACAGTTACAAATAGGGAAAAACTAGAGAAGGAACGGGTTTGAAAAGCATTTTTACATCAGGCCAATAACAATGTGCCATGTAGGCACTTTATGAAAATCCAAAGTAGAGCCGCACACATCAAAATCCCTCTCTCCCCCTCCCTCATCCCTTTGTAACCCGATTCTCCCAAGCCATGCCCTTTCTCTCCCAGCGATCCCACAACATGAAGCTAGAGGCAGCAACCTGAACATCGTTCCTGCTCCTCACAATATTCAACATTGTGCCTCTCGCTCTCTTTAAGTCTCTCTCCCTCTCTATCTCTCAATTCTCTCCGTCCCTCCGTCCCTCTCTCCCTTTCTCTTCTCTAAATCTCCTTTTCTATCTTGGCTCTCTTTTTTTTTTCAATCCAAGTATTCTATTTGTAGCTCTCTCTCGTCTTGGCTGCAGTTAGTAAATTATTCATGATCTAATTGATGGATTATAGATTTTAGTTGGATTACAAATAACATTTTTCTTGAGGTAAATCCATTGATTCTAAAATAATGTTTTCCTTTAAAAAAAAAAAAAAAAAAAAACCTCAGAAACAGAGCGTTGAATGCTTTTCCAATAATTTTGCTAGGTTTGGAATCATCCTTTTTTGTATGTTGAATGCCTGAGCCCCAATCGCATGTTCGAGAAGCTGATTTTGCTTGGGGTAAATTTTTGAAGTTCGGGTTTTTATGCGTGATTACCTAATTCATGTTGTTGGGTTTTGATATGAGGTTTGGGTTTCTTATTATTTGCATGGTTTGTGTCTTATTTTTAATCTTCAAAGATTATGCTTGTTAATTGTTGCCAATAAAATTTGTTGCAAAGGGATGGGGGAGGGGGTGGCTTGGGAGAGGAAGGACCGCTAGGATGGCGTGGCTTGGGAGAATTGGGTTATAGAGGGATGGGGGTCGGGGAGAGAGGGGTTTGGCTATGTGCGGCTCTACTTTGAATTTTCATAAAGTGCCTACGTGGCACGTTATTATTGGACCTTCATTTGGTCACGACAAGTGCCAAAACAAGTTGAATTGTTGTTACTTTTACAACGAGGCTGAAAGTCTCATCATAGTCTAGACTGTGTTGTTGGAGAATTCCCTTGGCCACCAATCGAGCTTTCCATCGTTCAATGGTGCTGTCGGCAAGATGCTTTGTTCGAAAAACCCATTAACACGACACAATATTGGTAGCTTCAGAAGCAGGCACAAGGGTCCATGTATCATTGGCTAAGAGTGCATTAAACCCATTAAACATAGCTTCTCTCTATTCTTGATATTTCTAGGCAACAAAGAAGCAAGAGGGCCTTTCGGGAATTTTGGAAGAAGGGATAAGTGAGCTCGTGGAGGTGGCCACCGAATGGTGCCATCGGTAAACTGTCGAGGGCTAGAGGAATCAGTTTGCAAGCGTGTAACCATTGAACGAGGTTGCTACAAAATACCAGGTTGCTTCGTTTGTGATGAAGGAAGGTTTGGTGAAGAAGATGAAGTGGGAATTGGGCCTAGAATGGACTAGCCGGGTTTGTTGAGATTGGCATGGGACAGAGTAAAAGAGTGGGAGAGGAATGAATTTGAGGTCAGTGGGGGATTTGGACGTAGAGATATTTGCAAAAGGAAAATGGGCTTCATCATATTTGATGTCTTTTGATATATAGACACGTTTTGATGGAATATGGTAGCAGATGGACCCACGATGGGTTGGACTTAAACCAAAATAAACACATTGAAGAGCCCTATAATTGAATTTGTGTCAGTTGAATGGACAAGTTAGAGGCCAACAAGCAGATTCAAACACTCGTAGAGAATTGAAATCAGGATCAATTTTGTGGAGAAGAAAAAATGGAGATAAATTATTGAGAGAAGTGGATGGAAGCATGTTTATTAAACGTATTGCATGTTGAAAAGCATAGGGCCAAAAGGTTAATGGAATGGAGGCATGAGCAAGTAAAGCCAAACCTGAATCTACAATGTGCCTATGCTTACATTCCACTATGCCATTTTGGGTGTGAGTGTGAGGGCATGTGACATGGTGAATAATCCCAGAGTTAGAGAGGATTTCAGAGAAAGATCTGAATTCCCCTCCCCAGTCTGTTTGAATTTGCTTAATCTTGGTATTAAATTGCAATTCAACATAAGCCTTAAATTTAATAAAAATAGATAATGCTTGAGACTTGTGTTGCATGGGAAACAGCCATGTATGTCTGGAGTAATCATCTACAAATGATATAAGAAACCGAAACCCTCAGCTGAGACATGAGGTGAAGGACTCCATAAATCACTGAAAACAAGATTAAAAGGTGCAACGGACTTAGTGGTTTTGGTATGGGCTGGTATGTGATGATGTTTTTCCATAGCACAGACATTACAAAAATTCATGGAAGATATTTCATCAAAAGGAAGCCCGTGCTTGAGAAGGATAGATCGGACAATCTTGAGAGAAGGGTGGCCAAGACATGAGTGCCATAGTGGAATAGAAGAGAGTGAGCTGGAATTAGTTGAGGAGACTGTGAGGAGAAAGTGTAAAGACCATTAGTTGTTGTTGTCCCTTGGAGCAGCAGTTTTCCTGTGATGCAATCCTTTACATAGAAAGAATCAGAAAAAAATTGAAAGAATACATTATTTGAACAAAATTGACAGATAGAGACGAGATTCTTAGTAAAAGAAGGGAAACAAAGCAACTTATTTAAAAGAAATCGAGATGAAGTAGAAGGGAAAAGAGCTAAACCAGAGTGTGAGATTGGAACATAGGAGCCATCGCCAACATGAAGTTGGTCAAGATCATGGTATTCTACTAACTGGAGTTTCAGATCGGCAAGCTCACTTGCAACGTGATTCGTCGCCACTGTATTAGGATACCAAGCACAATTTGGTGTGTAGTTGGATGAACTGTAGTGAGCTGAGGCAAGGGTCCAGAAGTATAGGCTTAGTTGAAATGGTAAATGCACGTTAGAGCCATATGACCAATCTTGTTATAGACTTGGCAAACTGGTCTAGAGTTAGTTATAGGAGAAGATGAACCAGTGGAGGGTGTACCTGTAAACCCAGAAGAACCATGGTCACGGTTGCTTAAACGAGCTCCACGATTTCGGCCATTATTTTGATAGCCACGACCACAACCTCGACTGAAGGAGGGAGAGCGAGTAGAGATATTAGCTTAGAGTTCAGGTGAAGAAAAAAAGGAGGTTGTGGCAGCGTGATGTTGCAGTCTAGCTTTGTGAGCTAGAAGATGACCTAGGAGTGACTCCGTAGAGATGGGATCAACACGGGTTGATACAGATAATACCAAGGCATCATAATTTGGTCCAAGACCAGCCAGGAGGTAAGGTACAAATTCAGTGGAGGATAGGGGACGTCCAGCAGCTACCATGGTGTCAACGAGATATTTGGCTTTTTGAAAGTAGGTGGATATAGAATCAGAACCTTTCTTAAGGGAAGCAAGCTGAAGTTGGGTTTGAATGAGATGGGCTTGGGAGGAAGATGCATAAGTATATTCTAATGATAGCCAAACATCACGAGCGGAAGCACAGCCAACTACCTGAGCAATGATAGATTCAGAAAGAGAGGATATCAATGCCGACATGACTAGCTGGTCTTACTAAACCCATATTTCATATTCTGGATTAGGTGAGGCATTGGGTAGTTGGTGAGGTGGAGCTGGACAAGAGCCATCAACGTATTTAAAGAGATGTTGGCCTCAAAGATAGGGTACGATTTGAACTTTCCAAGAGTAAGTTTTACTGAGAGAATGTGAGAAATGTTAGGTGAAGGTAGAGAAGGAAGAGACGAGGGAGTGGAAGAGGAGTGGGTGGTAGAAGAATCAGACATGGTGTTGTACGGAGGAGAGGTGGACGATGAGTCCTAGGTATGCTGTGATACCATGCTAGAATTACTACTGCTCTTGTATTATATAACTCTGACTTACATACAATGAGGCAGAGCCTCTCGGTATATATACACACAAAATAAAGGAATATTCCCTAATGCTATGACAATTTTACAGCTAGCAAATACACGGTTGTTATAGAGGATGATTTGTTGAGAGCATTATGGGCGGCTCCTGATGCTGCTATGTACGTTGCATGGAGTCTGTACGAGCTGCTGTTGAGTGCTGCTGCATCTGCTGTGTATGTTGCAGAGTTGTTGTTGAGTGATGCTATGCGTGTTGCTTGGAATCATTTGCAACGGCTGCAGGTTGTTCACCGTGGTTTACATGGATTACATGGGATGCATGCATTGCTTGAACATTACCAAACAAAAGAATTAAAATGTCCCTCCCCATTCCTTTAGGATTAAGAGAATAGAAGTATCCATTCATGCCCATGCTTCTCCCATTTTGTATTGCAACAATGAGAATTTCGATCTTTTAGAGCTTCTATCTAAGTTTTTTAAATAATATATAATTGTAGAAATATAAACACATGAATTATTAAGGTCTTACAATATATATTATTGCAAGAGAAAAATCTAGTTATAAGCGATTTTGTGTACAAATATGTGCACTTATTCAATGTGATTGGTAAGAAAATAGATTTTATTGAAAACAATGCCAATTTAAATTTTGAATATGAAGGCAGCAGCATTGGTATACAGATTAGTATGCAAATTCGTTTGTACGTATCAAAACTCGCTTGCAAGAGTGAATTTACGGAATAAATTTATTTCTTCTATCTATATCTCTCATTATAAACCCTATATATAGTTGGGATAGAAAATATTATTGGCTCCGTTTGGATACTTAGAGTAGTAGTTAACTGCTTGTGAATAATACTAACGAATTAGTTTGAGAAATATCTGAAATGTACAATTGTGATCCCAAAGAGCCCTAAATCTTATTCTCTTTGTATAGATGCATATAACAGTGGGCTTCCGAATTAGCCGAAACAATCATCAATTTCATCTATGAGTTCAATAAACAAAATAGAACTTGTTTTTCAACATATATATGTACATCTTGTTGGAACAAAGCACACCCATCTTGATGCGCGTTAGAATGAAACGGCCATTCTCACCTTGAATTTTATAATTTGAATTTGACCGATTCTATTCCAAAACCCGATAAAATAAAATAAAATAAAATAAAGTAAAATAAAGTAAAAATCTACTCTTAATTAGACTGCTTGCGCCTAAGGAAATTTTCGACATGATCAAAATGTAAGAGAACAAAAAAGAAGGCAGGCAACAGGCCAAATTTATTAGTGATTCCGACTATATATGTCAAGTAATAATTGCATGGACTTTAAGCCAAAATAACAATTCCTGTCACACCTTAATGGTGCAATTTATATATTATAGAATTATATGATAGCTAGTGTGGATACTAACAAATAATTTACCAATTGTAAACGCAATTCCATTAAGATTATTAATGGTAATTTTATAAATTGATGTTGTTTGATGTGATACAGGTAGCATAATTTTGGCAGTTGGTGATTGAGCAAATGATGTCGAAATGCTTCTAAAAGCAGATACGGCTGCCAGGTTTGAGAAAGATGGCAAGGATGAGTCTGCAAAAGAGGTTTTTGACCAAGTGTCCTCCCCATATGTTGTTTTCTTCAAGGCCATTTGCATGGGTCTTGCAGTACATGGCGTAGAAGATAGAGATTTTGATTAGATTACTGATGATGAGCTAGAAGTTAATAATTTCCAATTACAAAGTAAGCGTGGCAGCCAAACCGCACCTTGTCTGTGCTTTGAGGGGATGGTTTGTTACACTTCTGTTTACAAGAGCCAACCCATTTGACAACGACAATAGGGCCCGTGGCCCACTTCATAGCTTGATTTATAAATTTTATTATGTAGTTTGTCTTTTGCTATTTAGTTGGACTGCTAGTTGTAGTTGGTAATGGGCTTGAGCCCTTAAGAGGAGTTTTCTGTTCATTGATGTTTGCTATTTGGGCCCAGTAAGGGGTTCAAGTAACGAGCCTAGGGCCCTCGTTTGTCTTCAATCAGAAAGTAATAGAACTCTTCATCTTCTTCTTCTTCCTTTTGAATTCTTTGGAGGTTTTCTCACACTCAAGTGGGATATTTCATTTTTATTCATTATCAATCTATTGGGTTTGTTACATTTCCAGCGAGCCACAGAACCACCTCTGGTCTCATCTCCTTCTAGCAATTCATAGCTCCATTTGCGTACTCTGTCGGCGGGCTCCCCTTTGTTGCTGCTCCTCTGGCCTAGGTTACTCTCTCTAAACAATTCATATTTCAAACCCTAGCCAGTGTAGCCACTCTCTTTGTTCTCCTGTCATGGGCTGAAGTCATGAGAGATGATTGAAAAGTGCAGTGAAAGTTTGGGCAGCAGCATGAAGTCTGAAAAATAAGTGGGTGTTGGTGCAAGCGGCGTCATTTGGTTAAGTAGTACGTCATCGTTTCATTAGTCTGTATTGTAATAGTTTTAGTTAGTTGATAAAACACAACTGTTTGTAAGCCATTTCTTTACTCATAAAATTCACTATAAAAAAAGGAGCTGATAGCGGTAACTCCACCAAGATCTTTACTCATAAAATTCACTATAAAAAAAACAGACTTTTACAACTAATTAATAACAACGAAAAGAATACTTTTGATTTCTAATACTCTTTTCGTTACTATTAATTAATTGCAAATATCTATTTTTCTTGTATTAAAAAAAAATCCAGAAATATTTCATTTTCTTTCTTCGGCTTTTTTATTCTTTCTCACTGCGTTTTTATCTGGAGTTCTTTTGAGCTGTTAAATTGATAATGGGTTTCGTTGATTTTTCTTCTGATCCTAAAGCATTGAACTTTTTTAATTTATCCCGTTTCCGTCTTCATGCTTTGAATTTGTTTATGTATTTAAAGAAAGATTTTCTTTGTAAGATCTGTGAAGGTGATTATAGTGTCTTTCGAATTTCCTTGTTTGGATTTTCTTTGAATTAGAATAATTATTTAAATAATTTCAGGGTATGAATCATAGTTTTACGTTATCAGTGTATCGACTCTTTAATTAGAAACTTTTAATTACAAAAAGCATTTTAGTTTAATTAACAACTTCTTGTAATATATTGTTATAATTAGTACCAACTTAATCCGAACCATTTAACATGATATATATATAGACTTTACTTCTTCATGTTGATTTAAGTGAATGTCATTAAAATTTTATTTTTATCCGCAATTTAATCTTGATTTCACTTTTTCCTCTCTTTGAAATTTATGGCTGTTTTTCGATATAGATCTTTCCAATTTTCTAGTGATCAATTTCATAGCTACAAATTTGAAATTTATGGTCATGACCATCAATTTCTTCTCTCTCTCTCTCTTTTTTCTTTTTTTCTTTTTTTTAATGGGAGTGATTTATATATAGTGATATATCGACAAGTCTGTTACAATATATTTTAAAAATCATAAGATATTTTAAAAAATCATAACCAAGCATAAACATATGTTTTAGACTTAGAATTATTAAATAAATTCAAGAAATAAAAGAAGTTAAAATATTGTGCCTATATACCGACAAGTCTTTTACAATTATTATGCAACCCATTTACAATTAACCATTGCGATCATGCCAATTTCTTGAAAATAAAACTCAATTTTACAAAATTACCATTTCATTTCATGTAGAAAAAAAAAAGTTGTAAAATTATCATAGGATGATTTGGATTTCATTCTGGACTTTGAGGAAGACATGATTTTCCCTGTAAGAATTCTCAGAATAGAAAATCAGGAAGAGAATTAGAATCTCCTTTAATATGCTCAATATCAAAATCAATAATACTTAAAATAGCTTGTCATCTTACAAATATTTATTTGGCAGCCAAGTTTTTAACATCTTTAATTAAAACTTCCTTGGCTGATTTATAATCAATTCTAAATAAAAACTTTTGATTTAAAAGATCATCTTGAAATTTAGAAATGCATAATACAATAGCTAAAATTTCTTTTTTAATAGTACTATAATTCCTTTGAGCAAGATTCCAGCATCATGAATGGAATCGAATAATTTGTTCTTTTTCACCTAATAATTTTTGTTTCAAATTCCTCCATAACAGAGGTCGGAGGCATCTGTTTCAACAATTTTAAAAGCATTAGGAGATGGTAATTCTAAGCATGGTAATTTCTTAACATGAGCTTTTATCTGTTTTATAATATTTGTATGTTCCTCTGTTCATGGAGGTGGATTCTTTTTTAATCTTTTGAATAATAGCTTGCATAATGGTCTTAATGCTTGATAAAAATCAGCAACATAATTTAGACTTCCTAGAAATTTTTGTAGTTGTTGCTTATCCTTTATTTTATCAGGAAATTTATTAGCAAATTCTATAACCCTACTTATTGGAGTAATGGTTCCTTGATAAATATCATGTCCAATGAATCTAATCTTGTTTTGGAATAATTTAACTTTGGATGATGAAACTACTAATCCATTTTGTTTAATAATCTGGACAAGAGTATTTAAACGTTTCCAATGTTGTTCAATTGATGAAGAGAATATTAGTACATCATCTATATAGACTATAGAAAAATAAGTGAAATGAGTAAATATTTCATTCATAATATTTTGAAATTCACTAGGAGCATTTTTTAATCCAAAAGGCATAACGTTCCATTCATAATGTCCAAATGGGACTGTAAATGCAGTTTTATATCTATATTTTTCAGCAATCTAGATTTGCCAAAATCCACATTTCATATCAAATTTTGAAAATATAGTAACATTATAAAATGGAGATAATAAATCTTTTGTATTAGGAATAGGATACCTAATCCATTGTAAGACTTTCTTTAACGGCTTATAATTTATAACTAATCTGGGAACACCTCTTTCTAATTCTACTTGCTTTTGTACATAAAAAGCAGCACAACTCATGGTGATTTACTCTTTCTAATGAGTCATTTAGATAATAAATCATTAATCTCTTATTTACAAAATTCTAATAATTCCTTATTCATTTGAATAGGTCTAGCTTTAGTAGGAATATTCTTTTCAGAAAATTCTTTTTCATAAGGTAATTCAACTATATGTTGTTTTCTACTCCAAAAAGCATTAGGTAAATTAGAACATACTTCCTTTTCAATTATATTTTTGAAATTATTAATTTTTTGATTTGATAAATGATCTTTTAATTGTTCTTCAATTCTTTTATATTTTAATTCTTGTTTTAAGAAATTTATTTGTTTTTCTTTCCTTTTGATCTTAACTTTCGTTAAAAAATTAATTTCTTTAGTTAATGAGGCTTCTTTTAAGGAATTAATTTCTCTTGAGACTGGGGGGAATAAAAAATTAAATTGAATTTCTTTTCTTAATACCGTAGTGGAAATTCCTTCTTACGTTACAGAAAAATGGTAAGGTAAAGCAAGAAATGAGTTTCCTAATATTACTTTGGTGTTGATTTTTTTACTAGAATAAATGTTGTTTTAAAGCAAATTCCATCATTGCATATATGTGCATTTGATAATTTATAATTTATGTTTAATTTTGCTCTATTAGCTTGAAATAATGTTTCTTTTGTTTTTTCAAAATATTTAAAGGTATTATTTCTTCTTGTATGCAGTTTAGATCTACACCTGTATCTAATAAAGCGATTGCAGAAAAGGAAAAATCTTCATTAATAGAAATAGTTACTTCAGTATACCATTTTTGAAAATTCATTTTATTAAGTATATTTATAAAATTATCTGATTCCTCTTTAGTAATTTTTGTTGAGCTTTCTCCTTGTTCTTTTTTAGGAGTGTCATTATTTTTATCTATTTTTAATAATATTATTTCTTGTAATAATTTTTCATTAGAAACTTCAAGTTTAGTATTGGAAGCTTTCAAATTTCAAATTTCTTTCTTTATTTCATTAATTTCTTGTTGTAAGTCTTTTAAAGTAACATTTTGTTTATCTGATTGAAATCTATTTACTATTTCTAAGAAATCATATGATGAGGGGTTTGAATTAGGTTCAAAAGTTTTGGAGTCTGTAAAAGTATCTTTTAATTTTTCTAAATATTCTTTCCTTTCTTGTGGATTATTAATTTTATCTATTAATTTTAATATAATATTTTCATGTGATGATAATACATTAATAGTTTTGTTAAAGATACAATTATTCTTATCTAGACAATTACAAACATGAATCTCATTTTCTTCTGACTCGTTATCTGAAAATTGTTCTAAGAAACTTGAATCTTTTAATTGATAAATTTCATCTTCTTCTGTAGAAATTTCATCTTCCTCATTTGATTGTATAAAAATATTTAGTAATTTTTCTTTTAATTCTTCAGATATATCTAATTCGTTAATTTCTTTTTTAACTTTACAATTTGATGTATAATGTCCAACATTTCCACATTTATAACAGACAATTTGTTTTTTCTTTTTATTAAACTTTTTTGTATTTTTTACTAGTTTTTTATATACTTGTTTTTCTATTGGTTTTTTGTAAGGTTTTTTATATTTTCTTTTCTCAGTTGGGTAAGTTTTATAAATTCTTTTTCCTTTTTTACGTCTTGTAGAAGGAGTTAATAATGGAGAATAACTAAACTGTTCACAAAAGGTACCTAATTCTTTTGTAGTAAATTTCTTTTCTTTTTCCATTTGCTTTTTTAATCTCAAATCATTACACATAATCAGACCAGTTCTATTAATATAAGATATTATGTCTCCATATGTAAGATTAACAAAATCAATAGTACCATCTGATTTTACTAAAGATTCTTGTACCTTTTGGGCGAAGTAATATGGAAGTCCGACTATGAACTTTTCCTTCCAGTATAATTGTTGACAGTCATCTCTGATCATAATTTTAGTTAGAAATACATCTTTATACCATCTAAAATCGAATAATTGAGGACATCTTAAATTAATTAATAAATCACTAGTTCTTTCTTTAAATGGAAAAGGATCACCTACAAAATGCTTTGTTAATATAAATATTAGAGTATTAACAGCATCTTCTATAGGTTGACCATCTTCTGTCTTAATCTGTTGCAGATTTTCATCATGTTTATAAGCATTTAATATTGCTACTCTTTATTCTTGTGTAAGATAATAATCCCACTAGCCTTTTAGTTGGCCAGTGAAACCTGTAACCAGAACATGTGCTACTTGATGATCTGACCTCGTACTGGTTTTATAAACATTTGCTACCATAATCATTTCTTGAAAATGATTTAATATTTTATATTCAGATAATCCATCTATATTCCATTCATATAATGCATCTGGTGCAAAAGCAGATCTTATTATATGTTCTCTTTCCTCGAATTGTATATCCGGAGGGGTAGGCTTTGGATACCAATTACGAGTAATGGAAGTATGCTTAGCAGAACCCCTAGAAAAATCTAAATTTTGATGATCTCCTTTAATCTTGTTTATTTGTAATTCTTTAAATTGATTTTCAATATTATTTATTTCAGAGTCAGATAGTTCAAGTGAATCTGTTTTACTTAATACATTAATATGAGATTGTCTTGAAATGGATACATTATTATCAAGATTTAATTTTTCTAATTTGCTAGAGATTTGTTCTAGTAAATCATCTTTGGCCTTAGTAAAACTGGATTTTAAATGAGTAGGTATTTCATAGGGAATAAATAAAGGAATTTCTTTAACTTCTATAACATGAGTTTTAATAGGAGATATTATGTTTTCAATTCTTTCTAATTGTTTACTCATAGTTTTTAAATATAAATTAGTATAATTATTTTGTTGTATTATATTATCAGTATTTTTAGTTTCTGGAGAAGTTAATATCTTTATTGGTGATGCTAATATTTGTATATTTCTTTGATTATATTTAATGGCTGTGAAAGGAGGATATTCCTCATAAATAACTTGATTATTTTCTACTTTAATCCATTGATTAGTAGTTCTATTTATAGTCGATAATTGATTTGATTTATATATTAAAAACCATGTGAAGAATGGTATATTAATCTGTATGTTTTCTAAATATTTATAATATTTTGCTTGGATATAATCTCTTTCTAATTTTGAGAAAGTTGAAAAAAATACAAATATTTTTTTTATTTTCTTCTTTCATATAATCTTGTTTAAAATATTCTTTATTAATGTTAAATTCTTCTTTACTTAGGGTAAATATTTGGGCATCATCTCCAACAACTTGTGAATATGTCAGAGAAGAAGGTTCTTTATTCTGATGGGGATTTGAGGGGGATGCTAAATTAGGGTGATTGACTGAATAAATCGGTGTATCTATAATGTTTCCAGGAATAACTCCTTGGACTTGAGTATCTAGATTTTGAGATCTAGTATCAAAATTTTGTAATCTATTTCTAGAGATTGAAGTAATTGTAGATCTATTATCAAAGTTTTGTGACATATTTCTACTCATTGTAGATCATGGTGTATGATAGCTGGATGGTGCTTGAGAAGAATAATGAGAAAATGATTTCTTAAAAGGTTGAAAGGTAATTTGGACTCTTCCGTCCTGGTTTTGATCTATATATTCTAAATCATTTACAAAATTATTTTCTACTTTTAGTGATGAAATAATATTTTCTAGTTGCCATTCATTAGGAAGAGTAATCTGATTCCAATGAATCTGTTTAGGAATTTGTATACTAGAATTTGGTGTACTGGATTGCAATAATAATGTGTATCCTTTCGGGCTAGTAATAAGAGCTTGTGGCTCTAATGTTATTTTCATTAATTTATAATGGATCCTATATACTACAGTTAAAGGATGTGATCCTTTCATAAGATGATAGCCATTTGTTTTAATATTTAATGTTAAGGCATGTAGAATATTAGTATCATATAATAAAAGTGAATAATTAGGATAGCAATTAAAATATACTGGATCTTGGAATAGGCTAGATTCAACCATGCCAAGTAATGAATAATGGAAATTATAATGTCTTTCATCTCTTAAATAGAGTAATACCGAAGTATTTAGTCTATTTCTATTAAGTGGTTTTACAGCCACTTGTACCAATCCAATATGTATAAATGAATATTTCTGTTCCTTATGGTGTTTAATGGTTTCTTTCGTTAATAATTGTAATGATTCATAGTCATTATTTAGGCTAATAGTTTTTTCTACTGTTTTAATTATATAATTTGTGAGAAATGATAATTTTGAAAAAATTGATTGTTTATATATTTGATTTCTGGGTACATTAGGAATGGTCCAATCTTGTAAATTTCTTTCTATGTCTATTATGCTATAATTTTCTTGATTTACATTTTCAGTTTCTAAATGTGCTTCTATAGTAGATGTTTCTGGTTTGAATAAAGAATTCATTGAGACAGAATTTTATACAAAGATTTTCTATATAAAAGAGAAATAAGTAGATTAAGACCTTGAGAGAACAACACCGGGACCACCCTTAAAGCCTCCTTGGCATAAACGGGCTGACCAACGGATTTTCATGACTTACCATCACAAGATTCTCAATATACTTTATTTTCTTTTATGTAGGTTATCGTTGATAAAAATCTGTATCAGTGAATTTTTACTCTTTTTTAATTTTTTATAAAGCAAGAATACTTAAATGATTTCTTACACTTTTAATCTCTGATATTAAAAAGTTACAATGATCTTCTAATTCTTCTATTGCAGCTTGTCTACTTCTATATACATGATAGCTTTCCATCATTGAGCAATAATCTAATCTCATTAATAATTGCTTCTCTTTAAGAGATTTTATCATTTCTTTTAAATGATTTAATTCAAGTCTCAAGTTATATTTTAAACAGTTTAATTCATAACGATCACGAAAACTAATATTATGTGTGTAATAATTCATCATGAAATTAAAAATAAACATAATAAAATAGCAATAAGATATAATACTATATAATACAATAACCGTTGGCTCTGATACCAACTATGTATAGCATGATATATATATATATATAATATAGTATATAATTAATATACTATAGGAATATTAATAAACAAATGCATGAAGTGCGAAAAATAAGAGCAGGCAGTACAACGGTTATATACTATATTATTAAATGTTAATAGTAATTATATTCTAATTAAATTAATATTAAAAAAGTATTGTTAAATGTTAATAATAATTATATTATATTAAATTATTATTATAAAAAAGTATTATTAAAGGTTAATAGTAATTATATTTTAATTAAATTAATAATAAAAAAAGTATTATG
Organism: Carya cathayensis; assembly: GCA_011037825.1. Taxonomy (NCBI): domain Eukaryota; kingdom Viridiplantae; phylum Streptophyta; class Magnoliopsida; order Fagales; family Juglandaceae; genus Carya; species Carya cathayensis. The sequence goes on from QGSO01000446.1 coordinate 84,340, forward strand.
CGCGTAAGTATAATAGTAATAAAATAAAATAAAATAACAATAAGTATAATACAATAACCGTTGGCTCTGATACCAACTACGTAACAAGGATATATATAATATAGTATATAATTAATATAATATAGGAATATTAATAAACAAATGCATGAAGTGCGGAAAATAAGGGCAGGCGGTACAACCGTCCTTAATGCATGAATAATCAGAAACAACAATATAAGATAAAATTAACTTCATTGAAAACATAGTACTTACAAGGAGATTAATTCTCAAAGAATTGAAAGGCAAGAGACATGAAAGAAGTTTACAAGAGAGAGGATTTTAGGGTGACGAGAGAGAAGGACTGGGAATGGCTTCAGATGAGAGTTTCTGAATGTCTTTCCTTACAAACAACTTGCCCATTTATAGGCGTCGAAACAGTAACTTACAATGATATTACTGACATGTACAGTAACACCACTAACTCATACACAGTAAATAGGCAGTTATATTTATTAAACATGGGCGGCTGCACAGTAAATGGACAGCTGGACGACTTTTAACCGACGGGCATCTTGAACAGTGTTCTGATAATAGACAAAAGACAATAATTACATAATCTGAGGGTCATAATTTGCCAATTTCAATTCAAACGGATCTTGAGAATCCATCAGATGCGAAGGATAATATGGAGAATTCTCATGGGAATGAGAGACCTGTTGAGAGGGAGAAGCCTGTTGTAATGGTTATGATGTTGTCTGCTGTGCTGGAGATAATCTGACTTGATGGTCTTCTTCTTCATCACTATCTGAGACTTGTGACATGGCCTCAGCTAATTTTTTCAAATCTTTTTTATTGGTAATCATTGCTAATTGAGCTTGGAATCTGCTTCTTTGAACAAGAACTTCAGGAGCCTTGGTAATATTTGAGAACATTTTTACAACATGATCATAATTGTACTTTTCCCACCATTTTACAGAAACTTGACGGGCCAAGAACATAATGTTTTTAAGAGAAGGATGAGGTTTAATGACATATTCCCACTTCATAATCCAATTTAATTTGGTTTTAAGAAAGAAAAGGAGAAGTGGTGGACAGTGTGATAATGAGGGTGGATATTCATTTTGTAATGTGAAAGCCTGAAAACTCTCCTGGAGAGGTGGAGAGAGTATAAGAGATTCTGGTCCAAACTGATCCCACCATAATAAGAACCATCGTGGTAGGGTTTTAATTTCCTGTAATTTGTCAACATGAAGAAACCAGGAGTGGCACAAATTTTTGTTTTGTCTTAAAAATGTCTTGTTCCATGCTTGCTGGTAATCATAATAATCGAAGTAAGGAGGATCATACGGCTGAGAAAATCTTCTTGTCAAATATGGACTTTTTCCCCATTGTTCAAGGGTAAGAACCTGTTTAATAGTAACTTTGTAGAATGCAATAATCGGAGTTGCAGGTGGAGAAGGTTGAGATTGTAGAGAACAAGGAATTTCAGAAATAATAATGGAATCTGTGTCTATCAAAATAAATTCATAAAAATTTTGGGTCTTAGTAATATTTTGGGGAACATAATGCCAATCTGGTAATAAAAAAGCGTCAAGCAATTTTTGTAGTTCAGAAAGATGTTGTAATTCTGATTCAATTGGAAAGACAGGATGCCAATAGGTTTTGAAGATAATCGGTGTAGTAGAATGGTGAGATAATAGTATAGGATTGATAATTTGGGAAGGACTAGAGCCAGAAGAAGAAGAAACAGTTTTTGAGTATGTAGGTAATTTTAGAGAGGATAATGGAGAAAATGGATTATAGGTTGGCCTAATGTTTTGTGGTAATGTGCCTAATACTGTATAGGGTTTTGGTGTAACAGAAGGACAGGGTGAAGAGTAAGGAGGAGAAGGTGGTTTGGCATAGGATGATTTGGATTTCACTCTGGACTTTGAGGAAAACATGATTTTCCCTGTATGAATTCTCGAGATAGAAAATCAGGAAAAGAATTAGAATCTCCTTTAATATGCTCAATATCAAAATAAAAAATACTTAAAATAGCTTGCCATCTTGCAAATATTTGTTTGGCAGCCAAGTTTTTAACATCTTTAATTAAAACTTTCTTGGTTGATTTACAATCAATTCTAAGTAAAAATTTTTGATTTAAAAGATCATCTTGAAATTTAGAAATGTATTATACAATGGCTAAAATTTCTTTTTTAATAGTACTATAATTCTTTTGTGCAGGATTCCAGCATCTTGAATGGAATCGAATAATCTGTTCCTTTTCATGATAATTTTTGTTTCAAAATTCCTGCATAACCAAGATCGGAGGCGTCTGTTTCAACAATTTAAAAAGTATTGGGAGATGGTAATCCTAAACATGGTAATTTTTTAACATGAGCTTTTATTTGTTTTACAATATTTGTATGTTCTTCTGTCCATGGAGGTGGATTCTTTTTTAATCTTTTAAATAATGGCTTACATAATGGTCTTAATGCTTGATAAAAGTCAGCAACATAATTTAGACTTCCCAAAAATCTTTGTAATTGTTGCTTATCTTTTATTTTATCAGGGAATTTATTAGCAAATTCTATAGCCCTACTTATTGGAGTAATGGTTCCTTAATAAATATCATGTCCAAGGAATCTAATCTTATTTTGGAATAATTTAACTTTCGATGATGAAACTACTAATCCATTTTGTTTAATAATTTGAACAAAAGTATTTAAATGTTTCCAATGTTGTTCAATTGATGAAGAGAATATTAGTACATCATCTATATAGACTATAGAAAAATGAGTAAAAGAAGTAAATATTTCATTCATAATATTTTGAAATTCACTGGGAGCATTTTTTAATCCAAAAGGCATAACATTCCATTCATAATGTCCAAATAGGACTGTAAATGCAGTTTTATATCTATCTTTTTCAGCAATCTGGATTTGCCAAAATCCGCTTTTCATGTCAAATTTTGAAAATATAGTGGCATCATAAAGTCGAGATAATAAATCTTTTTTATTAGGAATATGATACCTAATCCATTGTAAGACTTTATTTAATGGCTTATAATTTATAACTAATCTGGAAACACCTCTTTCTAATTCTGCTTACTTTTGTACATAGAAAGCAGTACAACTCCATGGTGATTTACTCTTTCTAATGAGTCCTTTAGATAATAAATCATTAATCTATTGTTTACAAAATTCTAATAATTCCTTATTCATTTGAATAGGTCTAGCTTTAGTAGGAATATTCTTTTTCATAGGGTAATTCAACTATATGTTGTTTTCTATTCCAAAAAGCATTAGGTAAATTAGAACATACTTCTTTTTCAATTTTTCTAAATATTCTCTCCTTTCTTGTGGATTATTAATTTTATCTATTAATTCTAATATAATACTTTCATGTGATGATAATACATTAATAGTTTTGTTACAGATACAATTATTCTTATCCAGACAATTACAAACATGAATCTCATTTTCTTCTGATTCATTATCTGAAGATTGTTCAGAAAAGCTTGAATCTTTTAATTGATAAATTTCATCTTCTTCTGTAGAAATTTCATCTTCTTCACTTGATTATATAAAAATATTTAGTAATTTTTCTTTTAATTCTTCAGATATATCCAATTCGTTAATTTCTTTTTTGACTTTACAATTTGATGCATAATGTCCAACCTTTCCACATTTATAGCAAACAATTTGTTTTTTCTTTTTATTAAACTTTTTTGTATTCTTTACTGGTTTCTTATATACTTGTTTTTCTGTTGGTTTTTTGTAAGGTTTTTTATATTTTCTTTTCTTAGTTGGATAAGTCTTATAAGTTCTTTTTACTTTTTTACGTCTTGTAGAAGGAGCTAATGGGGAGTAACCAAACTGTTCACAAAAGGTACCTAATTCTTTTGTAGCAAATTTCTTTTCTTTTTCTAATTGCTTTTTTAATCTTAAATCATTACACATAATCAACCAGTTCTATTAATAGAAGATATTATGTCTCCATATGTGAGATTAACAAAATCAATAGTACCATCTGATTTTACTAAAGATTCTCGTACCTTTTGGGCGAAATAATATGGAAGTCCGCTATGAACTTTTCCTTCCAGTATGGTTGTTGACAATCATCTCTGATCATAACTTTAGTTAGAAAAACATCTTTATACATCTAAAATTGGATAATTGAGGACATCTTAAATTAATTAATAAATCACTAGTTCTTTCTTTAAATTGAAAATGATCACCTACAAAATGCTTTGTTAATATAAATATTAGAGTATTAAGAGCATATTCTATAGGTTGACCATCTTTCATCTTAATCTGTTGCATATTTTCATCATGTTTGTAAGCATTTAATATTGCTAGTCTTTGTTCTTATGTAAGATAATGATCCCACCAGCCTTTTAGTTGGCCAGTAAAACCTGTAATCAGAACATGTGCTACATGATGATCTGACCGCCTACTGGCTTTATAAACATTTGCTACCATAATCATTTCTTGAAAATAATTTAATATTTCATATTCAGATAATCAACCTATATTCCATTCATATAATGCATCTGGTGCAAAAGCAGATCGCACTATATATTCTCTTTCCTCGAATTGTATATCCGGAGGGGTAGGCCTTGGATACCAATTACGAGTAATGGAAGTATGCTTAGCAGAACCCTTAGAAAAATCTAAGTTACGATGATCACTTCTAATCTTATTTATTTGTAATTCTTTAAATTGATTTTCAATATTATTTATTTCAGAGTCAGATATTTCAGGTGAATCTGTTTTGCTTAATACATTAATATGAGGTTGTTTTGAAGTGGATGCATTATTATTATCAAGATTTAATTTTTCTAGTTTGTTAGAAATTTGTTCTAGTAAATCATCTTTGGCTTTAGTAAAACTGGATTTTAAATGAGCAGGTATTTCATGGGGAATAAATAAAGGAATTTCTTTAGTTTCTTTAACATGAGTTTTAATAGGAGATATTATGTTTTCAATTCTTTCTAATTGCTTACTCATGGTTTTTAAATATAAATTAGTATAATCAGTATTTTTAGTTTTTAGAGAAGTTAATCTCTTTATTGGTGATGCTAATATTTGTGTATTCCTTTGATTATACCTAATAGCTTCGAAAGGAGGATATTCCTCATATATAATTTGATTATTTTCTGCTTTAGTCCATTGATTAGTAGTTCTATTTATAGTCGATAATTGATTTGATTTATATATTTCAAACCATGTGAAGAAGGGTATATTAATCTGTATGCTTTCTAAATATTCATAATATTTTGTTTGGATATAATCTCTTTCTAATTTTGAGAAAGTTGAGAAAAATACAAATCTTTTTTGTTTATTTTCTTCCATCATATAATCTTGTTTAAGATATTCTTTATTAATTTTAAATTCTTCTTTACTTAGGGTAAATATTTGGGCATCATCTCCAACCACTTGTGAATATGTCGGAGAAGAAGGTTCTTTATTCTGATGGGGATTAGAAGAGGATGCTAAGTTAGGGTGATTGACTGAATATATTGGTGTATCTATAATATTTCTAGGAATAACTTCCTGTACTTGAGTATCTAAATTTTGAGATCTGTTATCAAAGTTTTGTGACCTATTTCTAGAGATTGAAGTAATTGCAGATCTATTATCAAAGTTTTGTGACCTATTTCTACTCATTGTAGATCGTGGTGTATGGTAACTAGATGGAGCTTGAGAAGAGTAATGAGAAAATGATTTCCTAAAAGGTTGAAAAACAATTTGGACTGTTTCGTCCTGGTTTTGATCTATATATTCCAAGTCATTTACAGAATTATTTTCTACTTTTAGTGATGGAATAATATTTTCTAATTGCCATTCATTAGGAAGAGTAATCTGATTTCAATGAATCTGTTTAGGAATTTGTATACTAGAATTTAGTGTACTAGATTGTAATAATAATGAGTAGCCTTTCGGGCTAGTAATAAGAGCTTGTGGCTCTAATGTTGTTTTCATTAATTTATAATGGATCCTATATACTACAGTTAAAGGATGTGATCCTTTCATCATATGATAACAATTTGTTTTAATATTTAATATTAAGGCATGTAATATATTAGTATCATATAATGAAAGTGAATAATTAGGATAACAATTAAAAATGTTAATAATAATTATATTATATTCAATTAATATTAAAAAATATTATTAAATATTAATAATAATTATATTCTAAATGTTAAATCTTAATTATATTTTAATTAATTTAATTTATTTATTTGGAATGAGAAATTAATATTTTAATATTTGATGAATGAATAGTGGTCTTTCATCTTTAACCAACTACTATAGTAAAAGTTTAAATTATTTTAGATTGCCTAACTCAATGTGAAAGATTTTTTAATCAAATTATATAAAATGTGGCCAAATATTTCATTGGCCTAAAATGCCCTAAATTGTTTTCGTTTGACTTTAGGTTGTAGGAGGGATAACGTAGTCATTTCTAGCCTAAAAATGGGGATAATCTAGTCATTTTGTTGCCTTGAATTAGATTGATATTTTCTTTCCAATTTCCTTGTTTGGGTTTTATCTGAATTAGACGTCGGCGGAAGACAGGAAAAGGAAAACCGACGCGTTTCTTTGGACGGGTCCGGCCCAGATCCGACTTTTGTAGATCCGGTGCACCGTTCATTCATTTCATTTGTAGATCGGGTGGCACAAAAGGCTTTGATTTCTATTTGTCCAGGTTCAATAATACTCCCTCCTCTCTCACTGCACCGTTAATTCATATCATTTTCTCCTCTGCTAGAATAATTTTTTTTTTTGAGAGATTCTCTGCTAGAATAATTATTTAAATAATTTTAAGGTATAAATCATATTTTTACGTTATCAGTATATCGAATCTTTAATTGGAAATTTTTAATTACAAAAATCATTTGAGTTTAATTAACAACTTCCTGCAATAGATTGTTATAATTAGTACCAACTTAATCCGAACCATTTAATTAGTAATTACTCTTTTAAAGTTTTCTTGAATACCACTTTAACATGATATATACTTATATTGACTTTACTTCTTCATGTTGATCTAAGTGAATGTCATTAAAATTAGGGTTTTATTTTTATCCGCAATTTAATCTGGAATTTATGGCTGTTTTTCGATATAGATCTGAGTTTTCCATTCTTTTCAATTTTCTAGTGATCAATTTCATAGCTACAAATTTGAAATTTATGGTCATGATCATCAATTTCTTCTCTCTCTCTCTCTTTGTTTTTTTTATTTTTTTTTTATTTTATTTTTATAATGGGATCGAGTGATTTATATATAGTGATATATCAACAAGTCTGTTACAATATATTTTAAAAATCATAAGATATTTTAAAAAATCATAACCAAGCATAAACATATGTTTTAGATTTAGAATTATTAAATAAATTCAAGAAATAAAAGAAGTTAAATTAATATTGTGCCTATATACCGACAAGTCTTTTACAATTATTATGCAACCCATTTACAACTAACCATTGCGATCATGCCAAATTCTCGAAAATAAAACTCAATTTTACAAAATTACCATTTCATTTCATGTAGAAAAAAATAGTTGTAAAATTATCATTTTATTTTATTTTTATTTTTTTAAAAAAAATGATGGACATGAATGCTGTGATCTTAACATATATACAATTAGGCCAGTTTGAATACAAGAAATGTTCCATCTCATTTCTTTTCATCTTGTCTCATCTTATTATTATAATTTTTAAAATTTTTTATATAAAATATGATAAGCAACTCAACATTTTCAAATCATAAAAAAATAATAATATTTAAAAATAATATTCTAACAATATTTTATTTAATTTTCAACTTATTTTATCTCAACTAACTATCAACTTTAATGTTTGGGACCCAGGTTGACTCAAAAAATTGGGGATAAATTGTTGTAAGTTATAATTTGTGGCTTTTTATTTATTTATAATTTGTGGCTTACCATATATCCTCCCAATTTTTACTTTGAAAGCTGGTGGGTCGATCGTCATGTGTTTCTCCTGATCAGGAAATTATAACTATTATTAGCATACTAGAGGTGCACCATGACGCAGTGGGTACAGGATCTCCGTGACTTTTTTTTTTTTAAAATAACCTCAGGAACTTTGCATTATGAATCAAGTATTACAACTTGTATCGCTATTCAGGCATCCCACAATAAAATCTGGACCTCCTCTATCCACACTTTTTCTTCCTCTATGACTAAAGTTGCTTTCTTTACTAGAGTATGAGCTACCATATTCTTTTCTCTATGAGCAAACTGTAAATGCCAATCTGGCCTATCTTTTAAGTAAAATCTGATATCCTCTTCAATAGAACTAAAAGAAGATAACACTTCTTCATCACTATTCATTGCAAGAATAACAACTTTTGCATCACCCTCGTAGCTGGCTTTTTGGATGTTGAGATCAGAACACAACTCCACTGCTTTCCTCAGAGCTAAACATGTTGCCACTGCTGCATCAACAACATTTGCCTTATGATCACACACAACAACCATAGGCTCCCCTTTCTCATCTCTTATCGTGATCCTAATCCCCATTCTCTTTCTTTTTAGATCCAGAGAAGCATCCCAATTGACCTTGAAAAAACCCTATCTGGTCTCATCCAAGCTGTTCTTTACTGCACCACCCTTACCAAGGGACATTTGAGCCTCTTGAAAATCTTTGAGAGCAGCCTTTGCAAAGATGAAGGAGGTCCTGGGGCAGACCAATCTTTTTTCAAAGACCTAATAATTTCTTCTCAACCAAACCTTCCTAAACAGCACTGCCATCTTTGCCAACTGTGATAAGTCTAGACATGAGTTTTTCCCACAGCAGCAGGAAGTCTATTTCTGATCTGGCCCATTTCTTGGCAGCTTTCATCATTTCCCCATATATCATTTGCTGTAGGGCACTCCCACAACACATGCATAAGAGATTCTTCTAAGATATTCTTCTTCTGCGTCACACATGGGGGTACCTTTTATCATCTACCACCTTTCTCTTACGTAAATTCTCTTTTGTTGGCAACAGGTTATTAGCAGCTTTCCAAAGAAACAATTTTGTCACACCTGGAACTTCAAGATCCCAAATGCTCCTCCATCTATCATCCACTTTTATCTCCTTAGAGCTCTCACCTTTGCTTCCTCTCCCTTCTTTCCAAGTGCAAGAAGTAAGCACTTCTAACAGAAAAAAAGATCCTTCTGAGAAGGGCCCCTAAACATCTTATCCTTTGCCTTACCTTTGCTCAAGGGTAAGCTAAGGATCTGGTCAACTTCTTCTTCTGAAAAAACTATTCTGATCTTCGCTTCATCCCACTCCCCCTTTTGTTTATCAATTAGTTCTTCAACTTTAGAGTCTTCCTACAGCAAAGAAACTGGAGATTTGACAGCAAAGGAAGAGGGACTAGGCAGCCATTTCAAGCCTAGATCTGAATCTCTTTTCCATCACCCACTCTCCACCTTATTCCTTCTTTTAAGAGGTCCCTACCAGACCATATACTTCTCCAAACAGAGAAGGTTGTGTGCCTAGCTTTGCTTCCATAAAACCAGCATGCCTAAAATACTTTTCTCTAAATATCACAGCTGCCAAAGAATGGGGGTATTTGAGTAGTCTCCACCCTTGTTTTGCAAGGAGAGCAGTGTCGAAACCCTCCAAGTCTCTGAACACCAAAATTCAGGGAACAAGACATTAATCTCTTGACACAGTCGTGATCGGTTGAACTTGGCCTGAACACAATTTAATCTCCTGACACATTAATAGTGACATTGCTTCAAGACCACCACGTTTAGAGCACAAATCTGTGTGTCATCGTTTAAGTTGAACTTTGGAATTTTCAACACTCCATTACTACATTTTATGTCAAGCCAACAGTCACGATCGGTTGAACTTGGCATGAACTTCATTCCTGTCTCGACCAGTTCGGAGGCACAAAACATTACCTGCACTTCCTTACTTCTTTCTGATAGTATTCTGCCAGGTACTGAAGGTAGGTAAAAGTGTCTAAGTAGATTAGCAAAGTGCTTTACATCCAAAGAAGGTCTAGTGTTGGGAACAAGATTTTTATTTATTTTTATATGTCGGGAACCCTCTCCAAGGCAGGGCACTTTGGACCCACCCTTGCAGAGTAAACCCTATTCTCGTGCACAGCACCCTCGAAAGTTTCCTTACACGGAAGTGGTAAATCGCTGGCTTTTCACCAGGGGTATGGCCCCAAAGGATTGTTTGCACCCATGAGGTGTTAAACCTTGGACCTTGAAGGGAGTGAGACCCCAAGACCAAGGCTTTCACCACTTGGGCCAACCCCTTGGGGTTTGGGAACAAGTTTTTGAGTGTTAAAACAATCAAACTTCTCAAAAGCAAGCTCCATGAAGGTTGGGTACGGTAGTTGATGATATCCAAATACATATAAATGCTTAATAAAAGGGAAATGAAGTTGATTCTCAAGTGGGATCAAGTCCAATTGAATCCTAGCAGCCATCCATGGCCCTATTTTTATAACTTCGGCTTGGCCATTAATCTTCTTCGATTCCTGCCAATTTTTCAATAAAAGCACAAGAATGTAGCTCGTATCGAATATGATCATTTTCTTAAAATCACCAGATTCAAATTGAGCATAACTGTCGTGAACGTTTGCTTCTTTCCGTCCCATAAAATCTTCCAATAGATGTCAATTCACTCCGTATTGCTCAATAAAATACATGAGACATTTTTTTTTACAATTTTCCATGTATTGCAATTTTTGCGAGTCGTTGTGAAAATGCCCTATTTAAATAAGCTGAGGAGTGTAAGCTTCTTCGTTCAATTTTCGTAGCAAATCTGGAAACACTGTAAATACTTGGTACTATAGGCCGTACTGGTGGTAGATCATACGTTACGTTATCTAGAATACCCTGGAGATCAAAATTTAATGTCAATGGAAGGTGAAAAGGACTCAAGTTTTCTTCTCTCTTTTCTCTCTGGAAAATTGGTGGAGTGTGAGTAGTAAGTGGGGCATGTGAGGTGGTTACAACGGAAGGAAGGGAATCTGAAAGTGGTCCTTGCTGCTTTCGGGAAAGTTTTCTAGGCAATATTGCAAGCCATTCAAACATACACCATGGGTGTCTTTAAACTATGTTACTATATTAATAGTGACACATTAATCTCCTGGCATCAATTTGCTTCGGAAATTGAACGAAGAAGCTTACATTCCTCAACTTATTTCAATAAGGCCTTTTCACAACAGCTCGCAAAATTGCAATCCATGGAAAACTGTAAAAAAAAAATGTCTCAAGTATTTCATCGAGCAATACGGAATGAATTGGCATCTTTTGGAAGATATTATGGGATGAGAAGAAGCAAACGTTCACAACAGTTATGCAAAGGCAATTCAATTTGAATCTGGTGATTTTAAGAAAATGATCATGTTCGATGCGAGCTTCATCATTGTGCTTTTCTTGAAAAATTGGCAAGAATCGAAGAAGATTAATGGTCAAGCCGAAGTTATAAAAATAGAGCCGTGGATGGGTGCTAGGATTTAATTGGACTTGATCCCACTTGAGAATTAACTTCATTTTCCTTTTATTGAGCACTTATGTAAATGTAGATATCATCAACTACCATACCCAACATTCATGGAGCTTACTTTTGATTACTTTGACTGTTTTAACACTAAAAAACTTGTTCCCAACACTTTCTTTGGACACATTTTGTTGACATGCTTAAACACTTTTACCTACCTTCATTACATAGCAGAATACTATCAGAAAGAAGTAAGGAAGTGCAGATAATATTTTGTGCCTCCGAACTAGCTGAGACAGGAATGAAGTTCAGGCCAAGTTCAACCGATCGCGGCTGCTGGCTTGACATAAAATATAGTAACAGAGTGTTGGAAATTCCAAAGTTTAACTTAAACAATGACACACAGATTTGTGCTCGAAACGTGGTGGCCTTGGAGCAATGTCACTATCAAGAATATGCACATGTTATTGATTATTTTATCATGTTAGGTTTTCTTATCCATGCAAGAAGCGATATGGATTTACTTCTTCGAGAGGGGATCATTGTGAAGAGATAATTTGGTGATATTATGGCAACTTTACCCAACGATACATGCACAAATATCTCCAGTTGGAACATAAATAAAGAATACCATGATATCTGTGAAGCTTTGACCAAATTCTGCAGTAAACATTGGTACTATGTTCTAACAACTACCTTGAGAAAGGATTATTTTACCTTGGAAGGGTGCTGCAAGCATTGGTGCTATTATCTTGTTACTTCTCACTCTCATACAAACTGTATACAGTGTACTTCAGACATATAAGCAATTTAAAAATGAATCGTGATTTTTGGGTATGTAATGTTTTCTGTGTACGATGTGGTATTGCAAAATGTCTAATATTATATTTCTCTAGATCTTTCTTGTTTGCACAATTTTCCTTTTCCATCATGAATTTTTTTAGTGTTATACTTAATTTTACTTATTGAGATTTTGGGAAATCTCATTATTGTATCCCCACATGTGGTCCCGCTTTGCAAAACCCTATATTTTGATGTGAGGATGGGTAAAGTATGGAGGTCCGGCTCCATACTTGTACCTTATGTATTTAAGTATTATTTTTTGACTTTTTGTTATTCTTGAAAGACTATCATATTCTTTGGTTTGTATTTGGAAGACTTGTGGCTTATGGACACTAGAATGGTGATGTAATTTAAAATGTCCAAATCACCAAGCAAAGATAGAAGGCCTTTGAATATGCAATGTTTCCTTACAGATTGGCAAATTGCTGATCTTGACAAACTTGAGGAATGATTGGGCTCCAAAAAAAGCTACGTCACTGGATATTGATCCTCCGATTTTGTAAAGATCAGCAATATTCCAATCAAAAAGAAAGAATTGAATGTTCCAAGGCCGCCTCTCTCTGCCAATTAGCAATATGCCTATTGATAGGGATTGCTCGTAATCATAAAATCATTTTTATGTTTACTTTTGAAAATCCATAGAAGATGAAATATTGCAAAATTTGATCATTTTGCAGTATCTAATTTGAACCCTGGAGAAATTTTGCTTGCTGGCAGCATGTTTGGGCTTTGTCGAATAATTTATCATCACACCCTTGTAGTTGCAAGCCAGTTGTGGACGCTGAAAATGTTCTTCTGGACAGGAGACTGGTGGTTATATCTTGTTCCATTTATTTATTTATTTATTCATTTTCTGGAAAGATGGGTTGATTAATTTTACTACTATGGTGTACATTTTTTAGATCATCTTTTCAACCGCATGGCTAAACACGAAGAAGGGGAAGGAACTTTATGATTGTCAAACTCAAGGGCTTCGTTGGAGGCTCTTGGAATGTAAAGTCTCTGATAAAGGGTACATTGGAAGAATTTTAAAACTGCAACTATCTGTTTTGAGTTTTTGTTGCTAAACAATTGACAACATGGATTCAAGCTAAAACGTGGCTTTGTTCTATTAACCAGTTTCTTGTCTGGAAAGTGGAAGGAAAACAGCTGCTGTCATGTTTTTGGTTCATATGTATATGCTGTCTTGACCCTTCACAATGGATGGATCAAGGATTCTTCTCTGCCTCAACGAACTCTTCTAAAATTTCAGCAAGCTAAGCTGTGGCCATGCCATTCTGGCAATAACTAATATGGTTTGAAGCCCTTTGCATGGCAATATTTTGGAGCACCAATAGCTTGTCAAGAAGGCACTTAAAACGTTCTCGTGTTTTTTTCTACCCTGCTCTAGTAATTTGTCATCTCTGTTTATTTGAAGCAACGAATTGTACCTAGTTTGTTTGTCATATCTGTTGAGAATATGTTTCTTTTTTCTAATCGAATGTGGTACATTTCTCTACTCTGCATTTGATATGAACTTGTATTCAGGCAGGTTGGAATTGCCGTTTGAAAGAGGTTGAGATTCTTCTTATTCTTGGTGGGATTGTAATGGGATCAAAAGACTTGCTGAAAATTGCAAATCAAAGTAAATCCCATTTTTATGTTGCGTGATTTTGTTGATTTCCTAATCCTCCCTCTTGGGGGTTTTGAAAAAAAAAAAAAAGATTCTCATGATTAGAAAACAAGCTAAGATTTTCTTTTCTTTTTTCTTTTTTCTTTTATTTTATTTTATTGATATTGGGCTTTGAGAATAGTATCCCAACAAATCACAGGGATCAAAATCCCTCGACAATGTTAGTCTTAAAATGGATTGCAGGCCCCAACTAGAAAAATGAGCTAAGTAAATATGGATTGCAAGCCCCCACTTTAATCTTCAGATGTAATCATCTCTTGTTCAAAAGTATATCATCTTTTTAACCCAAGAGTTTATCATCCTTTCAAAATAATCCAAACTAACCCTAAAAAATCATTAGAAAGTCGAGGTAGACTGGATCGACGAAATCCTTAGTATGAGCTTCTTGCTTTTAGTTCTTTAAGTTCTCCATGGGTTGTAATAGGAGATTTTAATGTTATAACTTATTCGGGAAGATGGTGAAAGACGGGGATGTCACCTAGGGTTACCGTGTGTAATTGAGGATTTTTGCAACTTCATTGATGCTAGGGGTCTGATTGAGGTTCTGTTTAGTGGAAATAAATTCTCTTGGTTTAATGGACAGGGTGGATGGCGTGTAGTTGGGCTAGACTGGATAGAGCTCTTTGCAATTTGCGTTGCTTGGATTTATTTCCATCAATTTCTATAAAGTATTTGGCTCGTCATTCATCAAATCATGCTCCAATGATCCTTGGATTGGCGGATCCGTTATTAAGGTATGGTTCGAGTTCTTTTAAGTTTCAACAGATGTGGACTTTGCATGAGGATTTTTGGATATGTGTTTCTAGTGCTTGGCAAGAGAATATAGGAGGATCGGGTCTTTGGCATCTTGCTTACAAATTAAAAAGACTTAAAGTAGTGCTTCGAAGTTGCAATAAGGAGGTTTTGGGGTGGATAGGGGAGCACATTAAAAGTCCAGAGGCACGAGTGGAGGAAGGGGAAGCACGACTTCAGGAAGGTTTTCTTGAGGATGTTGAAAATGATGTTTTGGCTACTAGAATTGAGCTCTCTTCTTGGTTAAAAAGGGAGGAAATTCGCATTGCTCAGCAAGTTAAGAATGCTTGGGTTGCTCATGGTAAGATTAACTCTTCCTTTTTCAAAGTGCTGCAGGTTAGGAAGGCTAAAATGGATCTGGAAATGCATCTAAGTTACGGAAGAGTTTTATCCTCTCCAAAAGAAATACACGACATTGCAGTTGTATATTTTGAGGAATTTCTTCAAGAACATCCTGGAAGTTCCCTTCCAGACTTGTTGGCATTAATTCAAGTTAAGGTGGCGAATGAGGAAAATCAGGACCTGTGTAGAGTTCCTTCCAAACAAGAGATTAAAGAAGCTTTGTCTCTATTCCAGTAGATAGTAGTCCAGGTCCCGACAGGTTTGGTTCTGGTTTTTTTCAACATTGTTGGGATATGGTAAAGTTTGATTTGATGGAGGCAATATGTGATTTCTTTAGGGGTTCTCCTCTTCTCAGGTTTTATACTTCTTCCTTTATTGTTCTAGTCCCAAAAATTTTAAACCCAGCATCATTTGATAAATTTCGATAAGCCTTTGTTCAGTTGTATACAAAATTTGCTCTATGATTTTGGTGGCTCGATTGACTTCGGTTTTAAGTTGTGTTATATCTTTGGAGCAAGGTGCATTCCTTCCTGGGCAAAGTATTTTTGATAATATCAGTCTCACTTAAGAGGTAGTCCATGATTTAAATAAGTCAGTTAGAGGGGGAAATATTATGATGAAAATTGACATAGCCAAGGCGTATGATACATTAATTGGAATTTCTTATTTCATGTGCTGAGAGTTTTTGGATTTTCAGTAGAAGTTTGTAATCTGCTTTCACAATGTGTTACTACTCCATGGCACTCTGTTGTTATGAATGGGACGGCTAAAGGCTTCTTTGAGGGTGGCAGGGGTCTTCGCCAAGGGGATCCCCTTTCACCTTATTTATTCATCCTTGTGGAGGAGGTATTTTCTCATCTCTTAAAACAAAGGTTTGAGGTAGGAAAGATTGGTTTTTTCACTCATCCGCAAAGTGGTCCTTTAATTTCACATCTTCTTTATGCAGATGACATGGTGATCTTTGCGAACAGTGGTAAACAGTTGGTTAAGGAGATTAAAGATACTCTTGGTCTCTATGAACAATGGTCGGGATAGCAGGTGAATGAGGCAAAGTCATCAATTTTTTTCTCTCAAAAAATTTCAGCTCTTCGACATCATGAACTCTTACTTTTAACTAGTTTTTCTAAAGGAGAATTTCCAGTTAAATACTTAGGGGTGCCCATTATTTTTGGCAGGATGAAGGGAATTTATTTGGAAGAATTAATTCAGCGTATACATCAGAAATATAAAAGGCTGGAAAGTTAGATTTTTGTCTTTTGGTGCTTGGTTTATTCTCTTAAAACATGTTCTATCTAGTATGCTTGTTCACTTGTTGGCTGTTCTTCATGTTCCAAAATTAGTGTTGTTATCTCAACACAGGTTCTTTAGTTCATTTTTCTACGGTTCGATGAATGGCAAATCAAAGAGGCAATGGGTAAATTGGGACATGCTTTACAAGTCGATAGATGAGGGGGGAGTAGGTTTGAGAAATCTGTTTGATGTTAAAAAATCTTTGCATCTTAAATTTGCTTGGAAATTGTTGTCTAGTAACTCTTTGTGGACAAGTTTTTTTCAGTCCAAGTATATTAAGGACTAACAAATTTCAGTAGTTAATCAGACTAAGGGAACCTGTTTCTGGAAAATGGTTCTGCGTGCAGTTCTTGTTGTGCTTCAACACTCTAAATGGCTTGTTAAAGAAGGGAATGTATCATTTTGGAAGGACAAATGGTAGGATTCTGTTCCTATATGTGAGCAACAGAGTATTGTTAATAATCTGAATCTGGCTATTAAGCACTGTATGGTGGAAAACAGTCGGGATGTGGATCAATTAGTGTAGCTTGTGGATCAGGAGCTAACAGATAGAATTGTGTCAAAGATTGGCAGTATAAGAGAAGGTTTGGATATTCTAGTTTGGTTGGGCAATTCAGATGGAGTTTTTACTTCCAAAAGTGCGTGGAACTTTGTTCATGTTGTAACTCCAAAAACACAGTGGTCGGAGTGGATATGGCACACTGCATTGCCAAAGAAATTTTCAGTTTTAATATGGAAAGCCTTTTCACAAAGTCTCAGTGTACATGATCGTATAAGCCAAGGAGAATTGGCATCCCTCTGTTATCTAAGTGAGAGTGCTGTGAGGAGGGTGCTTTTGAAGATTTAAACCATGTGCTTTATGGGGGGAGAATAGCTGCAGCAATTTGGAACATTTGGTCGAGTACTCTGGGAATTCCCTATGTTGCTAATAGATCATGGCGAGAAACGGTGGAGGTTTGGTTTAGACGCACCAAAAGGTCCTCACAGGTTGGCAACTTAATTGGTCTAATTCCAATAAACATCACATGGAACTTGTGGTGTTGGAGATGTTCGGAAAGAATGGAAGGAAGAAAGGAATCCATTTCTTCTTTGTGGCATTCTGTCAAACATTGGATTAGCTAGGTAGGTATAAAATTAAAGGTAGCTTCTCGGCTGGAACGGAGGGACATTGTTGTATTGAAGATGTTGCAATTGCCGATGAATTGTACTAGACAGGAAAAACTCCTTGCAATGTCTAGGCAAAAACCAAGTATTGGATGGTTTAAACTGAATGTTGATGGAAGTAGTTTACAAAATCCAGGAGAGCTGGGTGCTAGTGGGGTGCTGCGTGATGAAAAAGGGAATCTAAAATTTGCATTTGCTGCTAGCATGGGCAGGGGTACTAATAACCAAGCTAAACTGATGGCTCTTTTATGGTTATTCAGAAATGTAAGGACAGAGGGTTCAACAATATTATTTTAAAACTGGATTCGTTGTTAGTTGTCAACTGGTTCAGGGAAGGAAAGTGTAGTTTATGTTATTTGGAGGATTTTTTGGAAAATATCAGTCAATTGCTAGTGATGATGAATTTTCGAATTCAACATGTCTTTAGGGAAGGTAATGTGGCAGCGGATTACCTTGCTAGGATGGGAAGTAATGGCTACAATAGAGTATTGTTTGCACAGGATGAACTTCCATTTTTGCTAAAGGGTATTCTCAGAACTGATCGCAGTGGATTACCTTATTTAAGAAAGGTTCATATATGATTGGGTGAGTTGTTGGGACATCTGTTTGCGTCTACTAGGTGAACTTTCAGCTGTAGTCTTACACGGGTTAGAGCTCTCTTTTTTGTTGCTATTTGCGTCATTGGTTATTTCTTTTGCCGTAAGCTGCTTGAAGTATAGGTTTTTGTATAAGGTTTTCCTCCACCAAAAGTGATGATGAATAATTAATAAGGAGGCCTGACCTCCATTTTTTGTGGAAAAAAAATAGAAAGTGGGAGGGAAGCTCCAATGATGTGCTGAACATGTAGAATAAGATATGGAGGATGTTGAGGGCAATTACATGTTTATCCAACGTAGTTTCGGCACGCAATGCAAGAATAAAATATCGTTGAGAAAATCAAAGGAAAACGGATACAATATTTAAGGGTTTAATTAATCATTGAAAAACATTATCAAATCACATTAATTGTGTAGCACTTTGAATCATGTAGGATCCAAAAGGATCACAAACAGATTGACCAAGGATCAAAAATCTTGGAAGTAGTTTCTGGGTTTTGTTAGTTCTTGGGCTTGTGAAAGTGATTTTACCTAATTGACATGTTTGGGCGAGTATTTATATGGGCTAGGTGAGAATGAGCCCTATTCACTTGAGCATGATCGAGGCTTTCTCTATGCCTGGATTGCTTCCAGAATGCAACAAGGTATCCTCTTTTTTAAAAAGGAAAAACAAAAAAAAGAAAAAAAAAAGGATTGGTTATCTTTTCATGACTCATCAGAAATTTCAAGCATTAAGGGCAAACCCATCACGCAGGAACTGCGTGTAAGTGACAAGGAAAGGGGAGAAGGCTTATTCTAATGGACAAGAGTTATGGGCCTATGTTGTCTTGGGCCGTGTTAGTGATTACAGACTATCCCAACATATTATTAGTTAATTTGTTTTACATTATATCAGTTTGGGGGCTCACTAGCATGTTCAAGGGCACTCTAGTAATTTACTTTGTTTTTTGTTTTTTCTTTCTGTTACTTGTTTGGACAAAAGGTTCTATTTAACGTAGGGAATGAAAGTCTAGGCTTCATGCCAAATTTGGAGGTGTTGATTTCCTAAAAAAATCATAGTGTTTTCTTGTTTTCTTTATTTGCATTACAATTATCAATCAGGGTTCAATTTTGGTATCAGAGTATTCGATTCCAGTGGTGGAATCACTCAACAATGGCGGAGGGAACCAAGTTCAAAGAGTTGGAGAAACTAGTGTTGGGGAAGTAGCATCAAGACCTGCAAAAGAATAGGGTTGAGAATCATCAGAATCTCTCGATGAATTGTCAAAAAAAAAAAAAAGGATCTACCATTGAAAACACTAAATGGAGTAAGTACTAATCCACTACATGTTCACAATACAGTACATGAGGAAGAAACACACATAGGCGTAGGCTTGTTCATTCGGGTTCCAACCCGGAAATCCGTATAGATCTAAACTGGAACGTTCTTACTTTTTTGAGTAAAAATCATCTTTTTAGATGTTGGAATTTCTTTAGGAAAATGCCTTTCATGATCAGGGAGTATTTAAAGTCAGCCAATTTGGATCGAATTAGGACCCCTTGGGGGCGGAGTTCTGTGTTCCAGAAATAACGCTGTTAGTTACATCGGATCGGGTCTAAGGCTCTGTGACTAACAACGTCTTTGACTATTTGAATTATCATTGGTAAACATTGGATTTAAAAAAAAAGACACACATTCCAATGGGATGGATGGATAATTAATAAGAAGAAAGTGTTGGGCAGGCCCATCTTCGGAACTCGGACCGGGTTAGCCTAGGTCAGAAACGGGCCGGAACCCAGATGAATCTGGGTTGGGTTTTTTAGAACCCGGATTCCGGGTTCCAGATTGAACCTGGGTCTTTTTTTTAAAAAAAAAAAAAAAAACCCAACGGCCTCATAATTTATTCTATGATCATAAAAGGTCAGAATTGTTACCAACGAAATATAAGAGAAAAAATAAAGAAAAACAAAATTAATACAATTTACGTAATTCAACAATGAGCTTGCATTCATGGAATTGTAAAAGATTTTGTTCAGATGGAGGATCAAACATACAGTGTGGCCATACAATGGTTTAATACAATTTATAGAAAACTCTAATTAGCAAGTAATTATGGGTCGGGTTGGATAGATTCAATAGCTAAAAATGGGCCTAAACTTCTCTATGGCCCAAGCCTTATTAAAAATTCACCAAAGCTAGCTTCAACGAATTTAATTGGTTATCTTATCCAGATACTATATATATTAAGGTTTATAGATTCATATTTAAGGTGTTTTCTCACCCAGAAAATACATTTAGGTAGTTTAGAAGCAGGGGCCTAGATTTTTATTCTAAAGAAGATGAGTAGCAGTCATGTCTTCTCGAACTGCTCTTCTACATTTGAACGATGGCTCCTGCAAGCTGCAAGGCATTCTGTACAAAAATTCGTGGGGGAAAAATGAAAAAGAGTTCAAAATGATTGCTTTACCATCAAAATTTTCATGCCATTACAGAGAGAACAAACATACTCATAAAAACATTATATTGTTTTTGCTAGTTCTTGTTAAAGGTCATCTTCTTCACCTTTACTTGCCTATAAAACCCTTCGGAAACCCGGCCACTACTACAACCGGCACCGCAAAAGGCCATTTTTAACAATAGAAACACATCTATGTAAAGGAAGCATGCAATTTGCTTGAATATATAGTAGCTAGATCATATATATAATACTCATTTTACAAAAATATCAAGGGCCTTGTTAAGAAGGTCTTTTCAAGGTTCTACTGTGTTATAGCTTTGGTCTAAACTAAAACGCTCTGGAAAGAAAGTGAAAAGATGATTGGATCAAGAACCTCCACTTCTCTGTTATTTAAGATAGGTTTATGCAGGCCAAGGCAAGATTAAACACTCTCTTCACCATCTTCGGTGAAATGATTTAAATATGTATGGGAATCAAGGGGAAAGAACTCAACATATGTCTGCTATCATCTTCCATTTTAGTGAAGATACTTTATGGCATGTTGTAAATGCATTTCCACTGCCAATTTCTCACTCAACTAAACACTAGTACTGTCAAACAAATCACGTTTTTAAAGAAATTAAATTATATATCATGAAGAACTTGATTAAAGTAACATCATTGAGATTAGAAAAAGAAACCTACAAAACTTGCTGTAGAAAGCACAATTGTGTGCTTCAGCACCACAGTTTTCCGCCTGCTAAATGCTACATGCACTCGTGTAGTCTCTCACTCTCTCTCATGGATAGCATCTGTTGTCTTCGTCTCTCCCTCAGATATAGTATGTGTGGCCTCTCTCTCTCTCTGTCTCTCTCTCTCATGTCAAAACACAAACCACGTCTAGCTTTTGCAGGAGCAAAAAAGGGGGACTTGAATATCCCATATCATGAGCATTATTGAACACTTTATGTCACCATAATTGACATGTTCAACAGATATATATATGTTCCAGACAAGTAAATAAGAGGCTGCGTGAAATTTAATTTTTGTCAAAAATATAACTGCAACAATTAACAAGATAAGGTTGCACACTAATGCTTTTGATTCTTTAGGAATTGAGATGACTTGTATTGAACTCTATTCTAATCTACTACACACCCTATTTTCTTTCCTATATTGCAGTACCCAATTTTCAACATCTTGTGACATACTTTTTGCTTTATTCTCTTTACTTCTTTTGACATTCTTTGTGTTTGTGGTGGGAATGACAGGAGTGCTGCATTTGCCACACTTGATTAATCCTTCTAGCATGTGAATAGAGGGGCAATGACCTCAATTTTCTTCAAGGACTATGCCAACCAAGAAAATAGGAAAATTTCCATGCAAAGATTGGAGAAATTGTTTCCATACATAAGGTAATCTGTCACCTTAACATGTACATCTTTTTTTAAAAACACCAGTTTTGTCCAAACTCAATATAAGATATATTCTAAAACCCAAATCAACATAGATTTATATAAGATATACTCTAATACCCAATGCACAAAAAGAAAAAAAAAATCAAAATCAACAAATAGATTTCTTCCTATATAAGATATACTGACTAAAGAGTTCTTCCTAGATCTGGGCAGAGTAGTGGAAAACGACCCATGTTAAAGGAATTAAAAAAAAAAAAACAGATTTAAGAAACTTAGGCTTACCAAAATGCTCAAAGATGGGGAGAGGGAGAGAGAGAGGCTTATCGAGAGGAGAAATAGCAGAACAGACAGAGGGTTTAGGCAGATCTGCGAGAGAAAACGAAAGAAAACGTGAGAGAAATATTGGGGGACTGACCTGTTGGGAGTGCGAAAGAAATCGCATCCCAGGGCGAGTGGTTGAGCTGGCACACATGCGTCTGGAGAACCTTGGGAGCTGAAGGTGGGAGAACCAGAGGGGTGAGAGCTTCACGTTCTTGATGGGTGTGAGTGTGTTGGTGGGAGAAGAGGGGGGGTTGAGATCATCACGGCGTCGGCAGCTACGGTTTCGTAGCTAGGGTTGAGAGAGAGAGAGAGAGCAGATGAGAGACTCGGGGGGGGGGGGGGAGGAAGGGGGCGTAGAGAAGACTGAATCGGGGGGGGGGGAAGGAAATGTAGGGTTATTTTTTTGTCCTTTATATACAAACCTAGTTAATCGGGTTATAAATATGGAACCCGGATTGTCTACCCGGGTCAGGACCAGATAAATTCGATTTTAATGATGCGGGTTCCAATCCAGAATCCAGGTTTGCGGGTTCCGGACCGAGCTGGACAAAAATCCGGCCCGGATGAACAGCCCTACATAAGGCTTGAGAAAAAAAGTCTGGAATACTATCCCACCACATCTCAATATCCTTCACTCTCTAAGCATTTCTAGCAAGTTTATGAGCAGCCATATTTCCCTCTTGATACACATGAGTAAAGGAAATATTTTGGAAGCAACTAGATAATCTTAGCACGTCGGCAAACAGATTGCCAAGCATAGAATTAAGCATGTTTTTTTTTTTTTTTTTTCTGTAAAGCTTGGACTAATAGCAAGCAATCACTTCAACTTCTATATGTGAAATTCCCATAGTCAACACAGTTGCATCCCTCTGAAAATAGCCAGCAATTCCAAGCTTCCGGTTCAGTCATCGCCAGTTCAATTTTAGAGGCAGCCATAATAACTTTTCCAGCAAATCACGTAATATAACCCCAATACCAGCCTTTTGAAGATCTGAAAACATAGACCATCTGTGTTGAGTTTAAGTATCCGGATAGGAGGAGGTTGCCAACATAAATGATTTCAAATTTGATGCTGGGATTTCATAGAAATAGATTTATAATTCTGCAACAAGCCCAAAGAATGAGATATAACATGACAGGCACTTAAGCAAATATTATCAAACTCCATGCAAAACAGAAAAAAACAGCCAGCTGAGAAGTATTAGTAGCAGCAACAACAACATTCATAGCCAAATCTGCAAAATTAGTGGGTGAAAGATTAACCATGGAAGGGAAATACTGACTCCATGAAGCCCGAATTTGGCCACAACCAAATAATGCATGTAAGAGATCTTCGGCAAAATGTAAACAAAAACGACATTTAGCATCTGATATCACATGTTTTTGCACCAATTTAACCTTTGAGGGAAGACTATCTTTACAAGCCCGCCATGCAAACACTTCAATTTTATTAGGAACTGGTAGTCTCCACAAAGCTTTCCATAATCTCGTTTATTGCCCCATTGAAGAGCATTCGACTGTACTAAAACCAGACTTAGTCATAATAAGTTTATAGCAACTTTTTACAAAAAAAAGACTACTTCTTTCTTGACTGCAAATTAATTTATCAGCAGTACCCTGTGGAAAAACCATGACCTTCATAATATCAGCCACTAACATTGGATTGAAGAGAGATCTAAGCTTGGATAAGTCCCACCCACTATTATCTTCAAGCATAAGAGATGCCACTACGTCATCACTCGACTGTATGTCTGGAACCAGTTCAACAATCAACTGCCTATGACCCGGAACCTAAGAATCATGCCATATATTAACAACTTGCCCATCACCAATCCTCCAAAAACACCCCTCCCTCAACCATCTCTTTGCCTCCCAAATGCTCCTCCATGTATATGAAGGACAATGCCCTAAATTGGAATCCATGAAATTGGATTTAGAAAAATATCTAGCTTTAAGAAGTTTGTATAGAACAGAATTCTCATTTTGCATGAGCCTCCAACCTTGCTTTGCAAGAAGAGCAAGATTAAAGTTTCTAAGATTCTTAAAGCCCATTCCTCCTCTAGTTTTTCCTTCACACATGTTTTGCCAACTGATCCAATGAATTCGACGTTCCTCCCTCTTTTGCCCCCACCAAAATCTAGCCATTATGGCCTCTAAATCTGAACAAAAACTAGCAGGCAGGAGAAAATAGCTCATGGAATAAGTTGGGATAGATAATGCAACTACTTTTAACAGGATCTCCTTACCCCCTGGAGACAACAACTTTTCCTTCCAACTTTGTAACTTTTGCCAAACTCTTGGCTTAATAGATTGGAAAGCCCTAGATTTGATCTACCAACAATAGGGGGTAATCCTAGGTACTTCTCATAATGCTGAATCTCACCATTTCCCCATAATAACCGAATCTCATCTTGAACTTCCAAACCCACATTGCCACTAAACACCATAGAAGTTTTTTCCTTGTTAATTTTCTGCCTTGAAATACTTTCATAAGCAGCTAACACATCTTGCACCCTTCTATTTTCAGCCACAGTGGCCTTACAAAAAATAACACTATCATCCGCGAAAAGCAAATGATTAATGGTAGGGGCATTCCTACAAATTTTAAGGTCTGAAATATCCTGTCTTAAACCAGCTTGATTCAACAAACAAGAAAGTCCTTTAGTACAAAACAGGAAGAGGTAAGGAGACAAAGGATCCCCTTGTCTCAACCTGCGAGACGGAAAGATTGGTCCTTTTGGTTCTCCATTAACCAAAACTGAAAAGGAGACTGTTTTGACACAGTGCATCACCAAGGAAATAAATCCCGATTGGAAACCCACCTCCATCACCGTTTGAAGAAACTTCCATTCAACCCTGTCGTAAGCCTTACTCATATCCAATTTTAAAGACATATACCCTTTTTGCCCACTCTTCTTATGCTTTAAAAAATGTACCAATTCATATGCAATTAATACATTGTCCGTAATTAAACGACCTGGAACGAAGGCACTTTGATTATCCCCAATTATGCTAGGAAGAACAGACTTCAACCGGTTTGCAATAACTTTAGAAATGAGTTTATAGACCACATTACACAAACTAATGGGCCTATAGTCAGCAACAACATCAGGACATTTATTTTTAGGAATAAGAGTGATATAGGTATGGTTAAGGGATGCAGGAAAGAACCTGAATTTAATGCCTGAAGCACTGCAGCCCGAATTGAAAGGCCCACCACATGCCAATATTTCTAATAAAAGGCCGGAGACATACCATCCGGACCAAGAGCTATAGAAGGGTTCATTTCAGACAAAGCCCCAACAACTTCAGCTTCAGTAAAGCGCTGACTGAGTTCCTCATTCATAGTTGGAGTTACTCTACCAGCAAGGCCTTCAAGAAATTCAGTAGAGCTCCTGGGATTTGAGCTCTCAAAAAGATGCTTAAAATAATCAATCAACACCTTGTCCCTTGAAGTACCTGTTTGCCAAACTCCCTCACCATCCTTTAATCTGTCCAGCTTGTTTTTCCTCCGTTGCTGTGAAGCCTTCATATGAAAATACTTAGAATTTTTGTCACCATGTTTAAACCATAATACTTTAGATCGTTGCCTCCACATTACCTCATCTCTTTCTAACCATTTTTGAACTTCCTCTTGAGCCCGATTATGATCTGTGATAAGCTCCCCAACTGGGTCAGAGTTTGACAGCAATTCCATATGTTGACAAGCCCTAGTTAGTTGCCTTTGGACATGACCAAAAAAATTCTTATTCCAAATATCCAATTGGTTTCCACAATCCTTAATCTGTGACAGAACCTTAGCCATGCTATTGCTCCTTCCACCATTCCTCCAAGTAGCCTTAATGATATCCTCACAAGCCTTCTCTCCAATCCACATCTCTTCAAATCTGAATTTCCTTCGAACCCGAGAAGATCCCCCTTCCCCTTCTGTATTAACCTAGATAGGAACATAATCTGAGTAGGCCACCAAACCATGTATAACCACATCATTTGGAAAATAAACCAACCATGACTGATTAGCCAGAGCTCGATCTAAACGCTCAGAAGTACAATGAGACCCTCCCCTTCTATTAGACCATGTAAAGCGGTTACCTTTGAAACCCAAATCCCTTAAATAACAGTCGTTAAGCACCTCCCTAAACTCTCGAATTTGCCATTCCATCCAAGGCCGTCCTCCCCATTTCTCATTATGATGCAAAACTTCGTTAAAATCCCCAATCACAATCCAGGCCTCACCCATATCTCGACCTAAGCGTCGTAACATATCCCATGTTCTAAACCGCTGACCCACTTCCGGGAAACCATAAATACTCGTAAAAAACCAGGAGCCCACAGTAGAAGAATTCTTAACTACAACATCGATATGACACTGAGAGTAGCTAAGAATTGATAGAGATAAATCCTGACCCCACAATAATGCAAGACCCCCTTTCTGACCTCGGCAATCAACTACCAAACAATTTACAAAACTAAGCTTGAATTTACATACCTCGAATTCATGAGCTTTAAGCCGTGTTTCCTGGAAAAACAGAAGATCAGGAACTTCCCTCTTCACCAAATCGCAGAGGGTTCGAATGCCCCATGGGTTCCCAAGCCCACGGGCATTCCAGCTTAAGAGCTTCATTGGGCACAGCAGGGCTGTTCCACAGCCACCGCCGATACTTTCTGAGCACTTTGAGAGTCTGCAACCGTAGAATCACCAGCAGTTGTGCCACGCTTACTGGGTCTACCATCTCTATCACCATCAATACGCAGAGCTTTTCACTTGTTGGGAAGAAAGGGCACCGGTTCATCCTTACGATTAGAACTAGATGAGCCAGAAATAAGAGAGAGCCATTTCCATTTCTTGCTTGAATACCCATCAGGTCGTTCCTCCTTCTCCAAGAGTAAGAGATTACACTCTGTCTCCTGTAGGTTGCCTTATGATCTATCCCCCTTTGTATCACCCAACCTCGAGCTATCCTTTTCTAAGGAAACACCCTCCCCCCGAACCAGTCCAGCAACATGAGTAACGGGATCCCTGCCTATACTAGGAGGACCTTGGGCTAGGCCAACCATCCACGTACCCTGAATAGGCCCATCCCCTATATTAGAGTATTCTGGCCCAACCTTATCCGCTGGCCCATCCAGTATCAATGCAATGGGTGGAATAACTTCCAACATTTGAACCGTTTCAGCAACGGTTCCTAACTTCACTCTTTCGTCTACAACCGTTTCAACTTGAGCTGCCAAACCACCTGTAACCGTTTCATCCACTTTGCCGGTCATCGCAACGCCCCCTGAACCGGAGCCTTCTTGTAGAGGACGTCAACCAGAACGGATATTATCTCTTGTCTCCTAGGAACGGCTATCACGAAATGGTTCACCATAGCTGGTACCCCTCAGCCACCCCCCATACGGCAATGCAACATCCTTACCTTCCTGAACAGCAACATTCCACAAATTGCATTCCTTGTCGCCATGGCCCAGACGACCGCAAAAGTAGCAGAAATTGGGCAATCATTCATATGAAAATCGAACATAGCAGGAGACATCATTCCCTAGTGCAAGTCTACTTCCCCGCAATAGAGGCTTTGACACATCCATCTTTATACGAACACGAAGGAAATCACCCCAGGCCAATTCTCCTTCATCCAAGTCGACCTCCTCTACCTGACCTAGTTTTGTACCAACTCGAAACCCAACGCGTCCATTTCGAGCTCTCAGAGGAAGATCATGAAGCCTTACCCAGAAAGATGCTTCCCGGAATTGGATTTGATGCACCTGTTTACTTCCATCAACCTCCTGAACTAACACTAAATGCTTTTCAAATGACCACGGACCCTCCCACACCACTCTTTCCTTATCACGCATATCATCGAATTTGGCAAAGAAAAGATTAACGTTAAGATCACGAAAGCGAACTCCACGTACCGCTCGCTATGCTCTCTTCATAGTCAATTTGAAAGCCTCACGATTGAAGTGTTTATCGGTAAAAATAGAGAGAAGCAAACCCTTACCATGAACTAAAGAAACATCTTCCAATTCGCTAGATTCCACAAACACAGTTGCCTCCTCCTGTTCAGTCAGAGATAATCTCTGATATAACCCATCCAGATCATCCGCCATACCAACTTGGGTGCAGGAACAATAATATTAAGGAAAAAACAGAACTGCACTTAGGCAGAGAGAAAACCTCTACTCAGACAGAGCGTCTCAGAGAGGATCCCATTCTTAACAGTGTATATAAAAAGTTTTTTTTTTTTTGGTGAGTCTATTTTTTTTCAAAAGGAATGTGCAAAACATACTTCCGGAACTTGTGCAAATCAATTTCCATATACATGCATAGATATACAAATCAATTCCTCGTCATGATCATGTAGGCTAGATATTGTTCATTATTGGGAAAACAAAAATAGGAGATCATGTAGTGTTTGATATGTGAAGTAGTCTGAGATTGATTACTTCATTATTATTCACTGTTACTATTAAAAATTATTTATTATTTTTTTATTACTATTCACAAATTATCTAAATTCACCTAAACGTTGAAACTTAGCCTTAATGATTTGCAGCTGGAGACAACTTGTATTAAGTTTAATTAGAACGGCCTGCAACTAATTGATAGGAATCAAGTTGTAATAGAGTTAAAAGAGTACTTTTTAATTCAATTAAAGAAAGGAACTAAGTATATGCACATGATCTTGAGATTGATGTTTTCAGAATAAAGATTTCAAATTTTGGCAAGGTGATGACTCGAATATGTAACTTGATTCATGTATAATCCCATTTCTCCTTCGTAGAATATTGGCCCTCGTGAGCAACGTACTTACACCTACTACTATTAATTAGGGCTTAGATAATTCTATGCTTTGTTTTAACGAATGCATCTCTCCTCTGCTTGGATCTACGCCCACAAAGTAGTCAAAGTTGGATTATCATAATGATCAAAATCATGTTTTTTGCTTGTTTTTTTTATTTTTTTATTTTTTTACATGTCTCTTTGTCTTTTTTGTCGCCTAAACTTCTTCTTTGTTGGCTTCTTTGTTTTCTAGTCTTTTGTTTATTTCTGACATGCCTCTCTGGCTTTGTCCTCGTCGAATCTTCTCAAGATTGGGTTTTTTGAGATAAAAAATTGTCTTAAAAAACCCAAATTTCATCCCAAAAAGGTTTTTAGAGATGAAAAAATTTCATCTCTATTTTGTCTCCGAAAGGCCGTCTAAAAAAGTTATTGGATTGACGTCTCAAAAAATCATTTTTAATGGTGAAATTTGACAAAACCAGTCTAAATTGTTTGAAAGGTACTTTTTTTTAGACGAAAACATTTCATCTCAAAAACCCATTTGAATGGAAAAATTTCGGTTCGAACAATATGAAATTTTTATTCAAACTAATAACCATATTTGATCATATTCGAACGAACAGAGTGTTCGAACCACTAGATTTTTCAAGTGATTTTTATTTGAACAGACATTTTATTTTTAGAAATTCTGTCTATTTGAACGGAGTTTTGTATAATAATATTGTTCGAAGAAATATTTTATTGTTCAAACGGACGTATGGATTGTATTTCTCGGATATTATTCAAATGGGTTAGTTTTTGTTCGAATGGATTTATAAATAGTAATTCACTATTCTAACGGTTATTTACTTCTCGAACGGTATTAATCAAACAGGTCAGAATTTAATTAAAAATATCATACTAATATTACACAAATTGTAATTCAAATATCAATTGTTCAAATGTTTGTGAATATCATAAGATAAAGATGATTAAAGAAAAAATAAATTTTAAGATTGTGGTGGTGGTGGTGGTGGTGGTGGTATAGAGTTTTGGAACATCATTAACTGTAACTGTTCAAACATTTTTTAGTTATTCAATTGAAGTCTCTCTTCTAATCTTGCCTCTAAATCTTCTTCTTGATCTAATCGGATTAACAACTCTTTCTCCTTATACCTCAATCGTTCTATTTCTTCCTGCAATTCCTTAGTCTTGTTGTCATCCAATCTGGCCCTAGAAGCAGAGGATGATGATAGCTTCACGCAACATTCTAACCCCATCAAATATCTAGAACGTGATCCAAAAATTTGAGAAGCGATCTAAACATCGTTGATAGATGATTCATAAGATAGATCTGCAGCAGTTTTCTTAAGAGATGTCATCTCATCCTACAAAAACAAAAACATTAAAGTTAGTATAAGTAATAAAAATATTATCAGACAATGAAATTAAATAAATTTAAACTTACATAATTTGCCTCTACTACGGGAATAGTCCAAATACCATCATGATTTTTATGTGTTTTAGCATACAATTGGCTAAGATCATAGTCAGTAGGACTTTCTTCTTCTTGCAAAAGGAAAATCTATATTATAACTTAAATCAGAAAAGTGTATTATATATAAATATTTAGCGGGGATGAGAATAACTTATCATTTTTTTAGGCAAATGATGAAAAGATAAAAAACTCGCATGATGGTGTATCGACAATTTTGATCTATTTGCTTGGTTCACAATACTCCGTTGCTAAAAAAAATATGAACAAAAATATTATGTCTATATTTTTAATACATCTATCATATACTATTAGAAAAAAATAGCAACGAAATTACCTGATAACTGGGATCTTCAAACATATCACAAACCTTCTCCCATTTGTTTGGTGGCATTGTTTGGAATGGATTTTGGTGCGCCTCTATTGTAGTATTAAAATTCTTAAAGTGTGCATGACATTGACCTTTGTACCTTCGGAATACATTTGACATCAGTTCCTCAACCATTTGTCGATCTTCTCGTCGACCAAAATTAAGTTCAAACTCATTCTTTCAAAAATTATAACAATCACCATATAA
Organism: Carya cathayensis; assembly: GCA_011037825.1. Classification (NCBI taxonomy): domain Eukaryota; kingdom Viridiplantae; phylum Streptophyta; class Magnoliopsida; order Fagales; family Juglandaceae; genus Carya; species Carya cathayensis. Next base: position 115,486 of record QGSO01000446.1, read on the forward strand.
ATACAAAGTAACTTTAAATTAACATGTTATATAGTTAGTTGCTTAGGATGTAGCTTATTACCAAGCAACGATTTTTGATGTGGTCTTTCACATCTTGGGGAACTTTGGACCTGGATGATGTAGCAATCAGTACATACATGTGAGTAAGCATACCAACATAAGAAGCAAGCCACGCTGTCGAATCTTTGGAGCCACCAGTGTGATAATTAGGAATATCAACTTTAATTTTACCTATTTTCCTTACTTTCTCTATGCAGACACCCCTCATATTGCCTCGACCTCGACGTTGGCTTACAACAATTATAATATATAGTAATTAAAGCATATAATTTAATTTAATTATTTTATTTTATAGATATATATTACTAAAAATTGAGCATAAAATGTGGTATTTAATTTGATAAAATACCTTATTATGGATCTGGTGATTTTGACCCACTATTGATGGCAAGTGAACCACACGGGGAGTCGATAATGGATGGGGATGGCACACGTGTTGCTTTGCATTTAGAAGGCATAGTTGTTTGAAATTGTAACAAATTATTATTCGAACAAATGTTAAAGATATTTATAAGAATAAAACTAACAAAAATATCTGCCAGAAATTCATTCACTATCAGTCTTGCTGGACCAGTCGCCCTCATCCTCACTAGACACTTCAGTTGATTCATCTCCTTCCGGCATTTCACCCTCAATTACTTTGGGTTGAACATCTTCTCTACACAATGAGACCATGGCATATTGGCTTAGATCAACAAATAAATTGATGCCTGATTCATTTTTTTGATATGCTTCTTCATTTGTTGGACTATCAACTTCTTCATGTGGTTCGTTTGCCACTGGAATATAATCATATACATTTCTTGGTGCAAACTTCTCCACTACCCTCCATGGACTCCCATACTCTGGATCATCTAAATAAAAACTTAATTCGATTGGCAAGTGAGAACAAAACGGTTGTCCTCATACCTTGTGTAAGATATATTGACACACAAAATATTCATCATTATGCACTCCCAACCTAGGATTTGAGACATCCCACCAATTACATTTAAACAATCAGACCATATATCCCCCCACATACCTCAACGCTATGATATCTTCCATAATTCCGTAGAAGTCAATGTTATCATCCCCATGGATTCCTTTAACTACAACTCTACAATTTTGAGTTTTCCTATATTGTTCTCTATCAGCTGTGTGAAATCTATATCCACGTATCAAACATCCCGAGTATTGGATGGCCCGCCTGGATGGACCACATGCTAGAGCATACAGTTCTAGTGAGATTTGTTCTGAAATTGCACCATATTTCGATACAACCTACATAAAAAATATTATTATAGTTATATCAATGTTAGATAAAAGTCTGTGGAGTTTAGTGGTATGTAGTTTGTTTATTATAAGATGGGGCTTTACAGTAATACCATATGTTCAAACCACGACGCAAATTCCTCTTCGTGTGTCTTTTCTACTTCAATTACACTACTCGTACGAAGTGGTTGTATATGTTCGCTGTGCATGTTAATGTGAACTATTAATTTGTAACAAGTAATACTATATTATTATACATGAACTTAAATTATATACTATTTATTTAGAGACTCATCACTAACCTCAAGTAGTGGTCAATTTATGTGCAGTTATTCAAGACATACCATCGAGCTCTTTCAAACTCTCGCCCACATAGGTCATATCCCCCTTGTATGCCTATGGGACGTATAGTCTGGGAAAATACAGTAAATGCCGATGAGACTTCCATTTGTCCACCTTCATAATTTCGATCGGGTCTGGTAAATCTAGTATCACCCACACAGAAATATATTGAACAAAAGGTATGCCACTCATTATCAATGTATGACTCTGCAATCAAACCTTCAGACAAGCTTTATTCCCCACAGATTGCTTAAGTTTTCCCAAAAACCGTTCAATCGGATACATCAATCTATACTAAACTGGGCCAGCACCTAAAGCCTCACAAGGTTGGTGCACATCTAAATGAACCATTACATCAAAAAATGAAGGCGGGTACAAACTCTCCAATTTGCATAATATCACTGCAATGTCAACTTCCATTTTTAACAATACATCAACTTTCAATGTTCTACTACAAATGTCCTTGAAAAATCCTCCTAATTTTGTGAGAGCTGAACGAACATCTCGAGTAAACTTTTCACGCACACCGACTAGCAATAGACATTGCAGAAATACATGACAGTCGTGACTTTTAAGACTAGTTATCTTCCAACCATGTGCTTGAACACATCTTGACATGTTTGAAGCATAGCCATTGGGGTAATTTGATTGTCATGAACCAATCACAAGATTTATTTCTTTCATCATTTGAAAGTATATACCATCCGATGGGCATATAGGCTGATGACCCATTATCTTGCAAATGAAACTCTGGTCTTATCTCTAAATCCTTTAAATCTTTACGAGAGTTAGCAGTATCTTTGGTCTTCCCTTCAATTGATATTAGAGTGCCCAATATATTCTCACATATATTTTTCTCAATGTGTATAACATCTAAATTATGGCGCAGTGTCAAGGTAGACCAATATGGTAACTCGAAAAAAATACCTTTTTTTTGTCCAATTCAACTCGGCTGCTTGTCGTTTTCTCTTTCAAACTCTTGTATCTTTCCCAAATTTATTTTCTGAAGCATACACCAACAGCACGATAATATCATTTCCAGACAACTTTGGTGGTGATGACCTGCGCTCAACCCTTCCATCAAACATCGCTCTATTCAAACGCCATTTATGATCATGTGGTAAATATAGACGGTGTCCCATGAAACATAATTTCTAACTATTTGTCAACCACTGAGACTGTGTATCTTTATTGCAAACAGGACAAGCCATTTTATCTTTTGTGCTCCACCCAGACAAGTTTCCATAAGTTGGAAAATCATTTATTTTCCACATCACGGCTGCATTATATGTACTGACACCCTGATCCCACAACTCTTTCAACTCTACAATCAGTGGTTGCAAGTATACATCTAATTCATTCCCTAGTGACCTTGGCCCTAGTATCAGTAGAATCATAAAATACGGATCCTTCATACACTTCCAAGGTGGCAAGTTATAGGGCATTAATATGACAGGCCAAGTACTATAAGAAGTGCTCATGTTGCCAAATGGATTAAAACCATCTATTGCTAAAACAAGACGTACATTGCGAGGTTCTTCAGCAAACCATGGATACTCAACGTCAAATTTCTTCTATTGTAATGAATCTGCAGGATGCGAGAGGAAGTTTTAATTTTAGACACTTTCTGTGTGATGCCAAGATATATCTTTCACAGTCAACCGGGACGTAATTTGAAGTCGAGGAATCAATGAAAAATATCTTAACACTTTTTGGGGTACATTACGTTTATTAGATATCCATCTTGACACATGACACACTGGACATGAATCAAATTCTACATATTGTTATCAAAAGAGAACACAATTGTGATACCCCGTTTTTACGTGTATTTTATTAAATGATTATTTAAAATTATTATAATTAGTGGTTCTTTTATTTTAAATTAAACGTATTTTTCATTGTACTGTTTTATGATTTTTAAGTTGTGAGATTTAAATAATGTGTTTTCTTGATATTAATAATTACTTCGCATTTAAATTACTCTCTGGCTCGAATTATTTTATTGTTGGGCTTTAACTATTTTATGTTATTAATATTGAATTGTAGTGTTTTATTTGGATTTTATTTATTTTATTGTGCTCTTTATTTTTAAATAGTTTATTGATGAATTCTAATATTTATTTTATAAAGTCACTGTGTTTAAATTATTTCATTTAATTTGTCTTTTTAAAATTCATTTTAATTGGATTTATTTAGTTGTGAAATTTATTTTGAGGTACTTTCTTAATATTAATTATTACTTTGTGTTTAAATCGCTATTTACTTTAATTTAGTTTATTTTTGGATTTAAAATTGTTGTTAGTTTTTATTAGTTATTTATTATATTTAGCAAGGTAATGTGTTTAAATTATTTTATTCAATTTATAGCTTTTAAAATTGTTTTCGTTGGATCAATTTCTAAACCCTAGATGTGAGGATTAGACCTCATTTTTTCCCTTCATTTTTCTTTTTCCTTTCTCTTTTTTTTTTCCTTTCTTTTTCTTTCTTCCTCCTTATTTCTCCCCAGCCCGTGCGACGTCTCCCCCACTCCCTCTTCGTCAGTTTTTCGTCCGTCCAGAACCACCGCCCGCCACAGTTGTGAGCTACACCACTCCTACCATTTTCTTCCCCTCCAGCCAGTGAACATCCCCACCAAATTTCAGCCCCATCCGAGCCGCCGTTAAGCCGCACGCACCACTCTAAGCCGTAGCATTCTTGAGATCCAGCGCCACCGTTGTTCCACCTCCGGCCACCACTTCTTCACCACTTCATCATCGACCTCTTGCGACCTAAACCACCCATTTCCAGCCTTGATCCATCGCCGGAGCAACCCCCACGAGCTCAACTCCGTTTTGGCCTTTTTTCACTTCCACCTCCGTTTTTGCAGCTACCCACGGCCAACCCTCACTTCCACTAGCTTCATAAACACCTTTAAGTCATTTCCTATCAATCCTAAGCCTTGGTTCATCCCCATTCAAAAGTTAATATTTTATAACTCACGGCCATAGTGCATTGCACTGTTATGTTGATTTTCCTCCTCCTTTTACAGCTCGTTGATCGTCCAAAAATTATTATATAGCACTGTAAGTATTTTCTAAACTTCATTTTAGATTTAAATATATTATTTCTTTTACAATAAATTGTGACTGGTTGGTTATTCTGGACTGAGTCTGAGGAGTTGGGGGTCGGATGGATTTGAGGACAGAGCTATTTGTTTATTGTTGATGTTGAGATTTGTTGGTTAATTTGTGTCTTGATGTGTGCATTACATGGAGCATGCATATTCATGTTTAAAAAGGAAAAATTGGATTTTTTGCATAATGGCATACATGTACATGTGTTGAATATTAAAAACTGGGTTTTCATGCGTAAATGGATTTTTGGGTGCGTGTGTATCACAACCCCAAGTCGAGATGGGGCATTATCTTGGTGGAGCTCTTCTGGTCACTCGGGAGTGCAATATACTGAGTGACGTCCCCTGAGTTGTTGTTGGGCGACAACGGGAGTGGATGAGATGGTAACACTCTCATACCGACTTTGTACCCTTTTGCTGGCGGGAGTTAGAGGATGCTTGGCTTTGTATGCGCTGGGCGCGGAACTGGGCATCGCTTGTTACGAAGTCACACGCATTATCGTTACCTATGGTGTGACGAAAGGAGCCAGGTTGTGCGGATGACCCCTAGGGGAGGTCATGGTGCATTCGGTTAAGGAAAAATGAAAATTTATTTGAGACTTGGATTTTGGGCCATTTTTTGGAAAAATGGTGAGGAAAAGTTTTATAGAAAATATTTTGGGCCAAATGTGACTTTTGGCGTGAGTTTTAAAGGAATTATTTTTGGGCCAAATGTGATTTTTCGCATGAGTTGGAAAAGAAATATTTTTGAGAAAGATTATGTTTTGATCTCATGCATATGGCATCTTTTCATGCACTTTATTGAGTTTAATATATTTTTATCTTGTGGTGTTTGGAATATTACTTACCTGCGGCACCATTTTTGGTACCGTAGATTTTGATGCAGAGGTTGAGGAGGAGGAGGTTGAGCCTAATGAGGCGGCTTCGCCAAATTATTGATTTGGAGTTGTTTTATTTTTGAAAATTATTTTATTTGCTTTTATGTTATGTAATTTTGATTTGAAACAACGTTAAACTTGTAATATTTTATTACGCTTGTTTTAAGTGAGTTTGTATTTAAACAAAATTCTGGTACTTAGTTGTAAGACTTTTATTATCCACTGCGTGGTTTTATTGTACACGTGTTGCATGTACACACACTTGGCACTTGGCGATAAGATATGTGACCCGTGTTATCATCATCCCAACTCCTCGATTTCCACGTGTCCGTACGTGGGAGTTGGGGGCGTCACAACAATCATTTTTACAAGCATGGATGATATTGTAATCAAATCCTAACCCTCGCTTCAATTTCTTTGCTTCATAAAAATTACGAAGTACTACGTTATCCTAAAGGAGAGCCTCTTTAAATAATTTTAGCAACATGACAATGGCCTTGGTGGAAATATGACAAATAAACTTAATATGGAGCAACCTCACCGTGAAAGGCAACTTGATATGATGGGTGCACCCCTCGTATAACTCTCATTGTGCATCTTCCCATAGTCTTCTGAAATTTTTATTTCCCTCAAATGATTGTATAGATGTTCTTTCTCCATCCCTCGTCCCAAATATTCTTGCACCTAGATCGCCTAACATCTCAGTTATATCCTCTCCATCATCATCACTATCATCAGAAGCATCGACATGAATGTTGTCCATGTCGGTGCCATTACCCTCCTCCATTTGATTGGACTAACTGCTAAATCTAACTCCTTTAGGAAATGGTTCGCCATGTAAGACCCAATCTAAGTATTTAGGATCGATTCCATTTACAAATAAATGATCATCTACTACCACCAAATTATAAGAACTAAGATTTTCATACTTCTTGCACCGACATCTTATAAATCCTCGACAGTCAACACTCATGTGAGCAAACTTTATAAAAAAAACTTCACCCCTTTGGCATATTCCTTATAATCTCGCCCAAGTCTATCTCCTAACAGCATCCAACTCTTATCCATCTATAAAAAATCCAATTCATGGGATAAACACTGTCAAGAGTATATTACAATATACTTGTTTAATTACCATCTATTTTATAAGGTAGTTGGTCCTATCTCATTCAAGAGACTATCATCTATATTGCATATATAGTCAGTCAAAAACTCTAATGTTATTACAAATTTTGGCAGCATTTCCCTACAATTCTCCGAGTATGCTAGTCATGGTAAGTCGTTGACCCTATTCAAGAGCTGAGAAACTTACGGATCACATACTCGAAGAATGTTAGAAAATTCTAAACCAAAATTTGAATTGACTAACACAAGAGTTTAAACTGAATATATCTGCCATATAGATGATAGAATCTCATACTGTCCACTTTGGACAATTCAAGAGTTGTACCTTTGGATACAACTCTTGAACGGGTCTAAGGTTTAATTGTATATAAAAATAACTCTAAAATCCATCTAGCTCCTAACTAGTAAACCAACTCCTACAACTATCACATTCCAAATCACCAATAAAATATATTAGAACCCCATTATGTATTGAGTATTAGAACTAAGCTTTGAACCCCATTATCTATTAAGTATTAGAACTAAGATTTATTTAATTATAAATTTGAGCTTTTAACCCCATTATCTTTTAAGTATTAATTCTAATTTAAGTATTAATGTCCATCTTATGCTTCTTATTTTTTAATTATACCTTACAGCTTTTAATAAATAATCTCCAAACCATTAAATTTGAGTTTAAGTATTACAACATAGAAGGACACCTGTTCGAACACTTCAATAGCCTTTCGAACATGATAATGTGTTCAAACGGGAAATCATTGTGTTCGAATGTGTGCAACCTAGATTCCAGACTCAAAACAAAGCCAAGCACAATCTTAGAGAACACATTCATGAGATAAACACAAACTCATAAGATGCATATTTCACAAACATTGTACAAACACAAATATATTTTCATATTCCCATAGCCAAACACAAATATATTTTCATATTTCTCACATCCAAACACAAATATATTCTTCTAACCCTAATCTGTTGTTCAAAAATAGAATAGAAAATAATTAATTTGAGTTGAAGAGAACATAAATTTGATTTTTTTAATAAAAAAATCACATGAAAATAGAATATTAAAGTAAAAAAACTTATGTGGATGAAGAGAAGTAAAGATCCCTCTCACGATCTAATCTCTCACAATCGCTCTCCCTCGCGCTCTCTCAATCACAAGAACAATTAAGCAGAATGTCCAACACGTTTGTGCTGCTGGAAGTCTTATTTCCTAATTTCCCATTCGAACGTTATGTACTAACCGTTTGAACCTAAAAATAGAAAAATGAAAAAATTTCCCGCCTGATCAATTCAGCACACAACCATTCGAACGTCAATTATAGCATGTTCGAACGGTTAATTGAAAGTGTAATATGGCTCAAATTGATCCCGCCATAGCTTATAAATGGCACCAACATATTATATACGTACGAACTCTATAAATTGCCATTCGAACATATAATTAAACTGTTCGAACAGTCATATTAGGCAATTCGAACGTGAGATATATATATATCTAATTTTATTACTATATATATAAGTATAAGTTAATAAGTATAATATAATTTAAGAATATATATAAGTCTAAATATATAGTAGAAGATAAGGATATAGTAGTGTACAAGACTATATACTTATACAATACACCCATGTAAGTATTATAAGTATATTATATAAGTATATTACATATATAAGTATATTATATTTAAGTATATTTTTTATATTAGGATAAGTATATACTATATAAGTAGATATAGTTTTATATCTAAATATAATATAAGTGAACAAATATATGTAAGTATAAGTATATAAGTATGCTATGTATATCGATCGTAGTATATAATTATATAGTAGTGTATATATATATATATAACTATACATGTAAGTATAACTATATAAAAGTATATTATATGATATATCTTCTTTTTTTAAGTATATGCATTGATGTTAAAATATTCTTGGAATGAGTTTGAACGGAATTGATAACCGTTGGAATGGAAAAAAAATAAATTTAAGCATCGCGTCCAGACCCACATTCCACAGCTCCAGTGCCACTCGTTGCCAAAGGCCACTGTTGAAACCACTGTCCCCCACCACTCTCCAATTGGAACAGGTATGTCCTCTCCCAACTGTCTTTACCAATAAATTTCTCCTAAAATATGTTTTGAATGGGTTGAATTTGGGGTTTTGAAAAAGCACCCCATTTCAAAATCGTAGTTGACTGGAAATGGAGGACGAGATGACCCTATGGTCATCCTGGCCTCTCATTATTGTTATGGGAGGAAACACGACATTTTTAAATCGTAGATTTATGGTTTGGGCAATGGTTGAGTCGACTCAGCCATCGACGATTTTGAACCAAAAATCGTCATTCGAACATGTATGTGGCGTTCGAATGGTTTTCATTCGAACCACAATTAGATGGTTCGAACGACAATCTATGAGAGTTCAAACGTCATTTATGACCATCCAAATGAAATACGAATGGTTTTCATTCAAACCACAATTAGACGGTTAGAACAACAATCTATGTGCATTTGAACGTTATTTATGACCAGTCGAACGAAACACGAATGGTTTTCATTCGAACCACAATTAGATAGTTTGAACAACAATCTATGAGCATTCGAACGTTATTGTTGACCGGTCGAACGCACTATATACCGTTGGAACGTTTTGTTAAGCATTCTAACGGTATATATATTTTTATGATAGATATAATTACCTTGGTCTAATTATAATTATGATATTTTATAATCATTGTTCTTAATTTTATATCATAAATTTAGCATAATTTCAATGGCTTCTTCGGGAAAGAAGCGGGTTGCGTCAGGGCAATCATCTAGCGAAAAAGTCCGAGAGAGGACTATTTTATTGGAGAGGTACGTGAAGATAGATGATCTAGAGATCTTTTGTGGGAGAGACATTCTCTCGTATCTATATTTCTCGATCATGGTTGGATGCCGATCATAGATTAAAAGAATGAAGGGACGGACAAGATAGTTTCCTACATCAATATTGTATCTGAGTTCTATAGAGAACTTGGTCGAGCCAGCCAGGAGGATGATGCATACACTTTCTCCATCTAAGGCATCACAGTATGCTTTTCTGTTGATGTAGTTGCTGATTTTATGGGTATCCCTCGACTGCCCACTACATATCCTAATGTGGTGCCTAGAGAGTCTACACCTGCAGGTGATGGGGAGACTGCAGAGGAAGAGGATGTTGTGATGCCTAATGAGATCGATGGCCTTGCTAATCTTGAGGTTCCTTAGTCAGTTGTGGGTCCAGATGCTCCTATCTATGATGGGAGCAAGAGCATCAAACAAGTGGACTTATCTATGAACATTATAATAGCCAACAACATTGATCCTCGACTGTACAACACTGAGGTGAGCATGGACCGGGCACGAGCCAGCCCTCTCCCTCTCCCCGTCATTTTTTTAGCCCCTGTGAGCCGTCGCACACCGGCTTGAGCAACACCACTCAGCCCATCTTCTTCCTCTCTAGCCAGTGAACATCTCCACCCATTTTCAGCCCAGCTCGTGCCGCCGTTAGTCTCCATGCATGGCTGGAAGCCACGGCCCTTTTTCACTCCAGCATCGCCATTGCACCACCATTGGCCACCACCTCTTCACCACTAGTCCTCCAGCAACCCAACCACCATTCCCAAGTCCCGATCCGCCACCGGTGAAGCCTAGTCATTTCACTTTTTGATTTGTACTTTTTGACTTTCGGTTGCCACCCATGGCCAACCATCACTACCATTAGTTTCACCAAAACCCTAAACCCTTCCCTAGCCATCCTAAGTTTTCGTTTGTCCCCGTTCAAAAGTTGAGTTTTTGAGAACCACAGCCTGTCCATTTTGCATTGTTACATTGCTTTGCCGCTGCCTCTTGCACCTCATTGATCATCCAAAAATTATATTATAGCACTGTAAGTAATTTTCCAAAGAACTTTTGAGATTTAAATATATTTTACATTAAAAAATCTATTATGATCTGGTTGGTTGGCCGAACATTGAGTTCGAGGAGTTTGGGGGTTGGTTGGATTGGAGGATTGAGTTGTTTGTATGATTGGATTATGCTGGGATTTGTTGGCCGTTGAATATTTGTGTCGTGTCATATACATTGCATAATTGCACGCATGTTTATGTTTGTAAAGGAAAACTGAGTTTTTGCATAATTGCATACATGTTTATTTGTATATTTGAAACAAGGTTTTCATACGAGAAATGATTTTGAGTATGTTTAAAATGAATGGATTGAACGGTTTGAGAGAGAGGTACTGTAGGGATGGTGGCCTGTGATTCCCGTCTATAGTGCATGTGGTAGGGATGGTGGTAGAGTTCCGCCTGTGATTCCCGCCTACAGTGCCCTGATAGATTGAAAGAGAGGTAAAATGAACTGTAGGGATGGTGGTAAGCAGTGACGGTGGTAGAGTCCCACCTGTGATTCTTGCCTATAGTACACGCGGTAGGGATGGTGGTAGTCCTGCCTGCGATTCCTGCCTACAGTGCACGCAGTAGGGATGGTGGTAGTCTCGCTTGTGATTCCTGCCTACGGTGCACGTGGTAGGGATGGTGGTAAGCAGGGATGGTGGTAGAGTTCTGCTTGTGAATCCTGCCTACAGTGTTAATTGGTTATTTGGGCAATTTTCTAGGAAAATGACAGGGTTTGGATAAATGGATTTATGTGAACCATTTTCTAGAAAATGGTGGATTTTGATACTGGGCCATTTTTTGGGAAAATAGCGGTGGTTCTTTTAATGAACTTGGTTTTGGGCCAGATGAGATTTTTGGCGTGCGATGTAAAATAATCATTTTCTGGGAAAATGATGTTTTGGGGTTTCATACATATTTCATCATACACAAGCATATTTTTTGTCGCGTGTATATATTTTTATCTCTTGGGCTGTTTGGTCTATTACTTACATGTGGTATCGTTTCTTGTTGCCATAGATTTTGATGTAGAGCCTGAGGATGTGGCTCCGTCGAAGGAGTGATCGGGGATCACTTTCTCGTGAGTTGTGATTTATTTCCCATTTTTGGATATTGTATTCGGTTTTATTACGTTTCACTAGATAACTATATTGCCTTTAAAATGCTTTGGTTTAAGTGAATTTGTATTTAACAATTCTGGTGTGATACCCCATTTTTACATGTATTTTTATTGAATGAGTAATTTAATTTAATTATATTATTGGTTCTTTTGTTTTAAGTTTATCGAATTTTAATTGGATTTATTTAGTTGTGAAATTTATTTTGAGATGCTTTCTTAATATTAATTATTGTTTGTGTTTAAATTGCTCTTTAATTCAATTTAGTTTATTTTTGGATTTAAAATTTTGTTGTTAGTTTTTACTAGTTATTTATTTTACTTTAGCTAGATACTGTGTTTAAATTATTTTATTCAATTTATTGCTTTTAAAATTGTTTTCGTTGGATTAATTGTTAGACCCTAGATGTGAGAATTGAACCTCATTTCTTTTTTCCATCTTTTCTTTTTCTCTTTTTCTTTTTTTCTTCTTCCTCTTTCTTTCCTTTTTCTTTTCTTTCTCCCCGTTTTCTCCCCCGGTCTCTCTTTCCCCACGCAACACTCTCTCTCTCTTCCTCTTCCATCATTTTTTTGTCCCGCCCAGTCCTCCGCCGTGCACTCCACCGCCCCCACCATTCTGTTCCCCCCCGGCTGGTGAACACCCCCACCAAATCTCAACCCCATCCAAGCCATCGTTAGTCGCCGTGAGCCCCACCAATCCGTACAGTTTTTGAGCCGTTCCGCCACCGTCGTTCCACCTCTGGCCACCATTTCTTCACCACCTCATCATCGGCCTCTTGCCGACCTAACCCACCCATTTTAAGCTCCAATCTGTCTCCAGAGCAACCACCATGAGCTCAACTCCATTTTGGCCATTTTTCACTTCCACCGCCGTTTTTGCTGCCACCCACGGCCAACCACCACTTCCACTAGTTTCACTAACACCTCTAAGCCATTTCCTATCAATCCCAAATCATAGTTTGTTCTCATTCAAAAGTGGGTATTTTATAACCTATTGCCAGTGTATTTTACACTGTTACGTTGATTTTCCGTCACCTTCTGCAGCTCGTTGATCATTCAAAAATTATTTTATAGCACTGTAAGTATTTTCCAAACTTCCTTTTAGATTTAAATATATTTTTGCTTTAACAATAATTTGTGATTGATTGTTTATGCCGGACTAAGTCCAAGGAGTCGGGGGTCGGTTGGATTAGAGGACAAAGTTGTATATATAATTGTTTGCATAGTGCAAACAATATATTGATTGATGTTGGAAATTGTTGTTGTTGGTTATTTTTGGTATCTTTTCGTAAGCATTGCATAGTGCATGCATGTTCATGTTTGAAAAGGAAAAATTGGGTTTTTGTTTAATTGCATGCATATACATGTGTTGGAAATTGAAAACTGGGTTTTCAAGCAAGAAATGATTTTGAGTATATTTAAACGATTGGATTGACTGGTTTGAGTCAGATGTACTGTAGGGATGGTGGTAGAGTCCCGCCTGTGATTTCAACCTACGGTGCACGCAGGGTAAGGATGGTGGTAAGCAAGGATGGTGGTAGAGTCCCGCCTCCGATTCCCGCCTACAGACGGACTTGTAGGGATGGTGGTAAGCAGGGACAGTGGTAGAGTCCCGCCTGCGATTCCTGCTTACAGTGCTCTGATGATTTGGTTAATGGGTCATTTTTTGGAAAAATGGCGAGATTGAATTTTTGGGCCATTATTTGGGATAGCAGGCGGGACTCTACCACCATCCCTGCTTACCACCATCCCTACACGTGCCTCTGACTCAAACCAATCAATCCAATCGTTCACATATACCAGAAAAACATTTCTCGCTTGAAAACCCAGTTTTCAAGTTTCAACACATATACATGCATGCAATTGCACGAAAACCCAGTTTTCCTTTTTAAACATGAATATGCATGCACTATGCAATGCAAACATCAAGACACAAAATATCCAAAAAATCTCAACATCAACCAAACATAAATAACTCCATTCTCAAATCCATCCGACCCCCGACTCCTCAGACTCAGTCAGGAATAACCAACCAGTCACAATTTTATTGTTAAAACAAAAATATATTTTAATCTAAAGAAAGTTTGAAAAATACTTACAGCGCTATATGATAATTTTCGATAGATCAACGAGCTGCAAACGGCAAAGAAAAAGCAATGTGATAGTGTAAAAACACTGTGGCTGTGGGTTGTAAAATACCCCCTTTTGAATGGGGACGAACCAAGACTTGAGATTGATAGGGAATGGCTTAGAGGTGTTTATGAAGCTAATGAAAGTGAGGGTTGACCGTGGATGGCGGCGAAAATGGCGGTAGAAGGCCAAAATACCCAAAATGGAAAGTGAGCTCGTGGGGGTTGCTCCGGCGACGGAACGGAGTCGGAAATGGGTAGTTTAGGATGGCAAGAGGTCGGTGATGAAGTGGTGAAGAGGTGGTGGCCGGAGGTGGAGCGACGACGACGCTGGAGGGAAAATAGGTCGTAACTTGGAGTGGCGATTCCGGCTTAACGACGGCTCAGATGGAGGTGAAATTTGGTGGGGAGGTTCACCGGTCAGGCGGGAGTCGAATGGTAGGGGTGGTGCACTGCACGATGGAGGCCGGCGGCAGGTCTGGGCAGCACGAAAAATGGACGGAGAAGGGGAGAGAGAGAGAGTTCACACGGGGAGAGGCCGGAAGAAAGAGAAAGAAAATAAAGAAAAAAGAAGAAAAAGAGAAAGAAGAAAAAAAAAGAAAAAGAGAAAAGAAAAGATGGGAAAAAGAAATGAGGTCCAGTCCTCATATCTGGAATCTAAAAATTGATCCAACGAAAACAATTTTAAAAGCAATAAAACAAGGAAAATAATTTAAACACAACATAAAGCTAATTATAATAAATACTAGTAAAAACTAACAAATAATTTTTAAATCCAAAGACAAGCTAAAATAAATTAAACAACAATTTAAATTCAACAATAAATAAAATTCAATTAAAATTCGATAATTTAAAATAAAAGAACCAATATCTTAATTAAATTAAAATACTCATTCAGTGAAAATACATGTAAAAACGGGGTATCACAAAAAGTTTTGGGCCAAAATGGGATTTTGGTGTGCATGGAAAAAATATGGATTTTTGGCACATATGCATATGGCATCATGTTCATGCATTTGGTTATTGCATGAATGTATTTTTATCTTCAGGTTTGTTTGGATTGTTACTTACCTGCGGTACCATCTTTGGTACCGTAGATTTGGATGCAGATGAGGAGGAGGCTGAGCCTAAGGAGGCGGCTCCGCCGAAGGATTGATTTGGTGGTTTTGGTTATTTATTAGAAAATTATTTCTCTGTTTTTAAATTCTGTATTTTGATTTTATGATGTTACTGATTATTTGTAATATTTTTAGTACGCTTGTTTTTAAAAGAGTTTGTATTTAAAAAAATTCTGGTACTTAGTCGACTGACTTTATTATTTCGTTGCATTATTTTTTATGTACACGTGTTGCATGTACACACACTTGACACTTTGAGATGGGATGTGTGACTTGTGTTGTCATCATCCCGACGCCTCGTTTTCCATGTATCCGTACGTGGGAGTTGGGGGCATTACATCTGGTATTTAGTTGATTGACTTTAATTTATTCACTACATCTTTTGCCTTACACGTATTGCATGTACATACACTTAAGCACTTGTGATTGGGGTGTGGGACCCATATTGTTGTCATTTCGATACCTCGATTTTTGCATTATCATACTTGGGAGTTGGGGGCATTACAATTGTGATATCCTATATGATAAAAATAATGGTAGGTGGTGTATGAGATCCCCTATTACTTGGGAATGAGAAGTTCTTACTCTTTATAATAAGGTTTCAATGAGACTCTAATTATATTATTGACTAATCCTTTTGGAGTACAAGCCATGTGGTTTAAATATTCTATTGGAGCGTTACAAATAGTATCAGAGTCTATCCCAATAAAACATGTGGGACTTGAGTACCCCATATGATAATAATAAGGGTAAAAATGTGGTGTATAGGATCCCATATTACTTAAGAAGGAAAAGTTCTTGTTGTTTATAAGGTTCCAGTAATATTTCAATTATATCATTGATTAGTTATTTTGAAGAATAGACCAGTCATATGGTTTGCCACTTCTATTGGGGTGTTACAACTCTCAAATTAACTACAAAAAAACTAATACTTTAAACCCTTAATTAAGATCTAATAGTCAAAATTAAAAGAATAATGATACATATAGTCATGGAATGTGCTGCACAATCATTTTAAAAAATAGTTAAGTATATTATTAAAAAATTATTATTTTTTCATTTGGATCCCCGTGTTTACACATCTTTTTCAAATGGATTGAGTGACGCTTGCATTCTACGACTGCAAATATCATTTCTCAACTTAAAATGTCAGCTTTCTTTTGGTAGTACATTAATAGGTACGCCAACAGATCATATTTGAAATCGAAATAAAGATCAACATTTTCATATAACTAGGGTGCTCCATTAGAAACGATAAAGAACTTAGTTGCCAAGAGCTAGCTGCGGTTATGGACCATTAAAGTTAAAGAAGTCTCGAATACGTACGTACATTTTAAGTGACTGCGACTTAAGTCGTCTTTAACAAGTAGTACGACTGACAGTTGTTCACGATTTTCATCTACCACAAATAGATAAGATCTAGATCTGAAAATAATTAAGCAGTTCACGTGGTTCAATCTCATTTTACACTAGTAAAATTAAATGACAATAAATGTTAATAATTCAGAGCTACAGCCTACATGAGTTAAACCACGTACATGGATATTTTGTCTTTTCTTGCTATTGGTAAACATTGTCTTAACTTCTTTTAAATCAAATAGTGAATCACATAAGTTTAAGACAGTGTATTACTTTACCGAAGTTGATTCCTTATTCTGGAAAAATCAAACTTTCTCAAGGTCAAGTTGATATTAGTTTCGTTTTTTTCTTTTAATGGTCACATTAAAATTACTATGGCCTATCGGAAAGGACGGAACCTCCATTAATTAGTACTTAATTTGAATATGACAGCCATGCAGCATGCATCACATGCATGACAGCCAGCTTGTAGGATCAACTTGAACAAATCTTAAAATCACCGAGTTAATTATAAGCCATGAGTAGTACTGTTATTTGAAAACCTTTACACTACAGGAAGATTTTATAGATCGACGAAATTAACGCATTTTAATTGTCCCCTATATTAACCACATAATAAAAAACTATTTAAAATGGGCCACATAAACCGTCTTGACTAAGAATGACAATACCCCTTGAACTATTGCTGCATGGTAATCTGCCTTGATTTTGTTATCCTTAATTATACATATATATAGGCTGGTTGCTGTGGTTAATTATAAATAATTCTTTATTGAGTGATTGACATAGAAAACTACTTAGAATGTGCAACAAATATAGCTCATTACAAAAATAGTGGACATTTGTAACAAATTATTTGTGATGAAAATGACTATTTATGAGGAGAATATACTCATTTTATCATAAAATAGTCATTTTTGTAGAAAGTAACCGACAACAGATAATCAATTTTTCTTATATATAGTTTGATGTGACTAAGGATGACAAATTACATATGAAGAGTATCATTCATTGCTAACTACTACTATGACTAAGGATGCCAAATTACATATGAAGAGCATCGACATTAATTTACTACAACAAAAAACGTTTTTTGGGACGAAAATTTTCATTCCAAAATGTATAGATTTCGTTCCAAAAAATTTTTTGGGACGAAACAAGGTTGTCCCAACATCACTGTCCCAGAAGATATCTTGGGACGAAAATCACCATTTCGTCCCAAAATATATCTTTTGGAACGATTTTGAAATTGACCGTTCGATACCGTTCGAACGATGACTTTTTTTGTCACGATTAAAATTCGTTCCAGATTGGCGTTCGAATGCTTCGCAGTTACCATTCGAACGTTAGTGTATATTTTGAACGGTTATCAAGATACGTTCAAACGATCAATAGAATTACGTTCGAACGTTAAAGGAACAGATCGAATGGTAGAAGAGATCGAACGGTGCTGAGTAATGTTTAAACGCTATGGTAATAACCTGCGTTTGAACGTTTTTTTATCATCTGGTATCGTTCGAATGTCTTGGTCATTAATGTTCGAATGGTACATTATCGTTTGAACGGCCTACTCATTAATGTTCGAACATGTCATGGTCGTTCGAACGTATATTATTTTTATTAAAACCCATAATTATAAAAAAAACTAAATAGATATCATAATATTTGAAAAATATAAATTAGGAACTGTTTAATTACTCACAAAAGTTTTATAATAAGTGCAAACAAATAAATAACCATGATACTGGCATTGTTCATACATAATTAGATAATGTCATAAACTGGATGTAAAAAACCATCAGTTGCTTGGAGGCCTGTACTGTTGCATAAGCTGTTGCATTTGGAGTTGCATATCTCTCCTGAACTCTACTTGTAGGAATTGAAAATATTAGAAAGCGAAATTAAAAATAGGACGACTAAAATAATTAAATTAATTATACCTTATATGATGGATACTCAAACATGTCACAAAGTTTTTCCCAATCAGAAGGTTGCACATCTTGAAAAGTATGTTGGCATGCTTCTTCACTATTCTCAAATTATTATAATGCTCATGACACCTCGTCTTATATTTGCGGAATGCATTACTTATAAGCTCTTCCACATTTTAGTAACTTTGTATTATAATTAACATTCTAGTTATTAATTATAACTATTTCCATTTTAATTAACATTTATTTTATTAATTATAATTCGGAATTTATATTTAATTCAAATTCATTTGATTACTTTTAACTTTTAAGAATTTAAGTATTATTAAATCTAGATTATTTGTATTTTATTTAAAATTCATTTTATTAATTCAAAGATTAAGTATTTATGTGTTATTAAATATGAACTATTTGTATTAACCTATAGTTGAATAATTCAACTATTAAATATTTAAGTATTATTAAATCTTAACTATTTGTATTTTTATTAAAATTCATTTGAATAATTTAACTATTAAGCATTTAAGTATTATTAAATTTAGATGATTTGTAATTTAATTCAAATTCATTTAATTACTTTTAACTTTTAAGTATTATTAAATGTAGATTATAAATATTTTAATTAAAATTCAGTTGCTGCATTAAAAGATTAATTATTTTAACACTGACCAACATAACGTTCAAACGGTGGTAGTCACCGTTCGATCTAAGGTGCATACATTTGAACGGTACACGAACACTGTTCGAACGGTTTAATTCCAGATTACAGTCGTCTTCAACCTCCGAAAACCTCAACATTTACCAACTCATTACATCAAAAGACATCAAACAATATCACGAACTCATTATAGCAAATGAAAACACTTATATTTAAACTAAAATAAGAATATATATAAGGATAATACCTGATTTGGAGAGATAAACGGGAAAATCCACCGGTACCCAATGCCCAAAACGAAAATACTCTTCACCAAACGGTAAAAATAACCTCTTAATCCTAAAATATAAGAGATTGATGAAAGTTAGTAATATTTGGGGGTTGGATTGAGAAATAATGGCGTTGGTTGGAAGAAAATCGTCGTGGGAGCGACTGGAAGACGACTGGGACGAGCGCGAGATTGTGAGGTTCTGTCGTATAAATATAGAACACTGACGTTCGAACGGTTATTTACTGAACGTTCGAACGGTTTATTAAAATGTTGCTCATTGTATTTTTTTTACACTATACCTTTAAATATACTAAACTGTAAATATACTATAGTTTAGAGACATAGTAATATAACTAGATAATATATAATCAAACATATATTATATAGTTTAGTAACATATATAGTATAAAATAGCATACTACATCTAGTATTATAGTCAAGTACATATATTAACCTATATATAACATATATATGGTATCATAGCATAGGGTTATATGTATTACATGCATATATAGTGTTAAAATATTAGATTATTATTATAATATAATAACATAATAGGATATATACTATTATATATAGTGTCATCTATACTACGAGCAATTAAAGTGTATTATAATGATACTAAAGTTAAAATTGAGTATATATAATGTTATTTATAGTGCTAGAATAGAGAGTGTCATCTAATTAGCCTATAACTGCAATATAATATGAAAAATATACTAAACAAGTCATCTAATACATATACTATTAAATATATATATATGTATTAGTTAATATCACATATATATGTTATATAACACTATAAACATAGTGTCATGTATATAGTCTATATTATATTATACTATATAATATAACTTATACTATATACTATATAATATTCAACAGTATAATATATTTTAATTAAATATAATATAATATATACTATATATATTAAAAATGATAAATATAATATATAGTGTTTAATAATATATTAGTGCATTAAATATATTGCATTTATTATATTTAATATTAAAATATATTATAATTGAATTAATTATTATATTTAATATTGTAATATTGAATATTACATTTAAATAACATTTATTATATTTAATTGAATTAATTAGGGAAGGAATCAATTTTCAGTTAATACGTTCGAACGGTATTAACTTACCGTTCGAACGGTACTGCATCATTCGAACGGTTATAATTTACCGTTCAAACGGTTTATCAATTTCCCTCCAAAATAATTTTACCTAACGCGCCAATATATTACGTTCAAATGGTAAAAATTAAACGTTTGAATGGTTAATCATTAACGGTCGAACGGTTAACTTATTTGGGACAAAAAAATTCGTCTCTAAGTATAGCGTTCGAACGGTCTGACAATTCCGTTATTTTTTCTGAACAAAATTTGAATTTCGTTCCAAAATCTCACTTTTTGCGACGATTTCCAATTCGTCTCAAAGCAAAATCGTCCCTAAATCTATTTTTTGTTGTAGTGTCATTATCAACTACTACTACTACTACTATTGTTAGTACTATTATTAGTATTATTATTAGTCTTACTACTACTACAACTACTACTACTATTAGTACTATTATAAGTGTTATTATTAGTATTATTATTACTACTACTACTACTACTACTACTAGTACTATTATTATATGTATACCATATAATTATCGACGGAATCCAAATAGTACTGTTATTTGAAAACCTTTACACCACATAAACCATCTTGACTAAGAATGACAATACCCCTTGAACTATTGCTGCATGGTAATCTGCCTTGATTTTGTTATCCTTAATTATACATATATATAGGTTGGTTGCTGTGGTTAATTATAAATAATTCTTTATTGAGTGATTGACATAGAAAACTACTTAGAATGTGCAACATATATAGCTCATTACAAAAATAGTGGACATTTGTGCAAGTTATTTGTGATGAAAATGACTATTTATTAGGAGAATATACTCATCATTTTATCATGAAATAGTCATTTTTGTAGAAAGTAACCGAAAGTAGATAATCAATTTTTCTTATATATAGTTTGATGTGACTAAGGATGACAAATTACATATGAAGATTATCATTCATTGCTAACTACTACTATGACTAAGGATGCCAAATTACATATGAAGAGCATCGACATTCATTGCCAACTACTACTACTACTACTACTACTACTATTGTTAGTACTATTATTAGTATTATTATTAGTCTTACTACTACTACTACTAGTACTACTACTATTAGTACTATTAGAAGTGTTATTATTAGTATTATTATTACTACTACTACTACTACTACTACTACTAGTACTATTATTATATGTATACCATATAATTATCGACGGAATCCAAATAGTACTGTTATTTGAAAACCTTTACACCACATAAACCATCTTGACTAAGAATGACAATACCCCTTGAACTATTGCTACATGGTAATCTGCCTTGATTTTTTTCTCCTTAATTATACATATATATAGGCTGGTTGCTGTGGTTAATTATAAATAATTCTTTATTGAGTGATTGACATAGAAAACTACTTAGAATGTGTAACATATGTGACGCCCCCAAATTCCGCTTGGGATTGAACGGACATTTGAAGCGTCGAGACATGCAACACAAGGTTACCTGCCCCCGTTCATGACATATAAGATGCAATGTTCCTAACATGCATCTAGCATTATGCAATATTCGCAGCGGATAATTTTTTTCTTTAGCAATACTATGCACCAAACTAAAAATATCCCAAATACTTGAAACATAATTCATACATAAAGGCATACTAAAAAGNTGAAGTTCCTTGGAAAGGAGCCACAACCATGGCAGCTCTATTTGAGCAATCTTGTAAAAAGAATTCACAGAATCGCTTTCTTGGATCAAGAAAGCTAATTAGCAAAGAGTTTGTGACAGCTAGTGATGGTAGGAAGTTTGAGAAGCTACATTTTGGAGATTATGAGTGGCAAACTTATGGAGAGATATTTGATCGTGCTCGCAACTTTGCATCCGGGCTTGTCAAATTGGGTCATAATTTGGACAGCCGTGCTGCGATTTTTTTCTGAAACCCGAGCAGAGTGGTTCATTGCCCTTCAGGGATGCTTTCGGCAAAGTATCACTGTTGTTACTGTTTATGCCTCTCTAGGCGAGGATGCCCTAATCCACTCGCTTAACGAGACCCAAGTATCAACTCTTATTTGCGATTCCAAGCAGTGGAAGAAGTTGGCTGCAGTAAGCTCAAGCCTAGATAGTATTGAAAATGTTATTATCTTTGAAGGTGATGAAACTGAAAATGAAACTATTCCTGAAAGTACGAACAAGTGAACAATCACATCTTTTTCTGAAGTCGAGAAACTCGGGAGAAAAAGTCCTGTGGATGCAAGCCTGCCTTCCAAAAATAGTATTGCTGTCGTCATGTATACTAGTGGCAGTACAGGTCTACCAAAGGGAGTCATGATTACTCATGGAAACATTGTAGCCACTACTGCAGCTGTTATGAAAGTTGTGCAATGGGTTATGGTTCAGCCGCGACTTTGACAGACACTTCTAATAAAATTAAGAAAGGAACCAAGGGAGATGCTTCTGTGTTAAAGCCGACCGTCATGACAGCAGTTCCAGCTATTTTAGATCGAATTCGAGATGGAGTTCTGAAAAAGGTTGGAGAGAATGAAGGGTTAGGGAAACATCTATTTAACATTGGATATAAGCGACGACTAGCTGCCATAGAAGGAAGCTGGCTTGGGGCTTGGGGGCTGGAGGGACTCTTGTGGGATATCATTGTCTTTAAAAGAATACGCACTATACTTGGAGGAAAAGTCCGATTTGTGCTCTGTGGTGGAGCTCCTTTATCTGGGGATTCGCAGCGGTTTATCAACATCTGCATGGGGGCTCCTATCGGTCAAGCATATGGCTTGACTGAAACATTTGCTGGAGCTTCTTTCTCTGACTGGGATGACTCAACAGTGGGACGTGTTGGGCCACCTCTTCCTTGCTGCTACGTTAAGCAGAGACTAGCCACAGCAAAAAACAGACTTGGAGGAGCTTCATGCAAAGTGCTTGGAGATGGAATTAAAATTGAAGCTGGAACAGGATGAAAAGGTGCGTGCAGAGTCAACCAAAATAGCAATCGTTCAGGAGAACAAAATGTTGCTGCATGAGTTAGATGTTGCCAGAGAACAGCTTGAAAATCTTAAGGACTTGAGTGTTCCTCTTCCAGCTGTTGTGCAGTTCCTCGTGTTTCGCGCTCTATTCTCATAGAACGCGACGATCGAGGTAAGTTAGCCTCTAACTTACTATCAGTTTATTGTGTATGTGTGATGGGTAAGGGAACTACAATTTATGTATGTATGTTATCGTATATGCCATGTCATGCTATGTCATTACATGTTTATCTGTTACGTATGATTTAATCTCTCATGAATATTTATTTGTTACACAATCTTTTCTGTCATACAATGTGTATGTTATAAGTATCCATATTAAGTATGCCATATGATACATGTATGCCATGAAATGTTTATGATTAAATCATATGTGCCATTTACAAGTATACGCCATGTTAGAAAAATATATGATATTAATTAAATCTCATGCATTAAGAAAGATAAGAATGTTATGTTACGTATAATACGTGGGGCCACAACAACTGTGGAGTACGTATTATATTTATGTTATTATAATGCGTGGGGCCACAACAACTGTGGAGTACGTATTATATTTATGTTACTTATAATGCGTGGGGCCACAACAACTGTGGAGTACGTATTATATTTTATGTTATTTATAATGCGTGGGGCCACAACAACTGTGGAGTACGTATTATATTCTATGTTATTATAATGCGTGGGGCCACAACAACTGTGGAGTACGTATTATATTTATGTTATTATAATGCGTGGGGCCACAACAACTGTGGAGTACGTATTATATATTTATGTTACTTATAATGCGTGGGGCCACAACAACTGTGGAGTACGTATTATATTTATGTTACTTATAATGCGTGGGGCCACAACAACTGTGGAGTACGTATTATATTTATGTTACTTATAATGCGTGGGGCCACAACAACTGTGGAGTACGTATTATATTTTATGTTACAAGAAGTATGGGGCCACAACAACTGTGGAGCATACACTACATGAGACACAGCAATTGTGACATGTAGAATACGTGGGGCCACAACAACTGTGGAGTACGTATTATATTTTATGTTATGTGTATTCATGGGGCCACAACAACTGTGGAGCATGAAGTATGGGGCCACAACAACTGTGGAGCATACACTACATGAGACACAGCAATTGTGACATGTAGAATACGTGGGGCCACAACAACTGTGGAGTACGTATTATGTTTTATGTTACTTGAATACGTGGGGCCACAACAACTGTGGAGTACGTATTAATGCACGTTATTAATCAAGACAATTGAATAATATTCCAAGTTTATGTTAAGTCCAGTTTCAGATCAAATACATGATAAGTCAAGTTTTAGATCAAGTCCATGTTATGTTATGCTCACGTACATGTTATGTTCATGTCATGTTAAAAAATCGCAGCACGGCTGTCCAAATTATGACCCAATCTGACAAGCCCGGATGCAAAGTTGCGAGCACGATCAAATATCTCTCCATAAGTTTGCCACTCATAATCTCCAAAATGTAGCTTCTCAAACTTCCTACCATCACTAGCTGTCACAAACTCTTTGCTAATTAGCTTTCTTGATCCAAGAAAGCGATTCTGTGAATTCTTTTTACAAGATTGCTCAAATAGAGCTGCCATGGTTGTGGCTCCTTTCCAAGGAACTTCAACCAATTCGGTTACTCGAGCATTTTGAACTGCATAACCTGCCTCACCACCAACTTGTACCGGAAACCCTCTTTGTTTTTCCCTTTTCTTTCCCATGAACACCGCGGACAGAAACATAGGTACGAGTATACCAATAATAATAGCACCCACAATCCCATATGCCCCATAGCTTTTCCAAACTGACAAGTAGTCACCGGTGCCCAAATTTTTCAGCAATGGTGAGTGCGCCCAACCTCCCTCTGAATCCCCCATTTTTATTGCAAAAGTTCCTTTCCAGAACAGATTAAGCGGTTACCTTGTGAATTCGGGATGAAGCTGAACCCTGTAAAACACCACAGGATCTGAGCCTCTTGATTTGGAAAGGAAAACCCAAGAAGGAATTGAGATGCAGTAACTCCAACCAGTGTGGAAATCATGCGGCCAGACAGTTTCACGTCCATCCCAAAGGGAGCGGCGACTTTCCGTCGTGGCGGTGCTTGGGAGGGCTGCGATTGGGCAACACGCGGTGAGCAGAATTGGGCTTGTAGCTGTCCAGAAGATCTTCGTCGTCGACAGTGTCAATCGTGGAATTCGAAGAGGAAGAATCCCGGCGATGAGAGAACGGTTGAAGAAAGGCATCGAAGAAGTCGAGGTTATAGTCGTCCAAGAGAGAGCGGTCGTGCGCGTACAGATTCATTTCGATATCTCAGTTGTGATTGTATTTCTTTTCTTTTCTTCTCTTTACCGAGTTCCTAAAACACAGAGAGAGTGTCTCAGTGAGAGAGAGAGAGAGTGTGTGCCTTCTGGTTCCTTCCGTTCTGTAAGCCTTCACCGCACAGGACAGAGTACTCTGGGCGGAGAGGAGAAGGGGAGCCGTTGCTCCCGAAGCATGTACCGAAACGGACGCGTTACATAGAGCCACAGCTTCGGTCGCTTCGGCGAGTACGTGTCCGACGTGGGTTGGCTCTCATGGCCTCTGAAAATCAGCTCCGAAGCCATCTTCTCGTTCTTCTACAAATCAAAATTCCGTATGCGGGCCTCTCTCCCGATATAGGGAAGTATCGGTATCTAAGTGAGTAACGAGTTAATTCACCGGGGAACAGAGTGGCTCCGGCAGGTGTGAGATTTTTCCTTTCCCTCTCGAGGGTCTAGCGTCGCGTGTTAGGAGATGAATTACTGAGGAATTTGGGAATTTTTGGATCGGAGAGAGAGAAAAAGAGGTGTACAGAAGAAGAGAAAAAGAGAGGATAGCAATGGTGCTGATAACCTGTTATAAAACTTATTTTAAATAAAACACTTTAAATAAAACACTACGATGAATTAAGGTAGAATATTATTTTATAAACTAAAATTTATAAAATAATATTTCTTCATCATTATATTAAATGATAAAGTAACGTTAATTAATCGAAGAGAATAAAATCATTTAAATTAGTAAAACACTTAATTACTACACTGAGAAGAATTAAGATAGAATATTATTTTATAAACTAAGGTTTATAAAATAATATTTTCTTCGTCATTATATAAAATGATAAAGTATCATTAATTAATCAAAGTGCATAAAACACTTAAATTTAAATAAGAATTTTCAACGTAAAATTAAACCTCTTAATATTTTAAAACAAATAAAATATTTAATCTAAATAATTATCCACAATTATAATATTTTCAGAGCTCACTAAATTATTATAATTGTGCTATTTTAAAAACAAGCTTATCTAATACTTTGAAATTCGATGGATAAGATCCGGGAAAACGCCATCGAGGTACAACGCTTAGGATAAAACTGTTCATGATTTTACAGCTGTCAGTGAAAAACAAATTACGTGATTTACGGAAAAGATAATCTATACGCGTGATTCCAGATGAGGGTAAAGACGAGAGAGATGTGATTGCTGTCAGAAAAGAATCCAAAACTGATTATTTTAGCGGGCTGTTACAACATATATAGCTCATTACAAAAATAGTGGACATTTTTGCAAGTTATTTGTGATGAAAATGACTATTTATGAGGAGAATATACTCATCATTTTATCATGAAATAGTCATTTTTGTAGAAAGTAACCGACAACTGATAATCAATTTTTCTTATATATAGTTTGATGTGACTAAGGATGACAAATTACATATGAAGATTATCATTCATTGCTAACTACTACTATGACGTCCAAGGATGCCAAATTACATATGAAGAGCATCGACATTCATTGCCAACTACTACTACTACTACTACTACTACTATTGTTAGTACTATTATTAGTATTATTATTAGTCTTACTACTACTACTATTGTTAGTACTATTATTAGTATTATTATTAGTCTTATTACTACTACTACTACTACTACTACTACTATTGGTACTATTATAAGTGTTATTATTAGTATTATTATTACTACTACTACTACTGCTACTACTACTAGTACTATTATTATATGTATACCATATAATTATTGACGGAATCCAAATAGTACTGTTATTTGAAAACCTTTACACCACATAAACCATCTTGACTAAGAATGACAATACCCCTTGAACTATTGCTGCATGGTAATCTGCCTTGGTTTTTTTATCCTTAATTATACATATATATAGGCTGGTTGCTGTGGTTAATTATAAATAATTCTTTATTGAGTGATTGACATAGAAAACTACTTAGAATGTGCAACATATATAGCTCATTACAAAAATAGTGGACATTTGTGCAGATTTTTTGTGATGAAAATGACTATTTATGAGGATAATATACTCATCATTTTATCATGAAATAGTCATTTTTGTAGAAAGTAACCGACAGCAGATAATCAATTTTTTTTATATATAGTTTGATGTGACTAAGGATGACAAATTACATATGAAGATTATCATTCATTGCTAACTACTACTATGACGTCTAAGGATGCCAAATTACATATGAAGAGCATCGACATTCATTGCCAACTACTACTACTACTACTACTATTATTAGTACTATTATTAGTATTATTATTAGTCTTACTACTACTACTATTGTTAGTACTATTATTAGTATTATTATTAGTCTTACTACTACTAGTGCGTGCAAAGTTCAGAAGCCGACATCTCTCTCAATCTTCACTAAACCAAAGAGTTTCCAAAGTCCCGCGCTGTGCAGTAGACTATTCAACGGCTGCCATTAAGGTGCGCTGCAAGTAAACTTGAAACCATACCCTCAGAAACTCATGCATGTCTTCTTCTCACCATTTTTCGGTTCCACTAATAGCAATTTTTCTTTTTAATATATATTCATATATTTATATTCGCATTATTTTTCATAATAAGCTGATCAATATTTTACAGGAACAATCGATCATGTCGGCCAAAAAGAACGACCTCATGACCTTCAACTTCCGAGCGATGAAATTTGAACCTTGTACTCATGATCCAAAAAAAGGTTAGCCAATTGATCTGGTCTCATTTCTTTGATAATTAGAAAACATGCTAACTTCAACCTGTTGGCGTTATGTGCGCCATGCTTATCGAACAGATTAATTGGGAATCATGATAGCTAGCTAGAATAATAAAATAACGTTAGGATATTTCGAGAAATTGGCCGCTTGCATTGACTTCTTAGATCAGTAGTTCTTCAAAGAACCCTAGGCCTCACAATTAACAAACAGTGTTTGGTTCATAATGAACTCAATCTTGCCTTTTTGATAATGCAACGATGTCTTTAATTAAATAGGCATACAAGATAAACCAAGAAATAGATCAGACAAAACTAATTAGGGATCATACCATACTTATCTTTTATTCATTAATTACCAACAGCTAATTATTGAATTGGTAATTAATCTTAGACCTATTAGAGATAATATAATCAAATCAAAATATTATCCTGATTTGATTTTCATATATAACTATCAAATCAAGTAATTTGATTTTTATAATTATCAAATTAAGAGATTTGATTTTCATAATTATTAAGATTTTTATCATAATTTTCCTAAAAATAGGACCTATACTTTGCATTCAATCACAGCTGAGAATAGCAAGATGCAGCACTCATCACACTAATTCTCTCCTCTATTTCATTTTCTATTATATTTCAATGTATCACAGCTAGGTTAACGTCAGGATCAATCATGTGGACAGTTTCTTTTAGATCTCTTGATCCTCTAGCTTTACCTCTCACGGAATCTTCATCTGCCGTTCTACCATATTTCGTCTCAAATACATTCATTAATTGGAGTATTAATGTTACTAGTCGTGATGAGCCTTTTTGTTTGAAGCCCCCAAACCCATTTTTGGCCTTTTGCTTAATTACTGTTCCTAAGCCATGCACGTAACATTTGTAGTACGTACATGCAATATTAATTATATGGTCAATTCGAAAGTGGCAGCATTAATGCTAGCCAAATATATATTCTGGTTCACAGCGGACGATGCGAAGGCAAATTATTGGGAAACGCTTTCAGAAGATCAACCTCAGGTTCAGGAGATAGTGGAGGCTTTCAATGCGCTGAGATCCGCAAAAGATAATCTCCGGAAGCTTATTGACGGTTCTACCAAAAAGGAGGCATGTACATTTTGTAATTTTTTTTTTTTTTAAAACATTCATCAAAACGATAGCAAATTTGATCTGCAATGGAAGACACCTTAAAAAAATTATATATTCTCATTTTCGCACCATATTATAGATTGTTGGTCTTAAGCCAGCTAGCTATACGCTTAATTAAAGACAATATATCATTAAATATTTATAAAAATAAATAAACTAATATGAAGTAGTGTACGTACTGGAGCTATGTCTTTTGTGGTACTCTCTAACAATAAATTAGCTAGGCTAAGCTGTCTGATTCAAAATCTCAATGCGCCAAGGCTCTGATCTCTTACATCATTTCTTGCTGAGTTATACTTTTTTCAGTACGTCTGTAAGCATCTCTCTCTCTCTCTCTCTCTCTCTCTCTCTCTCTCTCTCTCTCTCTCTCTCTATATATATATATATATATATATATATATATATATATGAGCTTGTCTGTTATTTTTCCTTCATTTATGTATTTCGAGTAAGTCAACGCATCACCGTCTTATACTAGTCACAACTGAATATTCTGGCAGTACTGCATGTGTAATATTTGTAATAGAAAAATCTATATAACATATTATCATCTCATTTGCATCCCAATAAATAAGATGTTGAATATTTATTATCAAATGATTATTTATTGTATATTAATTTTTTAATCATCAAATTATGATAAATGCGCCATATCTTATATAGTAAGATGCAAATAAAATAGTGATGTGGTGAATAGTATTACTCTTTGTAATATACAGCTTAAATTATTAAGCATGCAGTTGATCGAGTTGTCGACTTTCATTATTGCATTGCACAAATAGGTTGGCGTCGACGTGCTGAAAAAGAAGAATATTCTACTAATCATTTCGGGCTTCTCTAAAGACGATATCTCGAAGTTGAACTCAATCCACGAATTAGAAGCAACGCCGGCGAAGGACGATTATAAAATTGTATGGATCCTAATGGTGGAGCAGATCAGCTCCTGGACCGATGAGGTGTTGGATATGCTAATAAGTACTATTAAGACACAACGGTCTAAGAAAGCGTGGTACGTATTGCCTTGCTTTTCACAAGCTGCTTCATACAGCCAATTTAAGATCATGAGTAAGAAGTGGCAGTTCAAGAATGAGTTGATCATGATGGTGCTGGACATAAAAGGTACAGACAAAGTCACAAATGCATTCCGCCTGATTATAACGCCAACGACGGAAATGAATGCCTCAGCTTCCACTAACTCAGATGAAAAGGCACAAAAACCTAGAGGGCAAACGGAGAAAAGTAGTGTAATTGTGTCTTCTGAAGGACCGCAGGTAAAGTGAAATTATTTTCACAGCTTAAAATCATACGTGCGTAATTTCTTTATCAATTAAGGATGGTGTTTGAAAGGACGTTCTAGTCCTTAATTCGGGTGGCAAATATTCGTGACATCTAAGCATATAATATATTATATATTGATCATGCATGTGCATGCAAATTTATCATCTGCATTCAAATAGAAAATGGAGTTTGACATATTTATCTATCTTGTTCAATCAGAAAAGAAGTTACGAATTCTACTATAGAGGCACCAACGATGTATGGAACGATACATTTTTGGCGAAAGCGAATAAAGTGGGTCAAGATGTGCTCATAATCCAGCTAGGAATTTCCGTAAAGTCGTTCAGGGTTTCATCCCAGTTGGAAATAAAAGAGGCTAAACAACGTTTAAAGGCCGTAAATGATCATCCAATATTCTCGAATGATACGAGCGTATCATTGGTTGTGCTGAGAGAGCAAGATAAAGTGTTGCTGTCTGGCCCTGGGGATAAAATGCTGGGCGTCTTGGAGCGTTTTGACGAGCAATGGAAGAAGGAAGTTGAAAAAAAAGGCTTCGCAAGAAGTTTCATGGATAGCTATAACAGGTTCTAGCAAGCTAGATTGATTGACGGCGCCATCATGATTGCATTGCAAGCCGTACTTGATTCCATGATGGCTACGACGTACTTCACTAGCTACCAAATGAAAATCATGTGCTCGTCTAAGTTTTATTTGTAGCAGCTTGTGCCACTACTACTAGTATGAAGTATCATCAATCATGTGTACATAATAGTACGTACGTATGAAGTATCATCAATTATGTCGGCAATGTTGTTCGTTTGTCATGTCATGAATGTTCTTTGCTTAATAATTTAGTTTAAGTCCCGTACGTTTTAAAATGTAATAGCGTCTCGTACGTAAGTTTTACAAGGTCTAAGATTATCCATTTGGATTTTCAGAGATTTTCCTTCTGACGAAGAATCATTTTCCTGCAGTGGAGCTAAGAAGATTACCCAGAAGTGATCAGGACTAAAGATCAGTTCTCCACATGTTTGGTGTGGGCATGATCTAGAAACAAGCATTACGTACCCTTTTAATATTTTATAGGGTAGTCGAAAATTGCGATTTCTCTCATGAAATGGTGCTTCATTTTTTATAAATTACTAGTTGATCAAGACCCGCGCAATTTGTATGAAAATAATGACATAAAATAGTTGTTTAAAGTAATTTTTTATTTTATTTTAAAATTTCTAAATGTATGCCATAATATTAGATTGAATTAATATGTATTCAAAATATAGACCAAGTGTTCCTACTTGGACTTTAGGATCTGGAATGAGATAAAGATAGAATGTGACATGATCGATCTGTGAGTCTTTTCAAGTATTTGGGCCCAGTCCAAAAGTAATAAGGCCCGTTGCCAAGGCTAAAAGGAAAGGACGAAGCATGCCAAGTGATAATGAAGTAATCCAAACTGATACTGAGGGTATTCGGATCAATATTTGACGTTGATAGCTAGCATTGGATTATTTAAGAAAGGAAATTTGTGCATAAGAAATGCTGAATCTTCTTTTGCTTCTTTTCTCCAATTTTTTTATTTTTATTTTTACATAAATTTTTTACCTTTTAGTAAATATTTCGTTTGAAATTTTGCAATTGATTTTGGCTTCGATTATGGACAAACTTTTGGCTAGATTCTTGTTTAATTACGCGTTTGATTTTCACGCAATAATTGATTAGTTTGAGAATTCGAGTTTTTTCAATAAACCTTATTATCAAAGGGTTTTTTTTTCCCCGCATTTTTTCTGAATCTCAATCCTTAGTTTTTTTGCTAGGAATCTTTTCTTCCTTGTGTATCATGATTTCTCAAAGGATTGATAGCTTCTCTAATTGGTGGTAGTCACATTGTGATATGCAAAATAACAAAATAGTAAGGAGGCATAGACGTCAATGATTGAGTGGGATAGGTGCTCTTTACAGAAGGGCTCATGAACGGAAAAATTAGATGACACGAAACAATATATAATGAGAACAATAATGATGAAAATAATGCTAGCTTGCTTTTCTGAGAAAAGTCAGAAGCCAAACCTTCATTAGTTGAGTTTCCATTGATGCCTATTGGACCATCTCCAGACTGAACATTTAAAACAAAAAATTTGTAGGAATGTCACTTCTAAAGCAATCCATGATATGAACTGAAAAATGGTTAATGACAGAAAAATGTTTCATCCAATGTGCAAGTACATGAAAATATTTAATATCTCAAATTCAAAAATACCAACTAAGGAACTTACACAATCCAGAACTAGAGGTCAGCAATGGAAGGGAGAATGAAACTTTGGACCTACCATTATTTGATTTTGCCACAATAGCTTATGCCACAAAGAAGCTTTCAACTCCAAATGAGCTTGGACATGGTGGATTTGGACTTGGTGATTTTGTTGCTGCCATTCCCAGTGGAGAGAGAGAGAGAGAGAGAACCAAAGTTGATGAGTAACTCCGGCCGCCACTGACTGGCTAGTGGTACCTTACCTCTGGCGCAAACAAGGCGACGGGCCAAGACGATCTCATCGAGGGTTGTCCGACTTAGGTTTGCCCTCCGGCCACCTAGGTTTTTGTAGGATCTCATTGTCTTTCTCGAGGGTTTATCGGCTGTTTGTTCCTGTGCTCCGACACCGACATAAAAATGATCAACAGGCACCAATGTCCTCATCTAGGGCCCTCCAATGTTGATTCTCTCTAGCGAACAATATCGTTTTTTGGGATCTTTATTTTCCAAAGTTGGGGCCAACACAGATTTAAACCACGATTTTAGGTATCCCCTCCGAGATCACCTCGACAATAGTAATCCCTCCGATGACAATCTGTTGGTGTTTTTCCATGAATCCTAGAGGGCTACAGTTACAGATGCAATCAATGCCAAATTTGCCGCAACCCTCCGTAGAATGAAGACATTCAGCTTGGAAAGCCCTTACATTTGAAGTTGAAGGTTGATATTAGTATGGGTCAGATGGTGCATTTCTCGGTGGAATCAATGGCTTTTGAGTTTTTTGTAACGTCCCCAACTTCCACGTATGGACACGTGAAAATCGAGACGTCGGGATGATGACAACACGGGTCACACACCCCATCGCCAAGTGTCAAGTGTGTGTACATGCAACACATGTATATAAAAACCACGCAGCGGATAATAAATGTCTTACAACTAAGTACTAGAATTTTGTTTAAATACAAACTAGCTTAAAACACACGTAATAAAATATTACAAGTTCAACACTGTTTCAAATACTAACTACATAATATAAAAACAAATAAAGATAATATCCAAAGGTAAGCAACTCCAAGGTCAGTACTCTGGCGGAGCCACCTTCTCAGACTCAGTCTCCTCCTCCTCATCTGCAACAAAGTCTACGGTCTCCAAGACAGTACCACAGGTAAGTAATAATCCAAACAAACCTCAAGATAAAAATACATTTATACATTAACCAAATGTATAAACATGATGCAATATGCATATGTCTCAAAAATCCACATTTTTTCCACACACTCCAAAATCCCATTTTGGCCCAAAACATTTCCTTTTTTCCAACTCATTTCCTCGCCATCATCGCAGATAATGGCCCAAAAACCAATCTCGCCATTTTTTTAGAAAATGACCCATTAACCAAACCATCAGAGTACTGTAGGCGAAAATTGCAGGCAGGTCTCTATCACCATCCCTGCTCACCACTATCCCTACGCGTGCATCGTAGGTGGGAATCACAGGTGGAACTCTACCACCATTTCTGCTTACCACCATCCCTACATGTGCCTCTGACTCAACTAGTCAATCCAATCGTTCAAATATACCAAAAAACATTTCTCATTTGAAAACCCAGTTTTCAAGTTCCAACACATGTACATGCATGCAATTACACGAAACAGTTTTTCTTATCAAATATGAACATGCATGCACTATGAAATGCAAACATCAAAACACAAAATATTCAATAAATCTCAACATCAACCAAACATAATTAACTCCATCCTCAAATCCATCCGACCCCCGACTCCTCGAACTCAGTCCGGAATAACCAACCAGTTACAATTTATTGTTAAAGCAAAAATATATTTTAATATAAAAGAAAGTTTGAAAAATACTTACAGCGCCATATGATAATTTTTGAATGATCAACGAGCTGCAAACTGCGAAGAAAAAGCAACGTAACAGTGTAAAAACACTGTGGCCGTGGGTTGTAAAATACCCACTTTTGAATGGGGACAAACCAAGGCTTGAGATTGATAGAGAATGACTTAGAGGTGTTTATGAAGCTAGTGGAAGTGAGGGTTGGCCATGGGTGGCGGCGAAAACGGCGGTGGAAGGCCAAAATGGCTAAAACGGTGTTGACCTCGTGGAGGTTGCTCCAGCGGCGGATCGGAGCTAGAAATGGATGATTTAGGATGGCAAAAGGTTAGTGATGAAGTGGTGAAGAGGTGGTGGCCAGAGGTGGAATGATGGAGGCGGAACGGCTCAAAAACCATGCGACTTGGAGGAGCTCGTGGGGGCAAACGGCGGCTCGGATGGAGGTGAAATTTGATGGGGATGATTACCGGCCAGAGGGAAAGAAATCTGGGTGGGTGGTGAGATACACGATGGCGGCTAACGGCGGTTCTGGGCGGAGAGAGAAAACGGCGATAAAAGGGAAGGAAAAAGCCTTCGCGCGGGAGAGAGAGAGGGAACCGGGGAGAGAGAGAGAAAAAGAAAGAAAAAGAAGAAAAGAAAAAGAGAAAAATAAAAGATGGAAAAAAGAAATGAGGTCTAGTCCTCACCTCTGGAGTCCAGAAACTGATCCAATGAAAACAACTTTAAAAGCTATAAAACAAGGAAAATAATTTAAACACAATATATATCTAGATTATAATAAATAACTAGTAAAAACTAACAACTAAATTTTAAATCCAAAAACAAGCTAAAATAAATTAAACAGCAATTTAAATTCAAAACAATAAATAATATTAAGAAAGCTCTACAAAATAAATTTCACAACCAAATAAATCCAATTAAAATCTAATAATTTAAAATAAAAGAACCAATATTTTAATTAAATTAAAATAATCATTCAGTGAAAATACACGTGAAAATGGGGTATCACATTTTTACCAGAAACTTGGAGGTCTTCACTAAAAATAGTGGAGAGAAGCATAAGGGTTTGGAGATCTGAAGTGATAGGTCGTAGTGGTATAGAATGGCTGGAAGCTACGATGGGAGCAGTACTAAAGGCGTGGAGAAATTTAGATTTCACAAAACACTTGCATGAAGGTAACGGAGTATTCATGGCTCAACAATGGTCCAACAAGCATGTTTGGTATCTAACTATCACCAAATATGGTGGAGGAGGCCAGCAGAGTGTTGTAGTAATTCCTGAAGGGTTTGAAGGTCAGGGTTGGGAGAAGTTTGCTGCAAAATTACATAGAGCCGCAGATTTGCTCTTTGAGGATGGGCCAAGGAAGGACATTCAAAAAAAAAAATGAGAAAATCAATTTGGAGGTGAATCATAAAGACCTAAGCACATCTATGATGGTGAGGCGATCATATGCGGAAGCTCTGAAGATGGGTCATGCTTCGGTGGCCTAGAGTGAGGGGAATGGTGAAAGTGGTCTTTAGTTCACACAAGCTCAGAACTAGCTTGAAGCGATGCAAATTTTTTAAAAGGATACGGAAACCAAACTTGTCTAGTTGAAGGCAGTGATAGCTTTCTTGTTTCAAAAATAGACAAGCTTTCAGCTGGAGGCAACAGGTTTGTGAGAAGCAAAATTAAGATAGGCTCAAATCCTTTAAATTTAGATTAAGGAAAATGAAAAATTAGATTTGGCCCTGTCTCGATAAACAGATCTAGGAGAGAGTGATGGATCAAAAGGAAATCTAAGTTATTTGAAATTGGATTTACATCAGGTGTTGGTGTAAAGAATTCAGCAATGGAATGCCATTCATCTTAGATAACACAGGATAGACTGATAGGTGTTGTTACACCCTTGCCCAAAGAAACTGTGGCTCCCACGTCCGAGTTGCAGGAAAATGGTGAAAGAGATGTAGGATCCGCTGAAGTTGCATATATAGGGTCGCCAGAGTTGAAGGGACTTGCTATCACCCCAGAAGCTCCAATGGGGAACTTACCATTGAAAGGAACCAATGGAGTTGCTGAGGAGGTACGGGACTTGTCGTTGGTTCCTTGTGCGGAGGAAAGTCTAAAATCAGGAATGTAGTTGGATAATGTGTTTGGGGATAATGCTGCTCCCTTGGTCTCTCTTCCTTTGATAACTGATTGGATTCTGCCAAAAGTTAACAAGATTTTGCCTTTCGTGGGGATTTCACATGGAGGATGCAAAGACCAATTTAAAGAACTAATCACCGCGATTGAGGCAAGCCACACGCTTGAAACCAAAAGTTTCAAGAAAAGTAGGGAGTTTCAATGTCTTTCTTGGGCAATCAACTACGACGCTAAGGGTGGTAGCTCAAGTACATGGAAGTCTAAAGGGAGGGTAGTGTGAAGACAGGAAACACAAGGGGTTGGGGCTTGGCTTGGGGATTAGTTTTATGGGAAATAAGGGGTTGAGATTCAATGTACTTTTTTGGGTATTTTGGATTGTTTTGGGATTAGTGTATTTTGGGTTGTTTTTTATGGGCTTTTTTGGGTCATTAAAGGCTCTCTAATATGGGGGTTTTTTTTTTGTATACATTCAGTGCACTTTGTTACTCATTTTGATATATAGAATATTTTTACTTATAAAAAAAAAAAAAAAAAAAAAAAAAAAGCTTATGCCACATAGAACTTTTCAACTCAAAATGAGCTTGGACATGGTGGACGTACTTGGACCTGTCTACAAGGTATTTGCATCAAAACATCAGTATGCAGTTTCATTTCATGGATATATTTGAGACTATCTAATGATCTACACGGAACAAAATTCAGGCACCAACATAGTAGGACTATTAAGCCTATAAATCTTATTTTCTACCCCCATGTTCTTTTAAATAGCTACAGCTTAGTACACGAAGTTCATCCTTCTGAACTTGCACCACTTTTTATTAGCGGTTTGTTTTCTTAAAGAAAGTATTGGCCTCTGAGTTTGTCCATGTGAAAAAACTTAAAAGAAAACAACGTTGTGCATGTATTTATATTGGTAATCAAACAAAAGGGAGAGTCCTTGTGCAATAATATGAGACTAGCGTCTGCACACACTAATTTTATTCCCTTTTTTAAGTGATCCAGGCAGACGCACACATATGTTAGAGGCATACAAAGAAACAAAGAACTTCTCTACCCATTTATAAATGTGAATGCATACAAAGAAACCAATATATGCACATGGTATTCCTTATATCTGTCATCTGTGTATTGTGTGACTGATAAAAATAGTTGCCATTCAAGGTATTTAATTTAGAGGCTTTCATCAGAATCAAGACAAGGTCAACGAATTCAAGAACACCATTATATCATCTCTCTTTCTCTCCCTCTTTCTTCCCACTCTCAGAAGGAAATTCGAGACCATAAAAAACCATGGTGTCCAAAACTCATTTGTCCATTAATCTCAAGTTCATCCTTCTGTGTTGTTTCTTTCTCATATATCCTCTGTTTTTAATGAAAATTATGCATTATCAAAGCAAATGAAGTCTATATTCTTCTATTTTATGTAAGTATCTTCATTTGCAGTTAAAACTTTCTTTAATCTGCAAAAATCGAAAGACCAAGAATATTGTATGTGAAGAAAAAAAAAAGGGCAGAAATAAATCAACCCAAAATCCATAAAATCACAAGCTAAAAATCGAAACCCAGTTGCAGTAGCTCTTTAATATTCAAACAGAAACAACACCCAGATGCAGATCGATTGAGAGTTTCGAATATCTAGACTTGACTTGACAACTAGGAACAATAATCCCAAAACACAGACGCTTGAGAAAAGGAAGCATACCTCAGCAAATTGAGTCCATCTTGGAGAGAGAGAGAGAGAGAGAGAGAGAGAGTGTGTGTGTGTGTGTGTGTGTGTGTGTAATACCCAGGCACAACCAAACCCATGTCTTTTTGGAGGCCAAGCCCATGACGGAAAACATCACTGAAGTGTCTGTATTGAAGTTAATTTATGTTTTCAGAATCTTTTCAGTTTTCTAGTTTACTATTATTAGTGGTTGCTATTGTTAGCTGGTTTGGGAAGTTGTATTTCTGCATTAATGTATTTTGTAAGTCTCTATGTAAGTCTTTATAAGCATGATTAATGGAAGATGAATGGCAGAACATTTAGAATCAATCCGTGAATAGTAGGATTGAGGTTTCTCAGAAAATACCTTATATTTTCCTCTGTTTTTCTCTATTTTCCTGCTGCTGGTTTGCTCTTTTTTTTTTTTTTTTTGCTTCATTGTTTAATCCAACAATTGGCATCAGAGCTAGCTAGGTTCATCTAAGGGTCGAAAATGGCTGCCTTTGGAGCAACTACATCAGTTCCTATCTTCAGTGGTGAGAACTACGATTATTGGAGTATAAAGATGAAGAATTTTTTCTTATCTCAGGATCTCTGGGATGTTGTAGAAAAAGGGGTTGCAGTTCCTTCAGAAGGAGTTTCAGATTCTGCACAACATAAACAAGAAAGCACCAAGGATGCAAAAGCCTTGTTCATCCTACAGCAAGCTGTGTCTGAATCAATCTTTCCAAGATTGATGAGGGCTAGCACTTCAAATGGAGCATGGGAGATTCTACAGTCAGAATTTCAAGGAAATGCTAAGGTAAAACTCATCAAACTTCAAGGCTTTAGAAGGGAGTTTGAGAATTTAAAGATGAAAGACTCGGAAGAAGTGAAAGAGTATTATTCCAGATTAGTTGAAATTGTAAATCAAATGAGGGTTCATGGTGAAGAGGTGACTGATCAAAGGATTGTTCAAAAAATTGTGGTTAGTTTACCTGAAAAATATGATCATATAGTAGCAGTAATCGAGGAGTCAAAGGATTTGCAAACTTTGTCAGTTACAGAGCTGATGGGATCACTTCAAGCTCATGAACAAAGGTTAGCAAGAAGGGGTGATGATTCCTTGGAGCATGCCTTCCAATCCAAGGTGAATCTGGAAAATAAGAAAACAAAGGATTATAAGAAAAAGCCTCATAAAGATCAAAAGAATTCTGATCATGTTCAAAAAGAAAGCAAGATGAAAGGTAAGATGGGTGAATTTCCTCCCTGTGGTATCTGTAAGAAAACAAACCACTTGGAGAAAAATTGCTATCATGCCGGGAAGCCTCAATGCTGGAATTGTAAGAAGTTTGGGCATATGGAAAAGGATTATAGATACAAGAACAATCAACAAGCCAACTATTCAAAAGAAAAAGAGGAGAATGAGCATTTGTTTTTTGCATGTCAAGCCCTCACTCAAGAAGAAAAATTCTGGTTCATTGACAGTGGTTGTAGCAACCATATGGCTTCTGATGAAACAATTTTCACTGATTTGGACACTTCTATTAAAGCCAAAGTCAAGATGGGAAATGGAGAACTTGTTGAATCTAAAGGAAAAGGCACGGTGGTCATCTCAACAAAGAAAGGTACCGAGTTTATTAAAGATGTATTACTTGTTCCTTCACTTGATCAAAACTTATTAAGTGTCGGCCAAATGATGGAAAATGGTTATTCCTTGCGTTTTGAGAATGATTTGTGTAGAATATATGATGAAAAAAATAAAATGGAATTGGCTGAAGTAAAAATGGGGAGAAGTAGAAACTTTCCCATTCAATGGAGTTTTCCTAAGGCTATGGTGGTAACAGTGGATGAGACAATGTTATGGCACCAAAGATTTGGGCATTACAATCTTAATTCATTAAGATTATTGCATCAGAAGGGGATGATGACAGATTTACCTCTCTTGGAAAAAGAAATTGAAGTGTGTGAAGGGTGCATGGTTGGAAAGCAACACAAACTGCCATTTCCATCAAAAAGCAATTGGAGAGCTAAAGAAAAATTAGAGTTGGTTCATACTGATGTATGTGGACCAATGAGGACTTCAACTCACAATCAAAGCAAGTATTTCATTCTTTTAATAGATGATTTTACTAGAATGATTTGGGTTTATTTCCTTCATGAAAAATCTGACGTTTTTGGTGTTTTCAAGAAGTTTAAACTGCTGGTTGAGAAGCAGTCAGGCCATAAAATTAAAGTTTTAAGGAGTGATAGAGGTAGTGAATATAACTCCAAAGAATTTGAAAAATTTTGTGAAGTTGAGGGAATAGAACATCAGCTATCTGAATTCTGGGGTGAAGCAATGAACACTGCTGTGTTTTTGCTTAATCGTGTGCCTACAAAAGCAGTTGAAAGTCAGACACCTTTTGAAGCTTGGAGTGGAATTAAACCCTCTGCAAGTTTTTTAAGGGTGTTTGGTTGTATTTGTTATGTACATGTTCCATCTCAAAAGCGAACGAAGCTGGAAGAGAAAGCAGAAAAAGGGATATTTGTGGGATACAGCAACATTTCAAAAGGTTTTCAAATTTTCAACTTGAAAACAAGAAAACTGGTTGTGAGCCGAGATGTGAAGTTTAATGAAAATGCATCTTGGGATTGGGAAGCTGAGAAAGTGATTAAACAAAGTGTAGAGGTACCAGTTGAGTCATTAATAGAAGAAGAAACAAAAGTTGAAGCCAGAGATTTTAAGCAAATTGAAACTAGAAGTTCTACTGCTGAACAATTGTCCTCTGATCATAGTGAAGAAGAGTCATCTCCTGAATCTCCCATAAGAAGAACAAGATTACTAAGTGATGTTTATGAATATTGTAATTACACTTCTCTTGAACCAGAAAGTTTTACAGCTGCATCAAAAGAAAAAGTGGCTGAAAGCTATGGAAGAGGAGATAAAAATGATTGAGAAAAATGAAATTGGGAATTAGTGGCTCAACCTGTAAGCAAGGAAATCATTGGAGTTAAATGGATTTACAAGACCAAGTTGAATCCCGATGGTTCAATACTGAAGCATAAAGCAAGACTTATAGTCAAAGGCTATGTTCAACAGCCAGGAATTGATTACAATGAAACTTTTGCACCGGTTGCAAGAATGGACACTATAAGAGCACTTGTTGCATTTGCTGCTCAAAAGGGATGGAAGATTTGGCAACTAGATGTAAAATCAGCATTCCTGAATGGTGTACTGGAAGAAGAGGTTTATGTCAATCAACCTGAGGGGTTTGAAAAAGAAAAAGGCAAAGTTTATAAGCTAAAGAAAGCCTTGTATGGATTGAAACAGGCACCACGTGCCTGGTATGGAAGAATTGATAGTTACTTTACTGATCAAGGATTTAGGAGGAGTAAAAGTGAACCAACATTTTATGTGAAGTCACAAAACAGTGCTGAAATGATCATTGTATCCTTGTATGTTGATGATCTTGTATTTACAGGAAATAATGTAGAGATGATTGAAAATTTTAAAAAGGAAATGATGGCCAATTTTGAGATGACTGATTTGGGAAAGATGCACTATTTTCTTGGGATGGAAGTAAGCCAAGAAAAAGATGGAATTTTTTTTTTCCAAAAGAAATACACAGAAGATTTGTTGAAAAGGTTTAATATGACAGGTTGCAAGTCGGTTGCAATACCATTGATTCCTAATGAAAAGCTGAGAAAGGAAGATGGTGTCAAGAAAGTGGATGCATCAATCTATAGAAGCTTAGTGGGAAGTTTGCTTTATTTGTGCAACACCAGACCTGATATATTGTATGCCACTAGTTTACTTTCAAGATTCATGC
This sequence comes from Carya cathayensis, assembly GCA_011037825.1. Classification (NCBI taxonomy): domain Eukaryota; kingdom Viridiplantae; phylum Streptophyta; class Magnoliopsida; order Fagales; family Juglandaceae; genus Carya; species Carya cathayensis. The sequence continues at coordinate 158,131 of QGSO01000446.1, forward strand.
AATGTCCTAGCCAAATTCATCTTGGAATATCCAAGAGAGTTATGAGATACCTACAGGGAACTATCAGCTTTGGCATTTAGTGTAAGAAAACTTCAAATACAAAGCTGGTGGGATTTACAGATAGTGATTGGGCAAGTTCTTGTGATGATCTAAGAAGCACTTTAGGCTACTGTTTCAGTCTAGGATCTGCTATGTTTTCTTGGAGTTCGAAAAAGCAAGGCAATGTGGCACAATCAACTTCTGAAGCCGAGTATGTGGCAGCTGCAAGTTGTGCAAACCAAGCCATTTGGTTGAGAAGAATTCTAGAAGATATGGGGGAAAAACAGCAAGGTTCTACTGAGATATTTTGTGACAATAAATCAGCAATTGCTATTGCCAAGAATCCTGTTCAGCATAGTCGAACCAAGCATATAGCAATCAAATACCATTTTTTGCGTGAAGTGGAAGCAAGTGGAGAAATTGAATTAAAGTTTGGTCGTTCAGAAGAACAAATAGCTGACAGTTTTACAAAAGCTCTTCCTAGACACAAGTTTCAGTTCCTTAGATCAATGCTTGGAATATCTGAAAAATAAATTAAGGAGGAGTATTGAAGTTAATTTATGTTTTCAGAATATTTTCAGTTTTCTAGTTTACTATTATTAGTGTTTACTATTGTTAGCTGGTTTGGGAAGTTGTATTTCTACATTAATGTATTTTGTAAGTCTCTATGTAAGTCTTTATAAGCATGATTAATGGAAGATGAATGGTAGAACATTTAGAATCAATCCGTGAACAGTAGGATTGAGGTTTCTCAGAAAATACCTTATATTTTCCTCTGTTTTTCTCTGTTTTTCTGCTGCTGGTTTGCTGTGTTTTTTTTTTTTTTGCTTCATTGTTTAATCCAACAGTCTGAAGATGCCATTTTCAAGTGAGTCTTTCCTTGACTTTCATTTCTCTCTTCCCAACATCTTCCTTCTTCAATTACCACATGTCTATGAAAATCCCTCCACCCTAATCTCCACCATCTCCACGTCTCAGCAGTTTAGACTTCCTTTCCATTTTTATTTCTCTTCTGTAGTTCATTTTCCATGCTCACTTAGACCTCTCTCTAGATTACCCATTTATCATTCTCTGGGCAGTTTCGCACACATCTTCACAAGTTGTATCTGTGTTCGTAGCAACCTCATCCCTTTACCTTCATGCACATTCAGTAACAATTGTTCTCTCTCCCTCGCTCTCTTTTATCTGTGATTTCTAGGACCAAACCGAGAACCACTGCCGCCCAAAGTCACCGTACGTGAATTCCTTTAAGCACGACAACTCCAATCTCCTCACAAGGCGCTACTTCACGTCGGAGACGCCATGAAAACAGCCCAGCCCTTTCCATCGTCACAACCATGCAGCGAGAACCACCACCACCTCCCTTGCTCCTTTACAACACCCCCCCACCATAACTCCCTTTTTACTAAACCATCTTGAGCCTCCTTCATGCTCCTCCCTCTCTCAATTTCTTCCCCACAACCCAACGGCCTGCAAGATCACCACAGAAGTTTTCACTCAGCCTTAGTGCAACAAAGAACTCCTCCACCGCGCTGCCCCTACACCATCAAGCTACCGTTCAAGCCACCGCATGTCCCTTATTTTTGACTCCCCGAAATAGAGCAATAAAACCACTTTTCCCAACCTCAGTTCTGCAACCTCGTGACACATCGGTGAAACTTAACAACACCGACTAGTTACCCTTCTGCCACCCACGTGCCATTCCATGATTTGCTGCCACCCCTGGCTAGCCACCGCTCTTTCGGCAACATCTCACTCTCCATCACGTCGTGTTCACTCTCTCTCTCTCTCTCTCTCTCTCTCTCTCTCTCTCACTCGTCCAATGCCATGCCGCCGAGCTTACCACCGTCAACCTTTGCCCAACTCACTGTCCCGTCGCGCCTCTCATCCTCTGTCGGTGAGTTTGTCTCCTGCACAACTTTAGTTCAAGGTTGGTTTTATTTGTTTCACATATTTGCTATTTCCAGTCGCTAAGATAGCATGAAGTAGTAAATAATTATAAGATTTTAATTTTAAATAATTTAAAATCGATTTAAGTCTATCTTAATTTTCAGCTATTCATATTATATATTTCAATTTGATATAAATATTTTATTAGGTTTGTAAATTAAAAGTATAGATTGGCTATTATATTTAGGAAACTATTGAAATATTTTAGATGAGTTGATTTCATAGAAAATATTTAAAGGCTTTAATTACATGATCTACTATTAAATTTTACAACTAAATTTGGTAGTAAATTGTAAGCATTTAATCTTTTGTTTTAAACACTTAAGCCTATTATATAGAAATAAATATTTGATAGTTTTAAATTAGATATTGATTAATAGTTTACATTGATTTTTAATATAAGTATTATCAAGGATATTTTATAAGCTACTATTGTTTAAGAGAATTACGATTTCCTACTACATTATATATTAGTCGTATTAAATTTTGATTTCAATAATAGTTTATAAAGATATGAGTTTTAAATATGATTAAGTTAATTTTTGAAATGAATTTAAGTTGTTTTGCCATATTCGATAAATTTAGAAAGTGATGGTATTTTAGGGTTAAAAACACTTTAGGTTTCTTTGAGAGATTAAAAGAGGTTAATGTTGGCTTTTCAGGTTTAGGTATTGAAATACATTTCGACCAAAAATTTAAGAAAGTTAAGTTTGACTATTTTATAGGTGATGATCGGATTTCTGTTGGCACTGTTATGAGGAAGATTCAAAAAGTTAAAAAGTCCAGGTAAGCAGGATTCTTATGCTAGGTTTTACACAAATTATTGAGATTGAGGTTGACTTTCTAGAAATTTTGCATGTTTTGTTATGAAATGAGAACTTGGGAAAAACAACCTCAGTCATTTATTGGCATTACCTATGAAATCTGTATGAAAGAGGGAAAATGTTTTCTAACATGCAATGTGTAGACATGAGTTTCATTTTCTCATGCCGTCTCTGAATTGTGAAAAAGAGCGATATTGAAATTCTGAAAAATTATAAATTGGTTAGAAAGATGCTCTGACTTTTGTTTTCAGTATGTGAGAATGATTTGAAAATGTTTCGATACTCTATTTTGTTTTGGTATGGCATCTAAATGTTTCGATACCCCGAGGTTAGCACAACCCTATCATGGGGGTGAAACATGGTTTCTGCTTTGTGAGATGCTCTGTTTTGATGTGATGATGATGCTCAGATTATGTTATGCCAAAGTACTCGAGGTTTTATATGTCTTAAAATCATCGCTTTGTTATGTTTGAAAACATGTTTTGTTCTGCATGATAATTCTGAAAAATATTTTGTTCTGCATAGTGTACTTTAAAAATGCTCATGTTTACATACTAATATATGTGCTCTGTTTACTGAGTTATTGATTACTTACCTCTTATCTCCATACTATTTTTTAGATGATTTCAAACATTTCAGCTGAGAATCAGATTATGAAGCACTGGGTGAGAAGATTTAAGAATGGTGGTTTGTGACGCCCCCAACTCCCACCTACGGATACGTAGAAATCAAGGCATCGGGATGATGACAACACGGATCACACATCCTATCGTCAAGCGCCAAGTGTGTGTACATGAAACATATGTACAATAAAATCATGCAGCGGATAATAAAGTCTTACAACTAAATACCAGAATTTTGTTTAAATACAAACTAGCTTAAAACACACGTAATAAAATATTACAAGTTCAACATTATTTCAAATACCAATTACATATCATAAAAACAAATAAAGATAATTTCCAACGTAAAACTACTCCAAATCAAAACTCTGGTAGAGCCGCCTCCTCAGGCTCAGCCTCCTCCTCCTTAACCTTTACATCAAAATCTACGGTACCAAAAATGGTATCGTAGGTAAGTAATAATCCAAATACCACAAAATAAATATATATTACACTCAACAATATGCATGAAAAGATGCCAAATGCACATGTCCCAAAAAAAATCTACATTTTTACCACGCACGCCAAAATCCCATTTTGGCCCAAAACTTTTCCTTTAAAACAAGTCCTCGCTATTATTCCACATAATGACCCAAACTAAGAAACCACCATTTTCCTAGAAAATGGATCACAATATCCTCTTACAAAACCTCGCTATTTTTTTAGAAAATGGCCCATATCCAATATCCAAAACCAGTTCCAATTAATGCGTGCACCATGATCTCCCCTAGGGATCATCTGCACACTCTGGCTCCTATGCCACACCGAAGGTAACGACCACGCATGTGACATCTAAACGATTAATACCTAGTCTTGCGCCCAGGACCAAGCATCCTCTAGTCCCCACTAGACGAGGGACCACGAAGTCAACACGACAGCGTTACCGTATCGTGCGATCCGGTCGTCGCCCAATGACAACCCAGGGGATGTCACTCAGTATTATCCACTCCCGAGTGACCAGAGGAGCTCCACCGAGATAATACCCCATCCCGACTTGGGGTCGTTATACACACACACCCGAAAATCCATTTACACATAAAAACCTAGTTTTCATAATTCAACACATGTACATGCATGCAACATGCAATGCAAATGGCAAGACATAAAATTATCTAACAAATCTCAACATCAACAACAAACAAATAACTCGTTCCTCAAATCCATGCAACCCCCGACTCCTCGGACTCAGTCCGAAATAACCAACCAATAATGTTGGTTATATTTATTTAAGGTAGAATATTATTTTATAAACTAAAGTTTATAAAATAATATTTCTTCATCATTATTTAAAATGATATCATTTAAATTAATAAAACACTTAATTACAACACTGAGAAGAATTAAGATAGAATATTATTTTACAAACTAAGGTTTATAAAATAATATTTTCTTCATCATTATATAAAATGATAAAGTATCATTAATTAATCAAAGTGCATAAAACACTTAAATAAACATTGAGAGAAATTAAGATAGATTATTATTTTATAAGCTAAGGTTTATAAAATAATATTTCTTCATCATTATATAAATGATAAAGTATCTTTAATCACTCAAAGAGGATAAAACCATTTAATTTAAATAAGAGTTTTCAACGTAAAATTAAACCTCTTAATATCTTAAAACAACTAAAATATTTAATCTAAGTAATTATCCACAATTATAATATTTTCAGAGCTCATTAAATTATTATAATTGTGCTACTTTAAAAACAAGCTTATCTAATACTTTGAAATCCGGTGGATAAGATCCAGAATACGCCATCGAGGTACAATGCTTAGGATAATTCTGTTCATGATTTTACAGTTGTTGGTGAAGAACAAATTACATGATTTACGGAAAAAAGATAAATTATGCGCGTGATTTCAGGTGAGGGTAGAGACGAGAGAGATGGTGATTGCTGTCGGGAAAGAATCCAAAACTGATTGCCGTGCTGTCTAATATGTGCGAAATAAAAAGAAAGAGAAGGGTGAGGAGATAAGGCTAGATTTTAGCGGGCTGTTACATGATCTCAAATCAATCTTCGAGAAAATAGCTGCTTCTTGAAGTTGATCAAACAAATCGTCGATCCGTGTGAGAGGGTACTTATTCTTGATGGTCACCTTATTGAGTTCTCGATAATCAATGCACATTCTGAGAGTACCATCTTTCTTCTTAACAAATAACACTGGCGCACCCCATGGCGAAGTACTTGGCTGAATAAACCCCTTATCCACCAATTCTTGCAACTGAACTTTCAACTCTTTTAACTCAACTGGTGCCATACAGTAAGGAGCCTTATGCACAGGAGCCGCTCCAGGTTCCAAATCAATAGCGAACTCCAAGTCGTGAACAGGAGGTAACCCAGGAAAATCATCCATAAACAGATCAGAAAATTCTTCCATGACTGGGATATATGCTAGAGACTTTTTCTCAGATGGCGTAGACACCATTTGAACCAAAAAGGCATCGGCTCCACAAGCAATATCTCTTTTCGATTGAATTGCTGATATAACTACCGGCCTTTCCTTTAGTTTACTTCTCACAAATTTCAAATAATCACCATCCGAGAGTTGAAAGCTGATTACTCGACTTCTACAATTAATACTTGCAGAATATCGATATAGCCAATCCATTCCAAGGATAATATCAAATCCCAACAATTTGAACACAATCAAATTTGCATCAAGTGTCCTTCCACCAAAATTCAAAGGATAGCCCAACGCAACTTTAGAACACCACACCACTTCACCATTTGGGAGAGTCACTACTAATGATTTTGGCAAGGGTCCCGTAACCAAATTGCATATCCGTGCGAAAGTAGAAGACACAAATGACTGAGATGCACCCTAAACCAATCATACAAACAAAGTGCAAGCATAAAAATCATACAAACAGACTCTTCCTAAACCAATCACATTTATCAATGAAATCCAAAAATAAAGAAGAATCAAATCACACCAAACATCAAAACCAAAAATTAACTTAAATCCATACATGTAATCACTCCAGCATCGTGGGTCGCTGGTGCCTCGTCATCGACCTCTGCAGGAGTAACAGCATATACTCGAGCCTGCATCACTTGCCTCTGATTAGATCTTCCGCCACGTCGACCTCCACGACTTCCATGAACTGGGTTAGGACACTCACAAGTAAAGTGCCCCTGCTGGCCACAATTATAACATCGAGCCCCACCCAAAGGGCACTCACCCACATGGACTCTATTACACCTTCCGCAAACTGGCACCCGGCCTCCCATACGCACTCCTGAGGCTGCCTGTGGTCAAGTCCCAGTCCACTGAACAAACTTTTGAGGCGAACCAGAACTACTTCCTTCGCCAGCAAAACTCCGCCTCTCACTCTGCAAGAGTGGCCAAATCAACTAATTCCTGAAAAATGGTAATTCGGTTGCAAACTACCATTCTGCGTATGTCTGGTCCTAGACCCTCCTGGAAACGCTAGGCCTGCATGTCCTCTGTGGCGATGAGACGAGTAGCAAATCGCCCAAGCTCTATAAATCTCCGGGCATATTGTTCCACGGTCATGCTTCCTTTGACCAAGCTAGTAAATTCTCTTGCTTTTTGCCGCCTCACAGAAGCGGGAAAGAAACGATCATTAAATTCCTTTTTGAAGCGCCGCTAGGACATAGCGGCAAAGGACCCCAACTCCAACACTAACATTTCTCTTTTTGTCTCCCACCATTCAACAGCAGTACCTTGTAACAAATAACTTGCATATAGCACTTGTTGCGCCTCAGTGCAACCACAGACTTCAAATGTCTTTTCCAAATCTCTGATCCATTTTCCAGCCCAAATTGGATCATCTTCTCCCATGAAAGTCGGGGTTCTATGCCCTAAAAAGCGCTCATAGGTGCATGTAGCTTGCACCGCTCTACTTTGCTCCCCTTGCTGTGGCTGAAAGTTTTGTTGCAGAAATTCAGTCATTCGATTTAATGCTCGAGCTATGGCGTAATTTCCATCGCCTCTCGGCAAATCATCCTGAGGCTCATTGGTAGGCCCTCTTGGTCTTACCATCTTCCTGCCATAACACAACCTTTGACCCCATTTAAATATCGGACAAAATAAACAACACAAAACCAAAACCAAATAACAACAAAATAAAATAACATACAATAAAATAGATAAATTAATTAATTAATTAAAATCAAGCTAACTCAAATAAAATCAAATAGCAAGCTTCAAATAAAATAAATTTTAAATCACAACTTTAAAAACTTTCTGGTACTGCACCTGCGTGACCTGTGGTTTTACCTAGAGCCAAACCGCTCTGGTACCACCTATGACGCCCCCAACTCCCACGTATGGACACGTGGAAATCAAGGCGTCAGGATGATGACAACACGGGTCACACATCCTATCGTCAAGTGCCAAGTGTGTGTACATGCAACATATGTACAATAAAACCATGCAACGGATAATAAAGTCTTACAACTAAGTACCATAATTTTGTTTAAATACAAACTAGCTTAAAACACACGTAATAAAATATTACAAGTTCAACACTGTTTCAAATACCAATTACATATCATAAAAACAAATAAAGATAATTTCCAACGTAAAACTACTCCAAATCAAAACTCTGGCGGAGCCGCCTCCTTGGGCTCAGCCTCCTCCTCCTCAACCTCTACATCAAAATCTACGATACCAAAAATAGTGCCGCAAGTAAGTAATAATCAAAACACCACAAGCTAAAAATATATTACACTCAACAATATGCATAAAAGATGTCAAATGCATGTGTACCAAAAAAAATCCACATTTTTACCACGCACGCCAAAATCCCATTTTGGCCCAAAACTTTTCCTTTAAAACAAGTCCTCATTATTATTCCAGATAATGACCCAAACCAAGAAACCACCATTTTCCCAGAAAATGGATCACAATATCCTCTTACAAAATCTCACCATTTTCCTCGAAAATGGCCCATATCCAATATCCAAAACCAGTTCCAATTAATGCATGCACCATGATCTACCCTAGGGATCATCCGCACACTCTAGCTCCTATGCCACACTGCAGGTAACGACCATGCATGTGACATCTAAACGAGCGACACCTAGTCTCGTGCCCAGTGCATACCAGGACCAAGCATCTTCTAGTCCCCGCCAGGCGAGGGACCACGGAGTTGACACGACTGCGTTACCGTATCGTGCGATCCGGTCGTCGCCCAGCGACAATTCAGGAGATGTCACTCAATATTATTCACTCCCGAGTAACCAGATAATACCTTATCCTGGCTTGGGGTCGTGATACACACGCACCCGAAAATCCATTTAAGCATGAAAACCCAGTTTTCATAATTCAACACTTGTGCGTGCATGCAACATGTAATGCAAATGGCAAGAAATAAATTTTCCAACAAATCTCAACATCAACAACAAACAAATAACTCATTCCTTAAATCTATCCGACCCCCGACTCATCGGACTCAGTTCGGAATAACCAACCAATCACAAATTTATTGTAAAAGTAATAATATATTTAAATCTAAAATGAAGTTTGAAAAATACTTATCGCGCTATATAATAATTTCTAAATGATCAACGAGCTGCAAACGGCGAAGAAAAGGCAACGTAACAGTTTAAAAACACTGTAGCCGTGGGTTGTAAAATACCCACTTTTGAATGGGGATAAACCAAGACTTGAGATTGATAGGGAATGACTTAGAGGGGTTTATGAAGCTAGTGGAAGTGAGGGTTGGCTGTGGGTGGCGGTGAAAACGACGGTGGAAAGCCAAAAAACTCAAAACAGAAAGTAAGGTCGTGGGAGCTACTCCGGTGACGGATCGGAGCCGGAAATGGGTGGTTTAGGACGGTAAAAAGTTGGTGATGAATTGGTAATGAGATGGTGGCCAGAGGAGGAACGACGGCAGCGCTAGAGAGAAAAGAGGCCGCGGCTTGGAGGGGCTCGTGGCGGTTAACGGTGGCTCGGATGGAGGTGAAATTTGGTGGGGATAATCACCGGTCGGAGGGGATGAAAAATGGGTGGGCGGTGCAGGTCACAACGCCAACGAGCGGCGGTTCTGGGCAGACGACGAAAATGACGGTAAAGGGGAGAAAAAAGCTTCCTGCGAGAGAGAGAGAGAGAGAGAGAGAGAGAGAGAGAGAGAGAGAGAGAGAGAGAGAGAGAGAGAGACCAGGGGAAAAGAGTAGAAAAAAAGAAAGAAAAAGAAGAAAGAAGAGAAAGGAGAAAAAGAAAAAGAGAGAAAGAAAATATGGAGAAAAGAAATGAGGTCCAATCCTCACCTCTGGACTCTGAAATTGATCCAACGAAAATAATTTTAAAAGCTATAAATTGAATAAAATAAACTAAACACAACATATAGCTAAAATATAGTAAATAACTAGTAAAAACTAACAACATAATTTTAAATCAAAAAACAAACTAAAATAAATTAAATAGCAATTTAAATTCAAAAAAATAATTAATATTAAGAAAGCTCTATAAAATAAATTTCACAACTAAATAAATCCAATTAAAATTCGATAATTTAAAATAAAAGAACCAATATTTTAATTAAATTGAAATACTCATTCAATGAAAATACATGTGAAAAGGGGATATCACATGGTTTAAGTTTACAGAGTTTCCATATGTGTATTGGCGAAGTTTATTAAGAAGTTTTATTGTGTTCTGAAAACTTAGCATTTTGGAAAATTTATTATATTGAAGAAATTAGTTTAAATCACAATTTCTTTATGATATTGGAAATTTTGAGTATATAGTTATATTGTTGAAATGTGGGTTTAAGTGATAGGAAGTAACTCTCCGACTCTTGTGGGACTAGGACGTTACACACAAAGAGAGAGAGAGAGAGAGAGAGAGAGAGAGAGAGAGGCTAGGGTTTTTTTTTTTTTTTTTCCTGAAGAAGGGAGATGCAGGTTTCGGGGATGGATGCCATGGATATAGTTTTGCTTGCTAAACAAGCTTATGACCTGCTTCTAATTTTAACTTGACTTTATCGGGTGGGTCGGATCGGAATTCTTTCATAATTAATGCATCAGTTGGTAGAAAACGAAGCAATGCAATCATTCAAATCTTGTTTGGTTGCACAGTTTAGATAATCTTAGATACTTTATTAAAAGTTGAGTAAAATATTATTATAATATATTTTTTAATTTGAAAAAATTAAATTGTCTATTATATTTTGTATGAAATTTTGTAAGAGTTGTAATGATTATATAAAAAAAGATGAAATAGTTTAGTTTTGTGTAACCAAACTAGTTCTCAAATAAAAAACAAAAGAAAACAAAACAATATATTTATTTATATATAAACATATAGGCAAACATTAACGGAGAAAATTAACTACTAGAGTTGCACACCTCTGGATATTTAGGAAATGTTCTAATTGGATGTCTATTTCATGAACAAAGTGGTCTCTGTCAAGTCTCAACAGGCAACCTCTAATATCAGAATGGGCATAAATGCATAAACATATGCTCCCTTTCAGCACAATATTAACAATTGAGTATCAAATTTGACGTCAAGGTTATGATCACTTCAAGCAAAGATAGTGAGTGTAGTATACTTCCATGTACTGCAATTTTCTAATATATAGCACTTAGAAGTCGAATAGAATTGATAATTCTGGCGGGTAGTTTCAGTAAATGATCAATACAAAGAAAATAATTTTGATGTTTAATTCAAATTGCCAAAATTCAAGAATGTCAAAATCAACCCACAAACCGGACTGTAATGGCTGTAAATTGAAAATATTAGGATTTTACAAAAAATGACAAAATCTCAATAATCACACAAAAAATAAATATGTAATTAAATAAGTAATTTGCCAAAAATCTGACCTAAATTGGATTCAAAATCACTTCTTAAACTATAAATGAAATATTATCATAAAAGGCAAATAGTATCTAAAAATGAAAATTCGAAAGGGAAAAGAGTAGATTTTGGCCTTGTAATGCACACCAAGCATTGCTAGATGACCACAATGTGTGTGTCGAAAAGAACTTTTCAAATTGGGGCCATATGTGAGAGTTCAATACTCATAACCAAATTTAGCGCCAAAATACCGATATGTGCCCAAAACTACCTCAAATCATAAAAATTTCATAGTTTCCTATTGTGCTTGCATTAATCTACCATCTTGAGGTAGTTTAGCACCATCAACATGCAATCTGTTAGTTTAGCATCATCTAACTCGAATTCTCCACCATCACACTCACACTAGTGTTTTGAAGCATCTACAAGCATCAAACGAAGAACAAATTAGTATTCGTTATACAAGTAACCATGGGGACAGATAGAAATTAAGAATCCTAAACTTTTTTTCTGAATTCATTCAAAAGAAAGAGCTAGTCAGCTAGACCCATAAAATATATAACACATTCACCCCTAAAAAAATTATTTCAAAATAACTAAAATATATATGATTCAATTTCTGCCTACCGCTAAGAATTTAGCCTTATAAGATCATTAAGAAGAAAGAATTTATAATTATTTTTTTAAACCTAGAAGGTTGACCCCAAAAGTTTTTAGTAATCACAAAATTTTGCTAATTCTAAAATCTTTACAATTTTCTCAATCATTTCTTGACACATTTACTTAATTTCTTAATTAACTTGAATTACTTACGTTTATGTTTTTTGGTATATATATTACTATAAACATGAGAATATTTATTATATATTACTTCATTTCTTATTAGCTAGATTACTAATCCGTCCTCCAAAGATGCGGATGGATTCCCAACCCCGGTAGCATTATTAAAGACTACTATATGATGTTGCAGGAGAAGCAAAACAATATACCTCTTCTTATTCGTACTCTTTATCAGTTCATTAATGCCAGAATAATGTTTTGGATTAATGATATCATCCCTGCTTTGTATTTACCATGCATGCAGCTCGGTGCAAAGGAGATCTCCGATAATCGTAACCAGTTAATCATAGGAGAAATAATAATTCCCCCTTTTTCCCAAAGAAATAAACCAGGAAAGAAGAAATTAAGAGCAAATATTACCATCAATATCCAGTCGAGGAAGAATATCATCATCTTTTCCCTTAAAGTTAAGGGTGTGATGACTAATCATTGGATCGACAAGACAATAATAATGCTGCCAGTTTTATGCAAAACCAACCAGAATTGGAGCAATAAATAGCAGCAACCGGATCATGCCTTCAATATCCACATGATTCAAAGGGGATCGGATGGCCTTAGATTAAGATTTGTATGAAATTCAACGCGAAGGACGTGAGCTATCTTCCACCAATCTTGTCCTCGATCTTTCTCGCAACTTTTTGCCAGCATGGGACATTGAAAGACGTAAAGTTCCTGCAGTGAGGGTGGCAACCCTTTTTTTGGAAAGGACCTGAGCTTTTCGCACTGAGAGATATAAAGTTTCAGAAGTGAGGGAGGTAGGCCATCCTTTGAAAAGGACTCTAACCGTCTGCACTCAGAGATATACAGTTCTTTAAGAGAGACGACTTTTGAAAAGCCTTTGGAAGATAGGTGTTTCAGATTCGGAAAGTCTGAGATGGTGAGGATTGTTAGAGAGGCAGGAAACATCATCTTTGGGAAGGAGAACTGCTGAAATTTTCTAACTTCAAGTTTATTAAGAGAGATAAGATTGTTCAACCCCCACTCAAAAGTGGCATCAGTGTTTCCATCATGTGCTGATATCGTAAGTGATGCAAGGTTGGTGAGAAGATTTGTTTCCAGAAAAGGAACAACTGAACAATGGGGCATTAATGTCAATTTTTCAAGAGAGGTGAGGTTGTGTATGGCTTCGGGTAGGGCCGACACTTTCTCAGAGTCAGATATATGAAGAACTCTCAGGTTAGCAGGGAGCAACTCTCGGTCCAAGGACAAAGGAAGACTCCTACAATTCCTAATATCAATATCACGTAGAGTGCTGAGAGCGTTTATGCCTGTGGGTAAGGACTGAAGGTTTTCACAATATGAGATTTCAATGCATTCAAGGAACGAGTTATGATGAAACCTGTTCGCTATTGACTCCAGTTGTGGACACCTCAACAAATTGAGGTGTTTGAGTGATCTAGGTAACTCTCCGCATGATGTCAAGGATTTGAGAGAGGGACAGTATTCAATTCTCAAGTACTCAAGTTGAGATGTGGTATCAGTACTATCCTCCAGCAAAATGTTCTCCATCTTCTCGCAGTAACTTACCTCTAGCCGCTCTAGAGTGGGTGGTAGCTGGCCTCTTGCAATATTCTTTAGCGAATCACATTTTACAATTCGAATCAGCTGAAGACAATTGTTGTTATACATCATTGCCTTTGGTAAGGATTTCAGGACCATGCAATTCTTGATCACGATTTCTGTGAGCATGGATGGCGTACCCTGTTGGAGGCGTGCTTCTACTTCTTCCGACACCAAAGAAACCAGTTTGGGACAGTTATCAATGTGCAGAAGACGAAGAAATTGGAGATGTGGCAATGGTCCCTCATCGCCAGATGACCACAAACATTTTAACTCCTCACATGCAAAAATAGTTAGATCTTCTGCATTGTTAAGTCCCTGCATTGCAAATCCTTCTATTTGAGATGTGAATCTTAAACTTTTAGAAAGAAACCAGAGCTCTAATGAGCTGATTCCATCCATACTTCTGCACACCACCCCTTTTGATCCCTCGACTTCTAGTTCACAGAGATCCGGAAAGTTTGAAACTAGGATCGGTAACTTCCCACAACCATCTATCTGAACCTTCTTTAGCGAAGGAAGGCGTTTCGGTATATTTCCCGATAGCTTCGGACAACTTGTAAGTGAAAGCTCACATAAATTTTGGAATTCTTCACAAGAATTCCAATCCATCCACTCTTTCATATCTTGGAAATGCAAAGTCTCCAACGATCTAAAAGGTGAGACACCAGCCCCACGAAACTCAGCACCAACTTTCTTCACATTAGCCATGCCGCGGATGGAAAGGACTTTTAGTGCTGGTAATTGCCCGATTGGTGGCAAAGCCTCGCACTCTTTACAATTCTCAATTGTCAAGACCACCATATCATGAAAGGAAGGACTTTTTAACCAACTCGGAAATTCTGTACCACCATAGCAGCTAATAGTAAGCACTTTCAAACCGTTGTGAGGCTGTAGCATGTTGAGTACATTTAACTCTCTTGTTCCATCCCTAGTCATGCCTTCGCTCCATTCCAACGACAGCTCCCTAATTTTGGGCTTATTTATTAAATCAGCGTCCCTTGCATGTTGCAGTTCAGTCACTTTCTCCAAGTTTGAAATGCAGAGTGTCCCATGAAGATGTGACAAAGAAGCTAGATCTTTTATTCCGAAGCAACCACCGTCTCCAATAACCACATTAGACAGTGTTTGGAGAAATTTTAATTGACCTATTTGCCTAGGCATTCCTTTCAAATTAGTTGCTCCTAGAATATTGAGGTGGCGAAGGTTGACCAGGTTCCCAAACATCGAAGGCAATTTATCTAAATAAAAACAATCCTCTAACAACAATGTTTGTAAGTTGTAGAGATCAGTTATTGATTCGGGCATGCTTTTGATCCAAGTTTCAGAAAGGTCGAGGTACCTTAGATGCTTTAACTTGCTAATTGAATCAGATAGCTCAGTTATGCCGTACCCCCTTAAAGAGAGAACCCTCAGGCGTCGTAGCCTTGGGTGCAATTGAAGAGGAACACGAAAATCCAGATAACAAGTGACTGGAGATGGCAACATAAGAGGTAAGAAGGTACGTAAATGAGTGAATTTAGAAAATACCTCAAACTTGTCAAAACTATCGTATTCGCCACCCAAGTAAGACATGTGGCGGACCTTTCCAAAATTATTCTCAGCTTGCTGATCATTGCCCTTAGCTCTATCCTGCGTTCTAAAGCATGTGTCTCCTGCGGCCAATTTAGCAACATAATTGATGATCTCATGCATTAGAAACCTTGATTTGTCCTTGCTAGACTGTTGAAAAAGTGAACATGAAACCAGATTGTCAAAATACTCCATACCCAAATCTTCCATTTCGATGTTCTCTTCTTGTTGAATCAAACCTTCGGCCATCCATAAAAGAACCACCTGAGTCTTCTTAAATTCATAGTCCTTTGGGAATATAGAACAATACGCAAAGCACCTCTTTAAATGTAAGGGGAGATGGTGATAGCTCAACATAAGAATTGAAGCAATTCCAGTTTCCTCCAATGTATCCCATACCTTTCTGTTTAAAACTAAATCCCACTTACTTTCTTTCTTATTGTGTAAGAGGCTTCCGACGGCTTTTACCGCTAGAGGCAAGCCGTTCAAATTTTTCACAATTTTCTCACTAATATCTTTAAGCTCCGGATGTGCACTAATGTCTCTTGAAGGCAATGCATGTTGGGCAAATAGAGACAAAGAAGCTTCATTTGACAATGGTCCTAACCTGTAAGGTTTAACTTTAAAGGCGGTCATCTGTGACGAGACTTCTTGATCACGAGTTGTGATGATAATGCTGCTTCTTGGATCCATTGCTTCAAAAGGAGCACACAGGAGAGTCCACTGAAAAATGTCACGATTCCAAACATCATCCAGAACAATTAGAAACCTCTTCCTACGTATTGCTTCTTTTAGTTTGAGTTGCAACCGATTTAGATCCATGTTGTCACAGTTGATTTTAGGTTGCGCATGGAGTAATATTGTTTTTGTAATCTCCTCAACATCAAAATCTTCCGAAACACAAACCCATGCTTTCAGATTAAAAAGGTTTTTCACCTTTTTATCATTGTATACAAACTGGGCGAGTCTTGTCTTGCCTATACCCCCCATACCAATTATAGAAATCACGTTTACTTCAGTTGAAGCAGCATCACTGAGCAATAGTTTAAGTACATCCTCTGACTCCTTCTCCCTGCCATACATGTGATCTGTGGCAGTCACCAAAGAAGTTGAAGAAGGCGTTTTCTTTGTTCTTGTGTTTGCCGTCCCAACAATATTGTTATCCAAGTTCAGTTTATCTTTTCGTGTCATAAGTTTATCTAATCGAGAAGTGATCTTCTTTATCTTTTTTCTCATCTTGAACTCAACAACACTTGGAGACAAACGGTTAACCCAAGCAGTGGCAAGATTCTCTACCTTACTCGCGCTAGCCTGACTTTCATCAATCAACATGATGCGCTGCGAATTAGCTTCCGTGGACAGCTCATCCAGAACATCTTCCACGTCGTATGCCAATTGTGTGAAATCGTTAAGCCATGCTTTCACTATTTCTTTAGTGTATTGCTCTTCAGTTGCATCTTCAAGCTCCATCTGAACTTGTGAAAATTTTTCCTTCCAATCGTCCAACCTTTCTTGAACTCCCTCACGGCCGGCAAAACTCGGCCATTCGAGCTTCGTTAACCGGTCAACCAGCACTTGAAGAACTGGACCAAGGACTGCACCAAGAATGACCTCTCCCAAAACCATTGTTCTCTTCGGAAAAAGAAATGAATCAAGAAAATGAGGAAAGAATAGCCAAACGGTCAGAAGGAGAAGTAGTCTCACAAATCACGAAGTTACTTGAGGCTATTGCAAGTCCCAAAGTACTGTTTCGAGAAACGCTCGGAAGGCACTTTAGAGCACTTGCTGTCTTCTGGTTCTCTCACAAGTACATGTTTTCTTTTTTTCTTTGTCGTGAGTATGATGATGATCCCACTTTGGACCCACAGTTTGGTCGTTGTTTTCCCAGATGCTTTTCTCTTCTTGTTGTCATCATTCATCTGATTCTTCTTAGCCTTCGGTTTCTTTTTGGTAGCTTTAAGTTTTTCATTGATCGATCACATTGGGTAAGTGGAGTCCAACGCAATCAGCTACATGCTTTCACTTTTGCAATTTCATTTGTTAAATTCAATAAAAATATATATGAAAATGAAATGCATGTACGGCGAAGTTTATAACCCACCCAAATAATAATAATAATAATAATCTAACTCATCGAAAAAAAAAAGCGCCTCAAATTGCAAATAAATGAAGGAAGAAAAAATAAAGCATTCACAAAAAATACTAAATATAAAGTTACTATGCCGCCTGGCTGTACCACTCAGCGAGAAATTTTATTTATTTAGTAATTAAAAAAGTAATTTTAAATGTATTAGTGTATTTTTTTATTTTTTAAAAATATTTAAATAAATTAAAAAATATGAAAATAAAATTAAAAAAATATATATATATGGGCAGCACATCCAAGTATAAGAATTGGACAGAATAGTAGCCCGACTCATACTAATCTTATATATAGTGCTAGCGCTACCACCCCCATGGCCATGTGAGGTGGCCTAAGAAAAATTTCATGGCCATACGAGGGTTTCCACACTACCCTCGTGGCCGTGGTCAGACCATCCCAGTAACTTCATGGCCATTTCTGTGAATGGATCGGCTACGTACAATATGAATTTTGTTATTTTCTTATCTTTAATTTTAAAAAATTAATTGGTAGATAGTTTTTTAGGAATAAATTAAAGGGCTTTGAATTGTAAGGAATTCTAGTCTGATCTCAATTAACAAATCATGTACTAGCTAGGACTATTACTAAATTAAAAAAAAAAAGGAATGTACGTACGTACTAATTTCTTTCCGCATACCAAATCTATCCTAAATGTCCTCTTCTGTCACTTTATATTTAACAAGTGAGGTTTGGATTTCCACGTACCGAAAGTTGAAGGAGAATAAAAGTTGGGCAATGTTACACAATCTTTCAATTTTTATATATTATATTTTTTTCAAGTTTTTAAATCTCTTAATATTTTTTTAAATTTTTTTTTTTGAGTTTATTCTTTTTAAACTAATTCAATCATTCTATTTATTATTCATATATTAAATATTTAATAAAAGAAAAAAATAATTAAAAAAAATGTAATATGTAGAGATTGTGTGAATAGTAAAAGATTGCATACATCTCCATTTTCGAATTTTTTTGTACGTTGATGGGCATTTTCGAATAGCATTTGTTATTACAACAATATTTTTTTGGGATATTGGTTATATGAGGAAGATTTCGCAGAATGTGTTAAATCTAAAAGGGTCACCACAACTAATTCCAAAGAACACTCAAATTGGATGTAAATTAATTAACTCAATCACTTCCATATCATGTTCTTAAATGTCTTCTTGAACTCTGCTCTCCACTAATAATTAATTAAACATCATGAGTGGGTTGCACACGAACAAGATTGCATTCTACAATTGCTGGGAGAAGGAGACGTTATTGGAAGGACAACGCGCGTGAAGGAGAGACGCTGGAGAAGAAGAAGCTAGAGGTAGGAGAACATGAAGGGAACTTGATGGAGCTGGAAGAAGGTGACGCTGGAGGGAGGAAAAGAAGAACGCACCGGACGATTGGAGAGAAAAGGAGCTGCAGCTGCTGTTTGTAATTTTGAGGATAAATTTGACAATTTACAATTTATTTAAGGGTGTGCAGAGTGTTAGCCTTCCCTTTAGATTTTCTCTTAGCACCACTATTAGCTAGGTCGTTGTCTTTACACTTTTTTTTTTTTTTTTTTTAATCCTTTTGTTGTCATCATCGCCTTTGATTCTTTTTCTCTTTTGTTTTCTCTTTTATTGCTTGAAGTTGTGTAAGTTGAGTTTAGTCAAACTCAACTCAAATGAATTAATTATTGATAAATTTACTACTGTTTCAAATTAAACTCATTTTAATTTATCTTATATATTTCAATCTAATTAGAAGTTAAATTTATCTCAATAAAATTTATAAAATATTATTATTAATACTTTAATTGAACTCATTTCAACATCGAAATAAAGAAGTTTTTCATCTGCTGCGTGCTTTCAATGACTGACGGCATCTAGCTAAAGCTATCTCTTCTCTTAATTTAATTTCACAATCTGTTAAATTCAATATTATAAATATATGCGTGTATATATATATATATATGTATGTATGTGTATTTGTGTATATATATATATATATATATATATGAAAATTCAAATAAATGAAGGAAGAAAAAAGAAATAAAGCAATAAAGACAAAAAAAACTAAAATACCAGTAATTAGATTTTAAATATCCACATAATTCGTTAGAATAAACGAATTACGGACAGGAAAAAATGATGAGCTACAAAAACGGAGTATAATATGAAATATAAAATCATTCAAATCGATCCAATATTCCGATAGGTCCTAAATTTCCACTCACAGACAAAAATCACTTTAATTTCGACCGAAGATAAGAAATTTCTCAGATTGTGTGAGATTTTTTTTTAATATTTCTTTTATTTTTATAGCGTTCAACCAGTTAAAAAAATTATAAACCAAATAGCAGTATAAATTTTTTGGATTTAATTAATAATGTATAAGAATTCATTAAACCAAATGGTATATACGGTTCAATAAAAGAAAGTACCTAACAAAATAACCCAGCCAGCAAATTTATGAAAAATTTAAAAATGTTACTAACAAAAGATCAATGATCACCATTAACATATATAATGGACTCACATTTGCAAAAATTTAGAATAATCATATACGCTATACTTTCATCTTACTTTCATCCCATTAAATAAGATGTGGTACATTTATCATCATTGAATAATAATTTCTTTTGTTAATAACATTTTTAAATTTTTCATAAATTTGCTGGGTTATTTTGTTAGGTACTTTCTTTAACATATATAATGGCTCACATTTGCAAAAATTTAGAATAATGATATACACAACATTTTTATCTTACTTTCATTCCATTAAATAAGATATGACACATTTATCACCATTTAATGATAAAGAAATATGTAAGAGCACTTCCAATGGTTTATATATCCTATCTTTTAAAATACACCACTAAGACTTAATTTTTCTATTTTACGTACTGACTTTTACAATATATCATACATCAACTTACTATTTTTTCTTCATATTATTTAAATATTATACTTTTTATTCTTTTTTGTTCATTTCAAATATTTTCTCCAACTATCAATAATATTCTCATATTTTTTGATATTGCAATATCTCCTCATATACAATATCATATAATTATATTCTATTTTAAATTAATCTAAAATTTATAAGGTAAACTAAAATATAAATTAATTCAAAAAATATTATAGAAGAGTCATTGAGAGTGTTCTAATAAATAATTATTTAATAATAATAAATATGTTATATCTTATTTAATGGAATGAAAATAAGATGGTAATATAGTATATAATTTTTTTTTAATGAATAATAATGAGTAAAGATATTTAAATAAATTTTACAAGACTCACTTAAAATATATTTAAAAATTACCATAAATTTAAAAATATTTATTAAAAATTATAAAATAATTGAATCCCACTGTTAAATAGAATTGTTTATCTGATACCTTTCTCCCACTTCCAGTTCCAAACCTGCAAAGCGGAAAAAAAAAAAAAAAATCATCAAAGGTAAATAACGCCAAAGTAAGTTCACGTGAATCTGCAAGGTGAGTCCAGCAATAATTGAAATCTGAACTTTGTCACACTGGTTTGTTTGGACAACTCAATTGAATGTACTTCATTTTTAAACTGGTTTGAACTTTCAAACGTAATAATCGTATGATTCATCTTCTGAGTGCAGCATTGTATTATTGCTTCACCCCACCTGACAAACTCACGTGACACTTTGGCTGCAAGAAGCAGCTTCCGTAGTTTGAAGGGTCACTTTTGTCCACGCAAAGAGAAAAAAAAAGAAAAGAAAAAGATATTCTGAAAGGATCATGGGATCCGTAGGGTCCCACCTCTTTATTAATCACCCGCAACTTCAAGTGGAATGGATGTGAACCAACTCTAGGAATAATAAAATCCAAAACACATCAACCATTTTCATATCCATATTTTATAATCAGAGTATTTTTTATAAATTAATGATGTTATTTTTACAAATTATTTTATAAAATATCAATTATATAAATTAGGAAAAGGGTTGTGAAAAAAGTTCGTGTCTACTATTTTCCAATTAAAATAGTAAAATTAATGATTGTCGAGAAACATAATATGACTAGAAAATTGTAACATTGAATCCTATATATGGTTCCCTTAAAAGGAAAAAAAAAACTCGACCTGTTCCAGATGTCATAAATAAATGGGCGGTGTTACACCCACCGTTGGGACTCTCATTAGTAGTTTTGGGATTTTGTTTTTAGATTTTTTAACACATTTAAATATTTAAAAAAAATAAAAAAATTACAGTGGTAACTTCCAACGGTATAAATCAACGATTATTTGCTTATATATATATATATATATATATCGGAACGATTTAAAAAACTTTGTATGTTTGCCATTTGGATTTGGACCGTAATAAACTTACTATTCTGTTATCACCCATTTTACTATTTAGTGTATTTAAATTTTTTTTTATATTATATTGTTTTAAGTATTTTTTAACATATTTAATTATTAAAAAAATATATAATTTTATTAATAATCACTTTTGTAACTATTAAATAATAATAAAGCAAAATAGTGGTAGACGTGTAATAGCCTATCATTATTCTTTGGATTTATTAATCCTTGGAGTTGGTTCCACACCGGCAATCCCCATGAGGACTGGAGTTGCTTCGAAATTACCATTATCCGTGTGAGTGGCCGGTTGCTTTTGGCAAACGCGTGCCAGCATTGCATGCTCTTTCGGTGTAGCATGCACTACTTGTAAATTGGGCCACACTGCAATATCAATAGCTTTATGCTCTATCGTGCGTTCTCAATTTGCTTTTCTTCTTACTTTCTGCTTTTTGATAATTTCCGAAATATTATCTTTGGCATGCGTGTCAGAGTATATTTTACTTTTTGGTTTCGGATAGGTTCGTTGAAATGTGATATAAAATATTTAAAGGTAAAAATAGTTTTAGCTTAAGATCACACATCAAGATGGTTGCTTTATTCCAACAACAAGTGTCAGAGTTGACACAGGTGTTGGATGGCTAATTTTGTGTATTGAATTCGAATTGGATTTGAGAATTTTCTTCCTCCATTACTATGCATTACTTCATGAAGATTTATAATAGACAGGGAAATGATTTATTTATAGTATGCAAGTTTCTTGTACTTCCTTTAATATTAATAGAGCAGAGCTAAAATTATCATAAAATGACACATTTATTCATAGTTGATTTTATATATTTTTTGAGAGAGTGTGCGTAGTTTGCACACTTAGATATTGCATTATCCTATCGAGTTTGGAAGCCTACCGGCGATGTGCATACACGAAAAACATGATTTAGATTCTTTATATTTAAAGTAAGAGAGAAAGACGTATGAAATGAGTCATTTAACCTTTATTAAGCATTTAATACTTTTTAAAAAGCTCATTAATTCCTATAACAATAAATCTTGTAATAAGACACACACATATCTATCTCTCACTCTAATCATGAAGACATAGTTTGGGTACGTAGGATAAGAGATTCAAATCTCACTTGTTGAATGTAAAATGGGAGAAGTGCATTTACGATATGATTGCTACGCAATGTACATTCCAGTTCTCTTAATCCTAAATGAATAAGAATAGACATCCCATTTATTCTTGCATCTGCCTAGTTTTAAAAACAAGTTATTAAAGAAGAATGTGTTTTAGTTGAGTGCCTGATTTTAAATATTAATATGAGATGGAAATAAAAAGCAACCTTTATATAAGTTATGGGTGTCAATTCATAGCGGGTCATTCGATGTCGATTCATATCAGATTATTGGGGTTCGAATAATCAATATTCAATCAACCCTAACCTAAATTTTATAATAAAATGTGTCAGTCTAATTTGGGGTTGGGTTGAGTCAGGAGTCAACCAAATTTTTGCCATTTTTATAATTATAGAAACATCCTCTCATAGATCTGCTTTAATTATATAACTTTTATACGTGTTCTTTCATGAATATTTTATTTTCTTGATTTGCCTCTCATTTGCACCATATATTTCTCGGAGTAGGTTCCACATCCATCCCACTTGAAGTTGCTGCGTAATTACCATTATCCATGTGAGTGGGTTGCCATTGGTAAATATAGGGATTAAAACGGACACGGTTTGGTTTTGACCAAAAATCAAAACCGATCGATTGGGTGTTTTAAGGGGTGAAAACCGGGCGAAACTGGCCAATGAAGGGGGGTGATCTGGCTGGTTCACGGTCATTTTATCGGTTTTGGCTGGTTTGGGCCAGTCTTTTTGGGTCATTGTTTTTACTCAATTCAACATCTATTTGAGCCCTTTCTAAATTTTTAAAATCCATTTTAAGTATTCAATTTTATTTTAATTTTAATGTCATTTATACCATTATTAACTAGTACCTACTAACTACTAAGTATATAGTATACACTACTATACTAATTAAAGGGGTTTTTGCAGAGAAAAATTGCCACAAATTCATCTTTTTATGGAGACTTTTTGTCTCCGAAAAAAACCCCTATGCAAAAGGGACAGAAATCACTAATTTTGCAGTGATAATACTGTCGCCGCAAGAAGGATCGTTAAGCTTTTGCAGCGATACTTGATGGCCACAAAAACCAGTTTCATGCAGAGAACCCGTTTGGATTTACTAGTCCTTGGAGTTCGTTCCACACCAGCAATCCCTGACCTTGAAGACTGAAGTTGCTTCGAAATTACCATTATCCGTGTGGGTGGCCAGGTTGCATTTGGTAAACGCGTGACATCAATTGCATGCTCTTTCGGCTAAAAGTGGATGTCTTTATATTAATGTGTTGAAAATTTATAACTCTCAAATTCATCCCCTTAGAATCTACCTTTTGCAAAAATACTAAGAAAATAGAAAAATAATAAAAATACAAAATTTTACGTAGGGGTGTAAGAATAAATCGAAAAATCAGAAAACCAGTCCGGACCGAACTGAACCGGTTGGTTCAATCTGGTTTTCAACCAGTTCGGTTCGGAATCAATTTTTTCATTTTAAAAATCGGTCAAATCCAGTCCGGAATCAGTTTTATATTTTCCAACACTGAACCGGACTTGACTGGACCAGTTCACATATTTTTTATATATATATATTTGTTAATTTTTAATATTATATATAATATATATAATTATGTATGAAATAATATATTATAATTTATACAATAAAATTTTAATTTTAATCATGAATATTTATTTGATTATATGTTTTAAATATAAAATATATATTAAATACATTTTATTGTCTAATTAATATATTTCTTTTAATAAATACATTAGTAATACTAATATATTTAATATATTAAAACCGGAAAACCGGACTGAACCGGACCAGAAACGGTAAAACCGGACATACCGGTTTAGGGAGGTAACTAGTGCGTAATCGGTTTTTGAAAATACAAAACCAGTACATACCGGTTTGGTCCTAGATTTTATTCAAAACCGGATTGAACTAGACTGGTTACACCCCTTGGAAAACTCTTAAACTAGAAAAAATCCACCAGACTAAAGAAAAAAATCCACTATGTAAAAAATTATTAAAATCACACAATTTTTTTCCTCATCCCTAATACACCCACAAAACTTTTCCCACTAATAAAACTTTAACTCACACCTCTTCTCATTTTACAAAAATGGAAAACGGAAGAATTTAACTAGAATCAAAAGTTACTAACTAAGCATTCGACTTGTGCACTTTACCAATGAGCGTAAGCCTCATTTTATAGCCATTGGGCCTTGCTCTTCCTTCACTCCCAACCCATGTGGGACTAACCAAAGGAGGCAAAAACCCAACAATCTCCACCTTGCGACTTTTATAGGTCCCATAGCCAAACTCCATATCAATGAAAATCTTCATAGTTTCTGCTATCATGCTCCACCATAAAAGTATACCCATTTAGAATAAACCAATCACAATCATTTCATTTATGCCCATGTCGAAAAATAATATTGTTGAAAATTATGGTGTAACTTCCACGTTTGGCTTTTCTGGAAGTTCATCAGCCATCGACGTGAATTTCCACCACACACCCTCCATCAATGCGAAACCAATGCTTATCTGCAAACTTGTGGACCCGCTAACATTAACACATCCTCTATCATGACAATTTTGAGAATTAGCAGCATGCCATGAGGATCTATCCAGAGAGAAGTAACGTTAGTTTCATTACTAGTATCTTCATTTGCTGACTTAGAACCTCTTGCCGAACCAGTTCCAACTCTTGGACAATTTTTCTTAAAATGTCGAAATTGTCCACACCCCCAACATACTGCTTTCTTCTTCATGGAGTACTTTATTTTCTCATATTCAACTGCTACCATTACTAAGTTCTCAAGTGAACCATTACTTCCACCACCTAGTCTTCTCTTTGTAGAATGTTGCCCAGATGACTAACACAAGAGGGGGGGTGAATTGAGTTGTATTTTAAAAAAATAACAATTATAAATCAAATATACAATATCAAATATAAACAAAATACGAAATAGCAATAAATATAAAGAGTAAGGGTAAGAGAGAATCAAACTCAGTATGTTAACGAGGTTCGGCCCCACTGCCTACGTCCTCACCTCAAGCTACCCCTTGAGGATCCCCGAATTCTCTATTCAACCTCCTTCAGGTGGAGGTAAAAACCTATTACACCTTTGAACAACACCGCTACAAAGGATTCGTGTAGAACACCCTCTACACTTGCAATCACCTTACACGTGGTGATTCAACGATTCCCTGTGTAAAACACTTTCTACACGCACAAGGGTTGTGTGACGCCCCCAAATTCCGCTTGGGATTGAACGGACATTTGAAGCGTCGGGACATGCAACACAAGGTTACCTGCCCCCGTTCATGACATATAAGATGCAATGTTTCTAACATGCATCTAGCATTATGCAATATTCGCAGCGGATAATCTTTTTCTTTAGCAATACTATGCACCAAACTAAATATATCCCAAATACTTGAAACATAATTCATACATAAAGGCATACTAAAAAGCCGTGATCACCACACTAGTCTAAAATGGTTGTGATCAAAAGAATACTTGAGATACAACTCCAAAAGTACAAGTATTAACCTAAGTTAAATACTATACCATCATCAACATCGCACCGTGGCCTAGTCGACCGTATTCAGTTGGTCAGATTCCAATTCTCCTTTGGGTCCTGTAACAAGATCTACCATTCGGGGGAATGGTAGTTGGGACTACCACAGTGAGATTTGATTACAAATCTCAGTAAGTTAACATAAAACTCACACACAGGTTAAAAATGCATGCATGGCAGTAAAAGCATAAATGCATAATTATAGTCATATATAAACATAGTATAACTGACATATAGCATGACTTAACCAGAATTTAAACATGAACTGAAACTTGACTTAACATGGCATAAACTTAAGCTTAAAACATAACATGAACAAACAACATAACATGAACGTGAAACATAACATGGACATGAACATAACATAACATGAACATAACATAACATGAACGTGATCTTGAACATATCATAAAAGTGAACATAACATGATGTGAACATGAACTTGGAACATAACATAAACATGAACATAACATGTACGTGAGTATAATATAACATGAACTTGATCTGAAACTTGACTTAACATAAACTTGGAATCTTATTTAATTGTCTTGATAAATAATGTGCATTAATACGTACTCCACAGATGTTGTGGCCCCACGTATTCAAGTAACATAAAACATAATACGTACTCCACAGTTGTTGTGGCCCCACGTATTCTACATGTCACAATTGCTGTGTCTCATGTAGTGTATGCTCCACAGTTGTTGTGGCCCCATACTTCATGCTCCACAGTTGTTGTGGCCCCATGAATTCACATAACATAAAATATAATACGTACTCCACAGTTGTTGTGGCCCCACGTATTCTACATGTCACAATTGCTGTGTCTCATGTAGTGTATGCTCCACAGTTGTTGTGGCCCCATACTTCATGTAACATAAAATATAATACGTACTCCACAGTTGTTGTGGCCCCACGCATTATAAGTAACATAAATATAATACGTACTCCACAGTTGTTGTGGCCCCACGCATTATAAGTAACATAACATAAATATAATACGTACTCCACAGTTGTTGTGGCCCCACGCATTATAAGTAACATAACATAAATATAATACGTACTCCACAGTTGTTGTGGCCCCACGCATTATAAGTAACATAAATATAATACGTACTCCACAGTTGTTGTGGCCCCACGCATTATAAGTAACATAAAATATAATACGTACTCCACAGTTGTTGTGGCCCCACGCATTATAAATAACATAAAATATAATACGTACTCCACAGTTGTTGTGGCCCCACGCATTATAATAACATAAATATAATACGTACTCCACAGTTGTTGTGGCCCCACGCATTATAAGTAACATAAAATATAATACGTACTCCACAGTTGTTGTGGCCCCACGCATTATAAATAACATAAAATATAATACGTACTCCACAGTTGTTGTGGCCCCACGCATTATAAATAACATAAATATAATACGTACTCCACAGTTGTTGTGGCCCCACGCATTATAAGTAACATAACATAAGATATAATACGTACTCCACAGTTGTTGTGGCCCCACGCATTATAAGTAACATAAATATAATACGTACTCCACAGTTGTTGTGGCCCCACGCATTATAAATAACATAAATATAATACGTACTCCACAGTTGTTGTGGCCCCATGAATACACGTAACATAAAATATGGCACCATCGGCGTTAGTGCCTGGCGCGCTCCGGTGACCAGTTACTTAGGCCCCATTCGCAACCTGTTGACTGTACTTCGTCAACCCAGGGAATTTCACACCTATTTAGACACTCCAGCGTGAACAAAGGAGTTCCACTAGGATATTACCCCATCCTAGCATTTAGGGTCGTGATTGACATGAATAACTTAACTTGAACATGATCTGAAACTTATATGAACTTTACATAAGGTGAACCACGCTTGAGTCCGTGGCACCGCATAACATAACTTGTGGTGAACATGCTTAGATCCGTGTCACCCTTAACATAACTTGTGATGAACACGCTTAGGTCCGTGCCATCCTTAACATAACTTGTGGTGAACACGCTTAGGTCCGTGTCACTCTTAAATATCTTATCTTTCTTAATACATGAGATATTATTTAATATCATGAACTTTTCTAACATGGCGTATACTTGTAAATGGCACAATATGATTTAAACATAAACATTCCATGACATACATGTAACATATGACATACTTAACATGGCATACTTATAACATACAACATTGCATGACATAAAAGATTTTGTAACAGATAAATATTCATAAAAGAATAAATCATGCGTAACAGATAAACATGTAATGACATGACATATATGATAACATACATACATAAATTGTAGTTCCCTTACCCATCATACATACACAATAAACTGATAGTAAGTTAGAAGCTAACTTACCTCGATCGTCGCGTTCTATGAGAATAGAGCGCGAGACACGAGGAACTGCACAACAGCTGGAAGAGGAACACTCGAGTCCTTAAGATTTTCACTTCTGAACTCAATTGCCATATTGTAAGCACTTGCAACACCACGGCCAACTTGAGGTTTCACTATACTCGGAAGAGATAAATTGACTTCAGAAAGCCTTTGCACTAAAACAAGTTCATTAAAATTATCAATAACAACCAAACAAACAACTCATTTCTCAATCCATATACTCTTAGCCATAGTCAACCACAAGATGACACCAGTCATCCCGGACTATAATCCATATCATCACTGCTTCGGGACACTGTCATACAGTTTCCCAACATTACACCATACGCTCCACACTTCTCTGCTACGCCATTCAACCCTTCGTGACACGCCATCCGATGTATCACGACTTAATACAGAGTACACTCACGTGAACTCTCTTCCATCCACACTACAATACCCATCACTGCGATACACGTCTCACGGTGCATCGCTACGCGACACGGAGTACGCGCTACGCGTACTTCCTTCGCTACAACTCTCATCAACACGATGCACATCACACGATGCATCGCCATACAACACGGAGTACACTACATGCGTACTCCCTTCCTTCTACGACACACATCACTACAGTGCACGTCGCGCGGCGCGTCGCTGCATTACACAGAATACGCTACACGCGTATTCTCTTCACACAACCCGCCGTATCACATCTACGGCATCCATCTCACGCCTATACTTCACAGCACAGTCCACAAAATACACAATCAAACGCAACACTTCACAACCACACTTCGCTTCACAACTACGCAACGAATTCCACAAATACAACTACACAATCCACAAACCAACCAACTATTTTAAACGTAAAATAACTAGAGATAGAAGGTTATACCATCGACGGGATAACCCGTGCGTCGCTCGTTGTTCGTCACGAACATGCGTCGGAGGAACGTACGTGGCGGCGTACGGTGGCTGTCCACCACATAAAGTGGTAGTTTGGGCTTGAGAAAGGCTAGGCGTGGTCTTGGAAGACTCATGATTTTACAGCTGTCGGTGAAGAACAAAATACGTGATTTACGGAAAAGATAAACTATACGCGTGATTCCAGATGAGGGTAAAGACAAGAGAGATGTGATTGCTGTCGGGAAATAATCCAAAACTGATAATTTTAGCGGGCTGTTATAGGTTGTACACACCCTTTTACTGATACAAGAATTGATAGTGGGTAGAATATCAGAAAACACTCCTCAATGAGTGAAATAAGAACAATACAGCACAACCTATATCTCTCAAAATGAAAAAGGATTAAGGCTCAATGCTTAGAGAAGAGAGAATGAAAGCTTTGAATGAGAGTTGTATGCTCTTGGTGTTGTGAATGTGAAGCTCTCAAATGATCTATTTATAGGCATATGAGACTTCATATTCAAATTTAAAAAGATTCACATGTCAAAGACATCATCATTCATTTTTCAAAAATTTCAAACCTAATCTTTTTACTTTTTGCATGTGACAAAATGAGCACACTTTACTTTTCAAAAAATTCAAACCTAATCTTTTACTTTTTGCATATGACAAAAGGAGCACACTTTACTTTTCAAAATTTTCAAACAAAGGCATCTTCCTTTTGCATAAGTCAAGAAAAGCATCAATCACTTTTGAAAATATTCAAATAAAACATGCACATGTGAAAGATGACAATCAATCATCTTTAATATTTTCAAAGTTCAACCCTTTAATCATGGCATGCACATGTGAAAGATGACAATCAATTATCTTTCAAAATTTTCAAATTTAATTTTCAAAATATTCATGCACATGTGGAAAATGTATTTTAATGCTTTATGATAAAATATTAATTTTTGAGCCTTAATCCTAATTTCGAATTTTGAAGAGATTTACAACATTACTCTATGACTTTAATGTGAACTTGTTCCCTTCTTGCTCATGCTTGGTTCCTTGATGTGCTTGACTTCATTGTGTAGACAACTTGAGCTTGAGACTCCTTCATTCTTTGAATTCATTTGTTATCATCAAAATCCATGTGTAAATATATAATTACACAAAACTTGAAACCTTAGGTTCAACATAGAAAAACCATTGTTTTACTTTAACGCCCTACTTTCTGACATTACTCTGATACCATTGTTGGGAATTTAGACCTCCCAAATTCACCCACATAGGATCTACCATTTGTAAGAATACCAAGAAAATAGAGAAATAATAACAACACAAGATTTTACGTGGAAAACTCTTAAACCAGAGAAAAACCATCAGACCAGATAAGAAAATTCACTATGTAAAAAATTATTACAATCACACAAATTTTCTCCTCATTTCAAATACACCTACAAAGCTTTTCCCACTAGTAAAACTTTAACTCATACATCTTCCCATTTTACAAAAATAGACGATAAAAGAGTTTAACTAGAGTTAAAAGTTACTAACTAAGCATTTAACTTATGCACTTTACCAAAAATCCTAAATCTCATTTTATATCCATTGGACCTTACTCTTCCCTCACTCTCATTAACCCACGTGGGACTAACTAAAGGAAGCAAAAGCCCAACATAATGGAATAGTGGATAACATGCACTACTTGTAAATTGGGCCTCATTGCAATATCAATAGCTTTATGCTCTATCGTGCGTTCTCAATTTTCTTTTCTTCTTACTTTCTGCTTTTTTATCACTTCCGAAATATTATTTTTGGCATGCGTGTCAGTGCATATTTTACTTTTCCGTCAGTTCTGTACTCTGGCGGCCAGTTCGACCGTTACGGCTGAAGGTTTTTGTACAGTACCCATAGGTAAACGTATGAAAGCAATTGTTCTTTCGCATAAAGTGGATGACATTATCTCTATTTAAATAGTTGGTAGCATGCACTTGTAAATTCGGCCTCACAACATAACATCAATAGCTTGATGATGATCTATCATGCATGCCTTCTCAATTTGCGTTTCTTCTTGTTTATGCTCTTAGTTTCCATGCTTTTTGATCCTTTCGAAATATTATTTTTGCCGCGCGGTGCCAGAGCATAAATTTCTTATTGGTTTATGATATGTTCGTTGAAATCTGAAATAAAATATTTAAAGATGAGAATAGTTTTAGTTTAAGACACATCATGGGTGCTTTATTCCAACAACAATAGTTGACACAAATGTTGGATGGTTAGTTTTGTGTACTGAATTTAAATTGGATTTGAAATATTTTTTTGGTGAATTAAAGATTCATTGATGAGAGAGAAATGTTTAATATTTTATAAGGTTTTGCAAGAGAAATGTTACAACCTGATATGACTTATTATGATACCTAAAAATGTAAATATCTTTTTGTTATAAAATATTTTTAACCTAACACATTTAACTAGTTACATCAGTTTATGAATTTTATTTTTATGAAATTTGTTTGTTAATCTAGTACTTTTTTTTTTTTATACGAAATTGCATTGTTTAATTTGCCAAGTTTGGAATCCAATATGCATTTATATATTAAAGAAAAAAGAAAAAAAAATGTAGGATTTAGATAGAGGCATAAAGTAGGCCCTACATCATTTATTCGATATGTTGTATAAAAATCTCATTCGGGTAAGAATAAATCTAATATGACCCACATCATATATCGAACTATATCTATCACTTTAATTTTTATTTGAGATAAACATAATGAATTTATTAACCAAGCATTCAATCTTTACATAACATTTTAGATAGTATCTGATATAGGTGCCAAGTAAGGAAGGAGAAATTAGAATAAAGGGGAGCATCCAACATGATCAAGTCTAGCACAATAGGAAATTGCTCTGTTTTGGAATAAATTCATTAGCTTTTAATTACGTATTCTGCTTAACTTTGGAAAGTTGAATAACGAGATGACTATATCAATGTAAGGAAGAAATGAATAAAGTTTATGCAAAAATTATAAGGAAGGAATAAATAAAGTTTATGCAAAAATTATTATTTCAAACTTGTTTTGAAGAGGCGGGTTCCTCATCAACCCAACAATTTCCTCTAAAACAATTCAACATAGGTAAAGCACAATGACTTACTCTGGCGTCCTTCCCTGTTAAACCTCGCATAACACGTTCTGTCGCCAAAGCTCGTAACATTTTGGCATCAGAGCAGGTCATGGCGGATCCTCTAATCAAACACTTTAAGCAGCATATGGCGAATTTCAGGAGTATCATAGAAAGGATGATGAAAAAGTTCGAAGAAACCAATGCGAATGTGGACTCTATTGCTAATAGAGGCCTGGGCGATGGAGAGGATTCTGGATCACGAAATAGGAATGGAAGGAACAATGGAATGCAGCTGCACCCAAGTTTGTGAAACTAGACTTCCCAAAATATAATGGTTTGGAGGATCCAACAAGTTGGATTTACAGGTTAGAACAATTCTTTGATTATCAACAAACTGAGGAGGAGAAAAAAATTACACTTGGCTGTGTATCATCTAGAAGGAGACGTGCAAATGTGGTACCAGCTAATTAAAGACAGCGAAGAAATTGTGTTGTGGGAAGCGTTAAAAGGAGGATTTCCAACTATATTTGAAGAATATCATTTCAGTTCACTAAGCAAGTTGTGGCAAATAGGCTCCGTTCGAGAATACCAACTACAGTTTGAACAACTGTTAAGCCATGTAGGGAGGCTGGCTCCCGACCACAAAGTAGGGTGCTTTGTTAGTGGACTGAAGGAACCCGTTCACACGGATGTGCAAGTAGCATGACCCACATCCATTACAGATGCAATTGGGTTGGCTAGACTTTTTGAGGTAAGGAGTATGAACAAACCCCAGCAGCTGGATAACAGGAGGCAAACCACGTTTGAACCAACAGCTCCTCCTATGCCCTCGGCCAACTTATCAAGAACAAAGATCCCAACTATCCGACGCCTCACCCTCAACGAGTTGCAAGAGAGGAGGAAGAAAGGCCTTTGTTTTAATTGTGACAAGCCATTCACGCCAAGCCATCGCTGTAAGAAATTATTTTTAATCAAAGGAATATATTTGCAAGATGATGTTGGAAAAACGGAGTGGAGATAAAGGAACAATTCGAGTTTAATGAAGAATCGAGGATTTCCTTAAATGGCATGATGGGGTTGATGCCACCCCAAATAATGAGAGTTTGGGGAGCGCTTATGGGGCAAGGTACCACCATTCTCCTAAACACCGGAAGTTCTTATAACTTTTTGAATGCTTCGTCCACAAAGAAAATGGGGTTGATTCCACAACCAACACAAGGAATAAAGGTGATGGTAGCAAACGGATAAAGGCTTGAATGTGAAGACCGTTGTAGCAATGTAGAGGTATGGGTTCAAGGCAACCAATTTTCTATTGAGTTTGTCTTGTTGTCTATTGAGGGTTGCGATGCAGTCCTGGGAACTCAATGGTTACGCATGCTTGGACTAATCTAGTGGGACTTTACTAAGCTTGCTATGAGTTTCAAACATAATGGGAGAAAGGTGGAGTTGAAGGGAATAATGGGACGAAGACATATGGTGGTCGAAGAAGGAGAAGCAGCAGGAGAATTACGATGAAAAAAATTAGGGCTCCTCTGCCACTTACTCCAGACGATGCACAGAGGGCCAAACGTAGTTGCTGAGTTCTTTTCCTTTAAAATGGGTGTTAATGTTGCAAGTTCCAAAAATGTGAGCCATGAGCTAAAAAAATTATTGTTGGAGTATAAGGAATTATTTTTGGAACTGGTAGGACTGCCCCCAGATCACTCACATGACCACCACATTCCCTTGAAGCATGAGTGCGGGCCTATTAACGTTCGTCCATATCGTTACCCATATTATATGAAGGGGGGAATTGAGAAGATGATATCTGAACTTTTGCAAGCAGGGGTAGTCTAGACAAGCACTAGCCCATACTCGTCACCTGTGTTGATGGTTAAAAAAAAGATGGCTCATGGCGCCTTTGTGTTGATTACCGGTCTCTCAACCAAATCACGATAAAAGTTAAATTTCCAATACCCATCATCGATGAATTATTGGATAAGCTAAATGGAGCAAAATATTTCTCAAAGCTAGACCTTTGCTCAGGGTATCACCAAATAAAGATGTACTCCAAAGATGTGGAAGAAATGGCTTTCCGGACACATCATGGCTACTATGAGTTTCTTGTGATGTTGTACAAACTCACCAACGCCCCCTCGACCTTCCAATCACTCATGAATGAGATTTTTAAAATTGCCTTACGAAGGTATGTGTTGGTCTTTTTTGACGATATACTTGTTTATGGTTGAATGTGGGAGGACCATCTTTATCACTTACGGATGGTGCTTGACACGTTGAGGGCTAATCAATTGTTTGTAAGAATGGATAAGTGTCAGTTTGGGCAAAGGTAGATAAGTTATTTGGGACAACTCATTTTTTAAAATGGTGGGCAATGGACCCATACAAGGTGATGGCCATGACGGATTGGCCTCTTCCCACCACCATTAAAGCTTTGCGTGGCTTCCCTCGCTCGATCTGTTACTATCGAAAATTCATTCGAGAATATCGTCAAATCGCATGTCCCCTCGCATGGCTTCTCAAAAAAGACTCCTTTTGTTGAAATGAAGGAGCAGAGGCAGCATTCCTTCAACTCAAGAAGGCGATGATAGTTGGTCCAATTTTGGCTTTTCCAAAATTTTCCAAGCAATTCATGATCGAGTACGATGCATCTGGCTTTGGTTTAAGCATTTTCCTTATGCAAGATAGAAGGCCCATCGCCTACTCCAACAAGGCTCTACAAGGAAAGAACCTAAGCAGATCCACATATGAGAAGGAGAGATCATGGCTCTCATTGCTGCCAACCAAAAATGGAGACTATATCTTCTCGGAAACAAATTTGTGATACGATCATACCAAAAAAGTTTAAGGTATTTGTCGTACCAAACCATCACCACAAAAGCACAAGGGACGTGAAAAACAAGGCATTCACCATAAGCATGTTGTTGCAATTGTGGTCTGACATAAATAGAGAAGAATTCATGAATGAACAAGAGTTGCAGACATTGAAAAAAATATATTGAAGCTGGCGAAGCCATTGGACCATGGAGCATTAAGTCTGGAATTATTTTTTATAGAGATAGAATTTATCTGGGGCCACTTCACCATTAATGAAACGCATTATTCGTGAGTTTCATGTATGAACACATGAGGGTTTCCACAAGACCTAGCAACGACTTAAGGCAATATTTTTTTGGCGTGGGGGTGTTGTCTCAGATCAAGGCCTTCATACACGAATGCGATGTTTGCCAACGGCACAAAAGTGAACATGCCAAACCCATGAGTCTTCTTCAGCCACTGCCAATTCCGATCATATTTTGGGTGGACATCTCCATGGACATCATAACTGAATTACCAAACTCTCAAGGGAAAATTTTTATCTACGTCATGGTTGATTGCTTCTCAAAATTTGCTCATTTCATGCCCCTCAAACACCCCTTTACTGCAGCTGCAATGGCTCAAGTCTTCTTCAAAAATATTTTCAAATTGCATGGACTTCCTACGTCCATTGTTTGAGATAGAGATTCCACCTTTATAAATAATTTTTGGTAAGAACTCTTCAAGTTACAAGGAATTAAGTTTAACTTCAGCTCCTCATATCATCCGCAAACGGATGGTCAGACCGAGGTGGTTAATCAAACCCTTGAAATGTACCTGCACTGCTTCACCAGTTCCACACCTACAGTATGGGTAAAATGGCTTCCTTGGGCCAAGTATGTATATAATACCGACAATCATTCCAGTACAGGCCGATCTCCCTACGAGGTGGTTTATGGCAAAGTACCTCCCACACTACTCACTTATGTACTTGGGATGGCAAGGATAGAAGCTATAGCATAGACACTCATGGAAAGGGATAAACTTCTGAAGGTAGTAGGATTGAAACTGCAGCAAGCTCAAAATCATATGAAGTTGCAAAATGACAAGGGGCATCAAGAGAGGAGCTTCCAAACAGGTGACATGGTTTATGTTCAGTTACAACCATATAGGCAGCAATTTGTGGAAATGAGGACGAGATGGTAACACTCTCGTGCTAACTTCGTGGCCCCTTTACTGACGGGGGATAGATGATGTTTGGTCACAAATGCACTGGGCATGGAGCTAGCCATCGCTCTTTACGAAGTCACACGCACAGTCTTTACCTGTGGTGTGACGAAGAGAGCTAGGGTGTGTGGATAGTCCCTTGGGAATATCATAGTGCATATGGAATAATTTAGATATTGGGCAATTTTCTAGAAAAATGGTTGATTTTAATAAATGGATATGTGTACTATTTCTTGGAAAAATGATGGCTTATTACTTGGGCCATATTCTGGGTGGTTGTTTCTTTAATAAACATATTTTGGGCCAAATGAGATTTTTGGCTTGCATTGGAAAAATAGTCATTTTCGAAGAAAATAATGGTGGTTGTTTAAATGTGTTTTTTTTTATCTCTTGGGTTGTTTGGTTGGTTACTTATTGTGACTCATAATCTCACGTGCTATTCATACCCTGCAGTTCCGTTTTATGGAATCGTAGATTTTGATGCATATGAGGAAGTCAAGCCTACAGTTTCGGCTTCGCCAAAGGAATGACCTGGGGTTGCTTCTCGTGTCTTGGGATTTATTTCCCTTTTTGGCTATGTAAGTTTTGCTTTTACTTTATTTTCGCTTGATAACTGTATAACCATTTTGTAGGACTTTTATTTTGGTGGTTCTGTAATTAAAAATTTTGGTACTTCGTGGACTATTTGTATTTATCCACTGTGATGTTTGTTGTACACTTTTTGCATGTACACTCACTTAGCACTTGTCGTTTGGGGTGTGTCACCCATGTTGTCATCATCCCGATGTCACAATTCTTGTCTTTCCGTACGTGGGAGTCTAGGTGTCACACTAGGAGTAATAAGCATAAGGATGAGATGTGATATCTCCATTTTATGTGTATTTTTATTGAGTAATTTTATTTAAATTATTATAATTAGTGATTTTCTTAATTTAAATTAAAGGTGATTTTTACAATATTATTTTATGATTTTTTAAGTGGTGAAATTATTTTAACGTGCTTTCTTGCTATGTATTATTATATTATATTTTAATTTCTTTTTATTTAAATTAGTTAATTTTGGGCTTTAAAATTATTGTGTTTTGGATCTTATTATTTTTATTTTAATTAAGCACTGCATTTGAATTATTTTATTTAATTTACTCTTTTGAAAATAGTTTTCGTTTGGATCAGTTTCTTGACCCAAGATGTGAGGGTTGGGTTTCATTTCTTTCATTTCCTTTTTCTTTTTCCTCCTCCTTCTCTTTTCCCTTTTTATTCTTGCTTTTCTTTCTCCTTTCTTTTTCCCCTGCTTCTCTCCCACGCGACGTCCCCCTCCCTTATCTTCCCCTTTTTTTTTTTTCGTTTGGCCCTAGCACCGCCGTTAGGCCGCCGTGTAACACACCGCCCCTCCCATTCCCTTCCTCTCCGGCCGATGAACATTCCCTCTCCATTTTCAGGCCACCCCGTGTAGTTGTTAGTCGCCACGCACGGCTGGAAGCCATGGCATGCTTTCCTTCCAGCTCCGCCGTGCGCCATCCATTGCCATCGCTGTTACTTCCATTCTCTTCCCCACCCACCGGGGACCTCACCCCTCCATTTTCAGCCCCCCAAATGCTGCCGTTAACTGCCAAGAGCACCACCCAAGCCGCACGGTTTTGTGCTCCCCTCGCCGCCGTGCCTCCACCGTTGGCCACCACTTCTTCACCACATCATCACTGGCCTCCTAGCTACCTAACCCACCCAACCCCAGCTCCGATCCATCACCGGTGAAGCTCCACCAACTCACGTTCCGTTTTGGGCTTTTTGGCCTTCGACTGCCGTTTGTGCCTCCACCCATGGCCAACCTCACTTCCATTAGCTTCACCGACATCTCTAAGCCCCACTGTAGCTTTTCCTAATCTTCATTCGCCTCCGTTGAAATTTGGGTATTTTAGACCCACGGCCACAGTGTATTTTATTGTTACATTGCTTTTTCGGCACCTTTTACAGCTCATTGATCTTTCAAAAAATATTTTGTAGCACTGTAAATATTTTCTAAACTTCATTTAAGATTTAAATACATTATTGCTTTTATAATAAATTGTGACTGATTGGTTATGCTGGACCGAGTCCGAGGAGTCAGGGGTCGGATAGATTTGAGGACGGAGTAATTTATGTTTGGATGAGTTGGATTTATGGTTATCCTTGTGTCATGTCATTTGCATTGCATGGTGCATGCATATACTTGTGTTGGAAATTGAAAATTGGGTTTTCACGTATAAATGGATTTTTGGGTACATGTGTATCACGATCCCAAGCTGAGATAGGGCATTATCTTGGTGAAGCTCCTCTGGTCACTCAGGAGGGGATAATATTGAGTGACATCCTCTGTGTTGTCGCTGGGTGCCAATCGGCTCGGACGATATGGTAACGCTGTCGGCTGACTCCGTGGTCCCTCGGGTGGCGGGGACTAGAGGATGCCTGGTCATGGTACGTGCTAGGTGTGGAGCTGGGTATTGCTCATTTTGATATCACATGTGTGGTCGTTACCTGCGGTATGGCATAGGAGCCAGAGTGTGCGGATGATCCCTAGGGAAGATCATTGTGCATGCATTAAAATTGGAACTGGTTTTGATATTGGATATGGGCCATTTTCTGGAAAAATGACAAGTTTTGGTTAATGAATATTTATGGGCCATTTTTTGAGAAAATGGTGAGTTTGATTAAATGATTACTTGTGGGCCATTTTCTTGAAAAATGGCGGGATTTTGATAAGTGGATTTTTGTGAACCATTTTCAGGGAAAATAGTGGATTTCTTGTTTTGGGCCATTATCTGGGATAATTGTGAGGTTTTGTTTTAAAGGATTTATTGTGGGCCAAAAATGAGATTTTTGGCGTGCGTGGAAAAAATGTGGATTTTCAAGACATGTATATGACATCCTGTTCATGCATATTATTGAGATTTAATATATTTTTATGTTGTGGGTGTTTAAATTCAATGTTGGCAAAATTCTGGTAGGGTAATTAGAAAAAAGTAGCAGTATGCATTGATGTAGTTGGGAAAAGCTAGGGAAATCAAAAGGGAGAGGAAGGTTGGGTTTTAGAGACTTAGAGAGCTTCAATATGGCTTTGCTGGCCAAACAAGGATGGAGAACAGAATCGAGGAGCATGATAGCTAAGGCCTTTAAGGAGAAATATTTCAGATCAGTTTCTCTGTTAGATGCAAAATTGGGACATAGACCTTCTTTTATATGGAGGAGTGTGTGGGGGGCAATGAATTTGCTGAGAGAAGGTTTAAGATGGAGGGTTGGAAATGGTAGAAGCATAAGAATTTGGGGGTAGAAATGGTTACTAACCCCTTCTTCTTTTTGCATTCAATCTCCAAATTCGATACTAGATAAGGAAGCTAAAGTTAGTGATCTGGTCTTTGATGGGGAATGGGATAAGCAGCTGATCATGAGAATTTTCAATCAGGATGAAGCGGATTATATCTGCATTATACCAATTAGTAAGATGGACACTGAGGATAAAATGATATGGGGCAGCACAAAGATAGGCCAATTCATTGTCAGTAGTGCTTATCAGTTGGAAATGAGTAGGAAAGAGGCAATCAAGGGAGAATGCTCAGAGAGATGAGAAGGGGACAACGGGTAGAAGGGTATTTGGGGTTTAAACATTCCAGGGAAAATCAAACTCTTTATGTTGTGAGCTACAAAGGAGTTGCTAGCCACAAGATATAATTTGTTTTTGAAGAGAATAACAAAAAATACAAAGTGCCCAATATGCAAGAGTGGAGATGAGACAATAATGCATGTACTATGGTTTTGTCTAGCAACAGATGTATGGTCCTAATCAATAAATGTGATACAGAAATGGAGTTTAAGTTATTCTGATTTATTAGTTTTGTGGGAGAGATTGTTGGAGAAGGTAAGCGGAGAAGAAATAGAAGAGATAGTTAAAGTAATGAGAAGCCTTTGATTGAGAAGGAATGAATTTATGTTTGATGGAATTTTCAAAAGCCCAAGTCAAGTGATGAAATCAACTAGAGATGAACTTAGAGTTTTCCATTTGATTCAGCAAAATGCAAGGCAGAGTTCAACTACAAGTGAAGTAAGGAGGGACTCGATGTGGAGAAGACCAAGAGAGAACGATGTTAAAGCAAATTGGGATGCAGCTGTTGATCAAAAAGAAAGAAAGGTGGGACTTGGGGTGGTCATTAGAGATGAGGAAGGGGAAATCCTGGTTGCTGTTGGAGAACAAAAAAGGCATGTGACACATCCTACAGTAAGCGAGAGTTATGCTTTATAGAAAGCTATGGAAGTTTGTAGAGATCTCAATTTCAGCAAGGTTTTGTTCGATGGTGAAGCTAAAGTTATAGTGAATGCAGTCAATAAAGGGAAAGAAGATCACTCTATCTATGGTAGTGTCATTGAAGATGCTCAGAACATGTTGAAGGCAAGGGAGGGATGCAGTGTCAAATTTGTGTATAGGAAAGCAAATGAGGTAGCACTAGTATTTGAATTGAAAAGTATTGAAGTCTTGTGTCTATTCCATTTCTGGCTAGAAGCTTTTTCATACACGTCAAGTAATGACTATAAATTGTTCCAATATGATTGTCTAGCTCTACATAAAATAATACAGTCATCTGCGAAAAAGCAAATGATTGATTCTCGGTCCCCTTCTTGCAGAGGAACTTAAACTCTCTACATATAAGATAAATAGATAGGGAGATAGAAGCTATCTTAGACCACGTCTTGGAGTTATTTGTCCACTTGGTTTCCCATTTATCAATACAGAGTAACTCACTGATTTGGCATAGTTCAAGATAAGATAAATCCATTCTGTTCAAATCCTATCTTCCTCATCAAAGCCTCTAAATAATCTCACTCAACGCGATTATATGCCTTAGGCATATCTAATTTCAAAGCCATCCTACCTTGAGATCCTTTTTGTTTTGTCTTCATAGTATGTAAAACTTCATAGGCTACTATTACGTTATCCAAGATTAGCCAACCCGGAATAAAAGCACTTTGAGAATATTATATAATGGTAGGTAGAGCTTTAGTTTTTGGGTTTGGATAGAAACTCAAGGAAATTCAATTAATTCCACTTGTTGAATGTAAAATGAGAGAAGCCCGGGCATCTTGAATATATATTATTGAAATCAGATTAAGATTTCTAAAATACATAATAGCTATTTTTTAATTCCAAAATAACCATTTTACCCATTTATTTGAAACAAAATGATATATATATATAGATAGATAGATAGATAGATAGATAGATAGAGAGATAGATACAATATTAAAAAAGAAAAAGAAAAAATGAGGATGAACCCCTATAATAGTAGCCAAAGCACCAAATTTAGCATGCATAGGGAAACAATGAGATATGGTTAATCTGTCTTCAATATAGGCATGTTATTTATGCTATTATATTCTATATATTCTAATTTTGAACCAAAACTCATTTGCATATGTTTTGATTAGGCCTACAACCCGCCTAGCTGAAGTTGGATTTGGGCCCGACCTAATCCGTCATAACCTTAAAAGCGTGCCAACCTGACCTGAACCGACCAGTAACATTCGGGTCGGGTAAGATTTGAGTTTAGTTTCAGGGGCCGATTCTCCAGGATGAAGAATGCGATTACTCCACCATATTCAATTCCAACGAGAAATCAAAGGAAAAGGGAAATAATTAGATGAAACAAAATGGAGATCTTGTAGGCAATGAGATGGGTCTCTTCAGGGTATGAATGTGTCTTTTTTCTAAGACTATGCACATTCCTCAAATCAATGTTGGAGCTGTGGTCGAGAGAGAGAGAGAGAGGCTAGGGGTTTTTCTGAAGAAGGGAGTTGCAATCGGGGGCATCATGCGGGCTACAGGTTCTCCCGTTAAAGAAGCTCATCCAACCCACATCTGATTTAAACCCGATAGGTTTTCTGGGAGATGGAAATCCTCTGACGCACTGACTCTCCCCACGTTGTCCGCTGCCATGGTATATTTGAGAAGCCATATAGAGACATCACGATTCTGGTGCATGGAGTACATGAACTTGGGTTGTGACGCCCCCAACTCCCACATACGGACACATGGAAATCGAGTCGTCAGGATGATAACAACACGGGCCACACATCCCATCGCCTAGTGCCAAGTGTGTGTACATGCAACATGTGTACAAAATAAACCAAGCAGCGGATAATAAAGTCTTATAACTAAGTACCAGAATTTTGTTTAAATACAAACCAGTTTAAAACACATGTAAATAAAATATTAAAAGTTCAACACTATCTCAAATCCAAATATATAACATAAAAACAAATACAGATAATATCAAAAGATAAGCAACTCCAAGTCAATACTCAGGCGGAGCCACCTCCTCGGGCTCAGCCTCTTCCTCCTCCTCAACCTCTACATCAAAATCTACGGTACCAAAAATGGTGCGGCAGGTAAGTAATAATCCAAACGCCATAAGATAAAAATATATTAAACTCTACAATATGCATGAAAAGATGCCCAATGCACATGTTCCAAAAATTCACTTTTTACCACACGCCAAAATCCATTTTGGCCCAAAATATTTCCTTTAAATCTTTCCTCCCATTATCCCAGATAATAGCCCAAATCAAGAATCACTATTTTCCCAGAAAATGGATCTCAATATCCTCTTACCAAAACCTCGCCATTTTCCCAGAAAATGGCCCATATCCAATATCCAAACCAATTCCAATTAATGCATGCACCATGATCTCCCCTAGGGATCATCCGCACACTCTGGCTACTATATCACACCGCAGGTAACGACTATGCATGTGACATCTAAACGAGCGATCCTAGTCTCGCGCCCAGCGCGTACCTGGACCAGGCATCCTTTAGTCCCCACCAGCCAAGGACTATGGAGTCGACACGACATCGTTACAGTATCGTGCAATCCGGTTATCGTCCAGCGATAACCCAAGGGATGTCACTTAGTATTGTCCACTCCCGAGTGACCAGAGGAGCTCCACCGAGATAATACCCCATCCCGGCTTGGGGTCGTGATACACACGCACCCGAAAATCTATTTAACTCGTGAAAACCCAGTTTTCAATATTTAACACATGCATATGCGTGGACAATGCAATGCAAATGATATGACACCAATTAACCAACAATTCTCAAACATCCATAACAAATAAACAAGCAACTCCGACCTCAAATCCATCTGACCTCCGACTCCTCGGACTCAGTCCGGAATAACCAATCAGTCACAAATATTTATTGTAAAATTAATAATATATTTAAATCTAAAATGAAGTTTGAAAAATACTTATAGGGCTATATGATAATTTTCGATGGATCAACAAGCAGCAAATGGCGAACAGAAAGCAATGTAACAGTGTAAAAACACTATGGCCTTGGGTTGTAAAATACCCACTTTCGAATGGGAATGAACCAAGACTTGGGATTGGTATGGAATAACTTAGAGGTGTTTATGAAGCTAGTGAAAGTGAAGGTTGGCCGTGGGTGGCGGCGAAAACGGCGGTGGAAGGCCAAAATACTCAAATCGAAAAGTTAGCTCATAAGGGCTCCTCCGGCGACGGATCGGAGCCGGAAATGGGTGGTTTAGGACGACAAGGAGTCGGTGATGAAGTGGTGGCCGGAGGGAAAATAGGCTGCAGCTTGGAGTGGAGATTCCGGCTTAACGGCGGCGCGGATGGCGGTGAAAATTGGTGGGGAGGTTCACCGGTCGGAGGGGAGTTGATTGGTGGGGGTGGTGTGCTGCACGGTGGCGGCAGGTGGCAGGTCTGGGCGGCAACGAAAAATGAGGGAGAGGGGAGAGAGAGAGAGAGTTCGAACGGGCAAGAGAAAAACTGGGAGGAAAGAAAGAAAAGAAAGAAAAAAGAAGAAAAAGAGAGAGAAGAAAAAAAAAAGAGAAAAGAAAATATCAGGGAAAAGAAATGAGGTCCAATCCTCACCTCTGGAGTCCAAAAACTGACCCAACGAAAACAATTTTAAAAGCAATAAAACCAAGAAAATAATTTAAACACAACATAAAGCTAAAATATAATAAATAACTAGTAAAAACTAACAACTTAATTTTAAATCCAAAGATCAGCTAAAATAAATTAAACAACAATTTAAACTCAAACAACAAATAAAATCCAATTAAA
This sequence comes from Carya cathayensis, assembly GCA_011037825.1. NCBI lineage: Eukaryota > Viridiplantae > Streptophyta > Magnoliopsida > Fagales > Juglandaceae > Carya > Carya cathayensis. The sequence continues at coordinate 203,071 of QGSO01000446.1, forward strand.
ATCCGATAATTTAAAATAAAAGAATCATTATTGTAATTAAATTAAAATACTCCTTCAGTGAAAATACACGTAAAAACGGGGTATCACATGGGTTCCCTCAGCTCGCTGCTCAAGACCCATGGCAGAACTGAAAGAGGTTGCTCAAGACCCATAGAGTACAAGAAGATTTCCTTGAGTTGCTTCAACTGATCCGATGGGAGAATTGAAAGAGACTGGGGTTCTCATGAACGAGACTAGGGTTCTTCTCAATCTAAAGATGAATAATCGAAGAAACCTCTGAAGATCCAACCGAACTGGGTAGATGGAGAAGCATCACCAGGTTCAAAGAGTGTGTAGATCTGGACTAGGGGAGCAGCAACAGAAGGTCTATGGTGAAAGGCGACGGATAATGCTGACAGAGAACGCCAATGGAGATGGCAACCTAGAACGCCACTGGCTAGAGTATCTGTGGGCAGTGGGGAGAAGAGAAATAGGTTTGATGATTTCGACTAAAAACAACCCACTATTATATGTTGACCCAATGAACCCATTTTTATTCGGATTGTATGGATCGGTTAGTCGGATGGATCGGGTCCAAGGCCCTTTATACACAACCCTACTGAAGAGGATAGGTGGATACGAGTTATTTTCTGACAAAAGAAAGTACAAATTTGCTCTCAGAAGGAGGAGGGAAAGCTAATAACCCCTAAGGTGGTGAAATATTAAAGGAGGATGAGGAGTACTAGGATGGGATCTCGAGATGGTGGTGGTGATGCCCAATGTGACCTTTGAGATCAGAACTAGGGCTGTGCATAAAGGGCCTTGGGCCCGATCCATCTAACTAACCAATCACTCCAATCCAAACAAAAACGAGTTCATTGGGTCAACATATAATAGTGGGTTGTTTTTAATCTAAACCGTCAAACCCGTTTCTCTTCTCCCTACTGACTGTAGAAACTCTAGCTAGTGGCGTTCTCCATTGCCGTCTCCATTGGCATTCTCTATCAGCATTCTCCTTCACCTTTTGCCATAGACCTTTCGTTGCTGCTCCCCTCAAATCTGCACTCTCTGAACCTGGCGATGCTTTTCCATCTACCCAGTCTGATTGGACCATCACAGGTTTTTTGAATTCTACATCTTTAGATTGAGAAGAACCCCAGTCTCGTTCTTGTGAACCCCAGTCTCTTTCAATTCTCCCATCGGATCAGTTGAAGCAGCTCAAGGAAATCTTCATGTACTCCATGGGTCTTGAGCAGCCTCTTTCAGTTCTACCAAGGGTCTTGAGCAGCGAGTTGAGGGAACCCAAGTTCATGTATGCCATGCACTATAATCACGATGTCTCCAGATGGCTTCTTGAATATACCATGGCAGTGGACAACTTGTGGAGAGTTCGTGAGTCGGAGGATCTCCATCTCTCCAAAAACCTATCGGGTTTAAATCAGATGCGGGTTGGATGAGCTTCTTAAACGGGCGAACTTGTAGCCCACATGATACCCTCGATTGCAACTCCCTTCTTTAAAAAAACCTCTAGCCCCTCTCTCTCTCTCTCTCTCTCTCTCTCTCTCTCTCTCTCTCTCTCTCCCTCAACTCCAAGATCGGTTTGAGGAATGTGCATCGTCTCATAAAAAGACACATGCATACCCTGAAGAGACCCATCTCACTACCCGCAAGATCTCCATTTTTTTTTTCCATCTAACTATTTCCCTTTTCCTTTGATTTCTCCATGGAATTGAATATGGTGGAGTAATCGCATTCTTCTTCTTGGAGAATCGGCCCCTGAAACTAAACTCGGATCTTACCTGACCTGAATGTTATGGGTCAGGTTGGCACGCTTTTAAGGTTATGTTGGGTGGGGTCGGGCCCAAATCCGAGTTCAGCTGGGTGGGTTGCAAGCCTACTCTTCAAAATGTAAAATTGGATTGAAGATCTTTAATATATCACACCCTGATACAATCAGATTCAGTGCACAACAGATTTTTTATAGAATTCAAGCGTAGTTAATGTTTTAAATTAAGCAATCCAACAAATATAAAGCTCTAATAACCGCCCAATCTACATCAGAAAAACATAAATATAAAGATGAGTTAAAGATGAATCGAAGGCCACAATCTAATGTTCTTTGAATATATCGTAGAATCTACTTAATGATCTAAAGATGAAATTGAGAGTGTGGTGTTGTAAAGCTCCAACAACACTGTGCGAAGATATATATAGCATCAACGAGGGAAGGACCTCTAGTACTTGAGATCAGCTTAACCGTTTGTTCCAAAGGAGTATCAATAGGGTTGCAACCTTCTATGGAAGCCATAGAGCGAATGTTAAAAGCATACTTGTGTTGAGAAAGAAGAACATCTCCAGCAAATGGAATGACTTCAACGCCCAAGAGAAAATGTGAAGGACTCAAATCTTTCATATAGAATTCCAAATATATATGTGGGCAATAGGTATGTTGAGCACTTAATTGGCCCGTGCATTAAAGCTTGGGCGGATGATAAATCTCGTTCCCAGCTCGTTCTGAGCAATAAGAAATACTTTCAAGTAGTGAACCTCTCTCCGACCAACAAGGAATGCGAGTGAACAATGAAGCTCGGGCAGAGCAACGAGAAATAAGCTAGATCGAACAGTCCATATTGAATGACCGTTATTACTAGCTAGTGTGATCCGACGACTGAGGTTAAAAATACATTTATTAAAAATCATAAAACCGTTTTTAACTGCCACAAACTACCAAACTGACAATAACTATCGTCTAATGGTCATTCATTATTATTTAAAAGTCATATATCTTGACTGAAGAGGTACATTACAATCTTTATAAAGACATGGCCAATAAGAAAATAAAGAAATATATATTTTCTCACTCAATTTGTTCTCTTCCATCATTCATTGTTAGTGTTCATGAAGTACTTACCAAAACCACAAACTTTTGGTGCTTTAGATTGGATTCATTTTATGTGCATATTGCAATCAAACAACAGATCAATTGTCTTTCTGTGCTACATTATATCTTGGTGACATTTTTGCCTTAACCCAGTGCATACCAATTGATCTAATTGGTGTCAGGCGAAAATTATCTTAAGGAAAACTATACAAATACACGCCTTTAAAGCTTGATGTTCGTTTAAATATGTACTAATACGTGTAGGAGTTGAGGAAATAAATTTCAGCTCCCTTCAATGGGAGTGCTATAATCATTGCTACCCTTGGAATTCACTCTAACACATCAATTTCCTCAATTAAGTTTCGATATCTCATATTTAAGCCTAATTGTTAATAGTCCAAGCCTACAATACTAAAGATTCAGACCTATTACACTGAAAATTCAAGCCAACTTTGCAAAAGGTCCAATTCTTACAAGGTGACATAGATTTACCCAATCGTAACAGCTTTGATACTACTTGTGGCACCCTAGGCTCCAAACTCAATAAAGACCAAGTCGCCAGGTTGTTGGCCGTAAGACTCATAAACCCCCGCACAAATGTGATAACAAGCGTGTGCACACATGCAAAAAGATGGTGTGCAATTATATTCACAGCTAGGTCTGTAAAAAAAATTGGCAAACCGGTAAAACCGATCGAACCGAACTGAATTAGTTTGTTGTTCTGTTCGGTCTGGTTCTGGCTCTTAATAATCAAAACCGGTTAGAAATCGATTTGATTCCAATTTTGATATTTAGAACAGCGGTTCAAACCGAACCAAACTAGTTGGTATATATATATATTTTAATTTTTTATATTATATATAAAATATTTTTATAAGATTTTTATATTATATATTATATGCTAATTGCTAATTAATATAACATGAAATCTTAATCTTATTATTAATGTCTATTAATCTTATAACATTTGATATAATATAATATTAATTTTAATATAAAATTTGATTATGATAGAACAAAACTTAATTTTATAATTTTTAATATAACATTTGAATTTTTATATAACATATAAATTTTAATTTTATAACTTTTAAGCCAAAAATTTTAAAATGGAGAATATGGGTCAATTATTTGCTAAAGTTTTGTTGGAGTACCAAAATATATTTAAATTACATCACCACAAATTATCTATAAGTCACTTGTCCCAACCCATAAGCAACCAACCGAATATTATAGTCATCTTGTCTCATTATAAAGAGTCAAAGACGGCATTTAATCATAATGGGGAAAAACCCATGATCTTCACTCTTCTAGTGGAGTTGGACCTCTATACTCATGACGATTACCAAATGAATCATTTGCATAAAAAATCTATAATTCTGAAGAGCAGAGACCATAGGTGAGACATCCACGTTGAGATTTTGCAAAATCACACTATGTGGAACTAAGTCTAATACTAAAAAACAGTGGAAAAGAAAATTATTCAAATAAAAAAATTTAGGGAAATATAATATTTGACCTTTTGCAATTAACCAAACTCAAGTATTCATAAAAACTTTTACACTAGTCATTAAGACACCCACAAATCTTTTTTTATTATGAATATAACCATTTTATTAAGGTATGCACCATGGTCTCCCCTAAATGGACAATCCACATACTCTGGCTCCCTTTGACTGACCATAGGTAACGATATATCGTGCATGTGACTTGGTAACAAGCAATGCCCAGTTTCGCTCCTGGCATGTTCATGCCCTAGTATCCTTTAGCCTCTACTAGTAGAAATCATTACCATCTGACTTGAGCTTGTTTTGGCCCAGTGAAAAGTCATGTAATGCCTAAATGGAAAGCTCAAACGACATGACCTACACTCCAAAAGGACTAGTCAATGATACAATTAGAGCCATATTATAATATTATAAAGAGCAAGCACTTCTTATTCCCAAGTAATATGGGATCCTATATACCACCTACCCTCACTTATCATAATGAGCTATCACAATTTCCCCCTTATATTGCCAATGTAATCATTGGGCTAATCCATTGTATGTGGCATAGCTCAAGTCCTATATTTCTGGTCAGGACAGACTCTGATACCATTTATAACGCTCCAATGCAAGACTAAACTCACATTGCCTATATTTTAAAAGGATTAGTTAATAATATAATTGGAACCCTATTGGAATATTATAAAGAGTAAAAACTTCTACTTCCTAAATAATGTAGGATTCTATATACCACGTACCCTCACTTATCATAATGGGTATTATAACTCAAGGGACGACATTCAATATTATGCGCCCCTAGTGATCAGAGGAGCTCTATTGAGATAATGCTCCATCTTGGATTGGGTTCGTGATACGTACACACTTACGTGAAGCCAAAACATTCATTTTCTAAATGTGTGCACCATAGTGTCCTCTATAAATAGCCCTCCAATTTGTAACTTTTAGCTGGGTTTAAATGTCCAGCCACAAAACCACCACTTCACATGCTAAGCCTAATGGTTGGGCATATGAAGAGCATCGGGTGCCCATAGTGGTCACCCCTTTGTTATGTTTGGGATTTCTAGCACTCCCTCATTATAATTTCGTTCAAGCAAGCATTTATTGAACTTGGCTTAAACTCCAATCCTTCTTCAACTACAAACCAAGAGGTTCAATACATTTACTTAAGCTACTTTGGCATATCTTTTTGGCCATAGCCTTTGGTGATTGAGACAAAAGTATCAAAGCAAGATCAACAAAGTCCATTATTTTTAAACCATATAGGGCTGTGTCGTCTATGGATAGCCACACAGAACAAAATTCACATGGTCACCAAAGTGATTGCACCATAGTTTTGAATTTTCTTTTATTTCGATCGGAATGACCAGAAGTTTCTATTCCAATGTAGTACTCAGTACACTATACATCCTCATTTCTTTTCATTCTGAATTTTGGCCCTTTTTAGGAAATTTTGAACTACATTCCGTTTGAAACAGTTTTAATGAAAATTATGTAATTTTCTTGAGTTTGGATGTCATATTTGTAAATTTTAAATCTAGATGGCATTCATGTAATTTTAAAATCTAAAATGATTTATATAATTTAGATTTGTTTGCTAACTTTAAATATGTCCCATCATTATCTCGTTTTTTTATATCTCATTACTTTTAATAATTTCTTGGCTCTTTACTTTTTCTTTATTTTTTTGTGTCTAAACTCAAGTTTGCATTTTTTTAATATTTTCTGTCAACTACAATATCTTTAAATTCTTGTAATGTCTTCAATGTATATTCATTTTAGAAATTTGTCAATTATTATATATATATATATATTTATGTGAACACAAGCATGTATATGATACACACTTACATATATATTGATCTGAAGACAGTACTCTGAAACGTGTCGTTACCAAAATATTCTATTTCAATATTTAAATTGGAATGATAACCAGAACATAATTTAAAATATTAGATTGCACTTAGAATAGAGGCCACTATTATATCACATTGCAGAGCTAGATGCCATTATTATATCTCATATCAGTGCCGAAAGTTAGAGCAGAACAAAGCCTTATGCCATAGGGTTCAAAAAACAACGCAATAACAAAAATAGTATATTAATAAGATAATATTACATAATCTAATAAAATATTTAAGACTTCATGTTCACATTTTATCTACTAGAGAAACAAAGTACAAAAATCACTCATGTCTACCCCATTCATATGAGCACCGCTTACAAGGACATTTTAAATTCTTTGAATTTTCTCATGACAGTGCCAAGTGAAAAGTAATCACCTAAAAATAAGCACGTAACTTGCATCACATGTCATTCATACATAAATTTCAACTTAAGCATGCATTTGCAATTAAAGCTTGCAAGACTAATGATCTGTTTTTCGTAAAGCTTATGATCTATCATAATCCTAAAATCGCATTGCTCCCCGAAGCATCAATATCCACGTAATCTTTTCAAATAATTATATGACTAACCGTAAAATTATTTCCACCTCCAACATCTATTTTCTTTTGATTTCACCATAAGCCTTGTAACTCGTGTGACCAGTATGGCTAAACATGTGAGCTTAGTGTGCTTAAAAATAGTTATCCTCTCAAGATGCACAAAAGACTTGTTTCTACGTAAACCGGTAACATGTGCATGTTTTTATTAATCTTAGGCTTCGCTTGTGACCCAATGGCCATAAACTACGTTGATATATATATATATATATATAGAGAGAGAGAGAGAGAGGGCCATACCAACATGGGGCAGAGGGCTAGGCTTCCATGGTGGCTACCTTCTACATTCAGTGGCTTCTATGATGTGAGGGGGGTAACAAGGTGCAAGGGAGAGTCGTGCTTGCTGTGTTTATGTGGATGGTTGTAGACTGGATGTTGGATATTGGGTGGCTTACGACTGAGTGTCCTTGAGTGAAATCAGGAAACTCCAATTATTGTTTGGTAAATGTCTAGCTCAGCATGTTTATAAGGAAGGAAATACGACAGCTCACAAGCTTGCCCATTATGCTTGGAACGTTGAAAGCTTAACTATGTGGTAGGATTGTTTTCCAGAGTTTCTTTCTCAAGCCATCGTCTAGATAAATGTCTGTAACTTTCTATTACCAATGAAAAGTTTATTTCCTAGAAAAAAAAATGAGTCAATTTCCCCAAAGTGTCGGTATTAGTGATAGGTAGGAAATGAGCACCCTTGCTCAACCAATCAATAATCACCCAGATTGAATTCTTCCCACTAGGGGTCCTTGGAAAACCCACTACAAAGTCCATAGCAATGTTGTCCCACTTCCACTCGAGGATAGGGAGGGGTTGGAGATTACCAACAGGCCTCTGGTGCTTAGGTTTGACTTGTCGGCAAGTGGTACATTTCTCGACGAACATAGCAATGTCCTTATTCATCCCTGTCCACCAGAAGCTTCTCTTTAAGTCTTAATACATCTTCATGCTTTTGGGGTGAATTGAATAAGGGACTACATGAGCCTCAGCCAGGATCCTCTCCTTAAACTCTAAATTCGTAGGAATCACCCTACGATTCTAGAACAAAAGAATACCATCCTTGCCTAAGCTGAAGTGTGAGGGTCCTCTTGACTTTCTAACTCTTTTTTGAATATCCAACAACTTCAGGTCCCATCTCTAGAGAGTCTTCAATTCCTCAAAATCAACAACTCGGACATCATGCATCGAAGCTAACACTTACTCTTTCTGTGAGCTCTCAACAAGAAGTTTTCTCATCCCACAGAGGAGAGGGTCTAACCCTAACGACTCCGCCTCATCCACCAGATGAGGTTTCTGACTCAGCAGATCTGCAACCTGATTCATCTTCGCTGGATCATACTTAATCTCACATTGATAATAACTTATCAACTCTAATCACTGTCTCTGCCTCATGTTGATATTTTTCTGCGAGAAGAGATGCTTCAAGCTCTTATGATTAGTATAGACCTTACAAGCCTCTCCATACAAATAGTGCCAAATCTTAATAGCAAACACCACCGCTGCTAGTTCCAAGTCATTAATGGGTAGTTCCTTTCCTGATCCTTCAATTGGCCGGATGCATAGGCTACAACTCGTCCCTCCTGCATAAGAACATATCCCAAACCAAACTTAAAAGATCGTGTGTGCATCAGTCTATAGGTCCCTCAAACATTCAAGGGCGAGTGTCGTAAGGTAATGCCAAAAACAATGGTGGATCTGGGCGAGACAGAGGGCTTTTGGTCTCACAAAGAGGATATCAGAACTAGGTTGCTTGTGGGTGGTTGCGAGAGATGCATAGGTGGGGCATGGCGGAGCAGAGGTGGGGATGGGCTATAGCTTTTGAGTTGGGAGAATTTGTGAGATAGAGATTGCGGAAAAGGTGAGGCAGGTGCTCGGGGTTGTTGCACGACCTTGAGAAGGCAGTTGAGGGCAATGGATGACATGGCGGCGGGTTGAGAAAAATTCACCTAAAGGCTTTGGGTTCAAGATCTAAGGGTGGAGATTTCTAGATCTATGCTTAGAGAAGGCGAGGGAAGGATTTCTAAGATGCTTCAAAGGGGTGGAGAACTTAGCCGAGTTGGGGGCAGAGACGATTGTTATTGGGGGTGGTGGAAGGCAGGGGGTTTGCAGGAGACCCATGCTAGAATGCAAGCACTGGTCTCCAGTAGCGGTGAGCCATTTCTGTGGCTAAATCTGCCATGGGTTGCAGAGAGGAGGGGAGAAAAAGCTACGTTGCAGGCTCATGGATGGGGGGGTACCAGGCGGGGGTGGAGGGGCACACAGTAGTGGACACGTGGCACGAGTTGGCTGGCTACAAGGGGTGGCGATGTAGGGGAGAGGGTCACGGGCTCAATAGAGTGAAGAAAAAGAAGAGAGAAAGAAAGAAGAAAAGAAAAGAAGAAGAAGAAAAAGAAGAGGGGCCACAACGCAAGGGGAATAAGATGGTACCCTAAATGGCACCGTTTAGGGCATAGGGGTTGGGCTCCCCTCATGCACACGATCTCTAGGCCAGGTGCACACACACACCCTTGGCCCAACAGAAGGCACTGTAGCCAAATGGCACATGGGCTTTATTGTCCTCGATCTAGCCACAAGTAGGTCTTTCAAGTAAAACACTGATATGATGATTCAGTACTAGACATATTTTGAGGAGTGTCGTATCTCATCTTCGTAATATTTTTCTAAATATTATTAAAAATATATACTTTTCAATTTTGAATTTTTAACATTTTCACTTAATCATTATAACTTTTCTAAACTTTCAAACAAAACACAACAAACACTACAACGACTTGAAATTTCCAAAAAAAAAAAAAAAATTATATTCTAACAATCTTATAGCTTATAATATTTTTATCTAGTTTGTTCTCTATCTTTTCCCAAAATTAAATAAAACACGTAAACAATTTTACAACTATTTACAAACAATTTCACTATTATCTTTAGAATTCTCATTTCATCTTATTACCCAAACATAGGTAAGGTTGGTTGCCAAGCAAGTGATCATTTACTCTCAATCATAGAAAATGACAAGAAATGTTTAAGATCCATGTACATGGATAAATTTTCTTCGCTATATATGGGTGTGGTCGACATATAATATACGTTATTGTCTCATGATTTATGTAAAAATCACTAAATAATTAGCTTGTACAATTCTTTGTGATCTGGTTGGTTTTACCGGACATTGAGTCTGAGGAGTTTGGGGGTCGGTTGGATTGAAGGATGGAGTTGTGTGTGAGGTTGGTTTGTGCTTGGTATTTTTATGTCTTGCTTGGGTTCATGTTATACATTGCATAATTGCATGCATGTTCATGTGTATATTCAAAAACTAGGTTTTCATATGTAAGATGATTTTTGGGTGCTTATGTATCACAACCCCAAGCCAGGATAGATTATTATCTCGGTGGAACTCCTCTGGTTACTCGGGAGCATAATATATTGAGTGATATCCCTTGGGTTGTCGCTGGGCAACAACAGGATCAGACGGGATGGTAACGCTCTCGTGCTAACTCTGCAGCCCCTCTGCTGGTAGGGGCTTGAGGATGCTTGGCCATGAATGCGTTGGGCATGGAACTGAGTGTTTGAGCTGTAAAATTGCATATTTTAGTTATTTAAAACCAATGTATTTTAACTGCTTCGTGACATTATTATTGGTTTTAGATGGAAAAATGGTAAATAAGCATAAATTTGAGTTGTAATGTTTAATTGATTAATATCATGTTTATGCTTAATTTTATAACTATGATTTAATTGAAAAATATTTCCTCACATATATAATATATTTTTAATATTCTATTTTCCTTTTTAATTTATCTTGAGTGTTATTTTTTTTTATTTCTTTATTTGCAGCATATATAAAAAAAATCAAAGGAAATCCTCGGTCCCAATATGATTGGTGTTTCCATGGGTAGGGTGTTCTCACAGCTGGTCAAGTTTGAGGAAATAACAAACAAGAAACTCACACCAAGCCAAAATATCCAGACATCTAGTTTACGGAAAGCACATGCAGTTCAACATCACTTGGACAGCAGCAAAACCAGCAGCAAATTACGGCACCTAAAGCAGGAAAACCATAACACATGCAGCAGCATCAATCACGGCAAACCAACCTCATTGCACAAGTCTTTCACGGCACCTAAAACCAGCACATGCAGAAATGACAAACAGAAAATCAAAAGGCGAGAAAGGAGGACGCTGGGAAGTTTTTCTTTGCAGAAGGAGTTAAACTGGAAAAGAGAATAAAACAAGGAGAGAGGGGGTACGTGGAAACGTGAGGGGGAGTCAAGGTTTACGGCAGAAGTTGAGAGAGGGGCTTGGAAGGACTTACGAAAAAGAAGAGGCGGCTGGGTTTTACGTTAAAAAAAAAAAAGAAGCTTTCGGCTGGAAGGAGGTTTAGGCGCAATTGGTGCTCTGGACGTATATGGAAGAGAGAAGTAAATCTGTTAGGCAAGATTTACGGAAAGAAAGAACAGAAAGAAGGAGGGAGACGTGAAAGAAGGAGGGGGCAGAACTCTCGTCGAGCTCTGGGGAGGTGACTTCGGAAAAACAGAGAGGCTGGAACGGAAATAGCTGGAGAGGCAACTGAACCAGGAGCTTGAATCCTTTTCTTTCGTCTGGGACGTAACAGTTCGTTTCAAGGGGAGCTCACGGAGGAGCTTACGGAAAAAGATATATATATAAGGAGGGCTTCAAAGTTTACGTAAGGAGCTGTTATTTTTTTTCATTTGCACTGGCTGGAGAGCTCTTACGGGAGCAGGAAGTTGGACGTGAAGGCTCTTACGGAAAAGGCTGGAAGGAACTTTCTTGGCTGGACGGACAGAAACGAAACTCAGAAAAAAAAAAAAAGCTGAGCATCGGACTGAAGGCAGCAACGGAGAGACATACGGACATCAGTTTTTTTTTGGTGTTTTGCTTTTCTTGGTTTCTGTCCGTCGCTAACCAGGAAAGTTGGGTTGGAGGGTATAGAGTTTACGTAAGGATGGTGCTGGACGTGAGAAGAGAGAGGGTTGGCTGGTTTGCTGTTGGAGATAGCTGGACGTTGAGTTTACGGTGAGCAGGAGTTTTATTTTTCTTTGGCTTGGGAGAGCAGGGGGAGTTTACGTTCAGGGGAAGCTTGTGGAGCTGCGGAGGCTCTCGTCCGACATTTCGTCTGGGCCTGCAGTGGCAGAGGAGGCTGGTTTTACGGAGGGAGTTGGGACGAACTGGAAGAGAGAAGAGAGAGTTTTTTTTTTACGTAAGGGTGGTGCTGGACGTTCGGTTCAGGTAGAGCTGACGTTCGGTTCGGTTCAGGGGCTCTTGGACGGACAGAAACTGGGCTGGAGGAGAAGAGTTTTACGTAAAGAGAGGTCTGGACGTGGAAAGAGAGGAAGCTTACGGGTTTCTGCAAATTTTTCCTCTGGTTTTTAACGGACTGAAAGTGAGAGAGATGTGAGGCCTGGTCTTTGGAGAGTGAAGTTGAAACGTAAGATACTACAACCTCAGCTGAATCCTTTGAAAGCTGAAACGTTAGTTCACGAGTTCATCGGAGAGAGAGAGGCTGACGGAGAAGAAGACTGAACAGCGGACTGAAGGGACGAGTTCACAAGTTTTCTGTTTTAGCTAATATTTTTTTTGCTTGCTTGTCTCATTTACAGGGAGCTAAGAGAAACAACAGGGTTCTTGGACAGAGACGTGAGCTGGCTTGCTTTCGGGAGGTTAGATGCTGCACTTCAACGTTTGGGAGCTACGTTGCACGGACTGAGCGTTGGAGAGAGTAGAAGGACGTGAGTTTGGAGCAAACAGCTTCACGAAACGGACTGGGAGTTTCTCTAGTTTTCTTTCTCTTTGAGTTTACTTTTGTTCTTTCTTTATTAGTTTTGAGCGGACGCAGAACTCCATTTCTTTCGGCTGGTTCCTTATATATATAGATATATTTTTCTCATGCTTTCTGTTATGCTCATTTCTGGAGAGTCGCTTGGGATTTATTTGGTTGGTTGAGGAGGGAGCTGGTGGTGTTGACGTGAAGTAGGACGCTGGGCTTGAGAGACAGACACGGACCGGTTTTAAGGGAGTTTCTTTTTATTTTTATTTTTTAAGATTTAAGTTGTTTTCATTTTAACTTGTGTTTTATTTTATTTTATCATGGTGAATGTTTGTTTAATTTTTATAGCACTTGTGATGAACATAGTTGGCTAAATTTGAATACTAAGGTTAGAGGTGAAGTTTAATGATTTGGAAATTGTTTTCGGATCGACGATAAATTTATTTTGCGAGTTTGATCGATTGAATAATTTTATTATTGGATATTTTGGTTATCTATAAATTTTTCTTGATTTATTGTGATTTCCGAATACAGTGAATGCTTGAGAAATCCCTGTGATAGTCAAAGAGTTTTGTAAAGTATTTTAATCATCGATCGCTCATGCTCAATCATTAGTAATTATTTTCTTGAGCTTAAATGCTAAATCTTCCAATTAAACGGAATCATTATTCTAGTTTAATTGAAGTAATTCGATCGAAAATAATATTTTAAATTATTAAACGGATCCTCGAAACCTTAGTCTTTTTTCCACATCAATACAGCTTATCATTTTAGTTTTATTTTGTTAAGTCAAAAATCATAATTTTAATAACCTCATTTTATTTTCAATCGCGCATCTCTTTTAATATTTTATTTTAATTTGTTTGAAAGAAATTTTCACATTAGTCAATCCCTGTGGATTCGACCCTGTAAGGTACTACAACACCTGTATACTTGCAGGTAAAACTGCACTAAATTTTTGGTTCATTAATTTGAGTTAAGGTTTAGGCGCAACACTGAGCATGGCTCGTTATGAAGTCATACGCACGGTCATTACCTGTGGTGTGGCGAAGGGAGCCAGGGTGTGTGTGTGACGCCCCCAAATTCCGCTTGGGATTAAACGGACATTTGAAGCGTCGAGACATGCAACACAAGGTTACCTGCCCCCGTTCATGACAGATAAGATGCAATGTTCCTAACATGCATCTAGCATTATGCAATATTCGCAGCGGATAATTTTTCTCTTTAGCAAAACTATGCACCAAACCAAAAATATCCCAAATACTTGAAACATATTTCATACATAAAGGCATACTAAAAAGCCGTGATCACCACACTAGTCTAAAATGGTTGTGATCAAAAGAATACTTGAGATACAACTCCAAAAGTACAAGTATTAACCTAAGTTAAATACTATACCATCATCAACATCGCACCGTGGCCTAGTCGACCGTATTCAGTTGGTCAGATTCCAATTCTCCTTTGGGTCCTGTAACAAGATCTACCATTCGGGGGGAATGGTAGTTGGGACTACCACAGTGAGATTTGATTACAAATCTCAGTAAGTTAACATAAAACTCACACACAGGTTAAAAATGCATGCATGGCAGTAAAAGCATAAATGCATAATTATAGTCATACATAAACATAGTATAACTTGACATATAGCATGACTTAACCAGAACTTAAGCGTGAACTGAACTTGACTTAACTTGGCATGAACTTAAGCTTAAAACATAACATGAACAATCAACATAACATGAACGTGAAACATAACATGGACATGAACATAACATAGCATGAACGTGAGCTTGAACATATCATAAACGTGAACATAACATGATGTGAACATGAACTTGGAACATAACATGAACATGAACATAACATGTACGTGAGCATAATATAACATGAACTTGATCTGAAACTTGACTTAACATAAACTTGGAATATTATTCAATTGTCTTGATTAATAAATGCGTTAATACGTACTCCACAGATTGTTGTGGCCCCACGTATTCAAGTAACATAAAACATAATACGTACTCCACAGTTGTTGTGGCCCCACGTATTCTACATGTCACAATTGCTGTGTCTCATGTAGTGTATGCTCCACAGTTGTTGTGGCCCCATACTTCATGTAACATAAAATATAATACGTACTCCACAGTTGTTGTGGCCCCACGCATTATAAGTAACATAAAACATAATACGTACTCCACAGTTGTTGTGGCCCCACGTATTCTACATGTCACAATTGCTGTGTCTCATGTAGTGTATGCTCCACAGTTGTTGTGGCCCCATACTTCATGTAACATAAAATATAATACGTACTCCACAGTTGTTGTGGCCCCACGCATTATAAGTAACATAAATATAATACGTACTCCACAGTTGTTGTGGCCCCACGCATTATAAGTAACATAAAACATAATACGTACTCCACAGTTGTTGTGGCCCCACGCATTATAAGTAACATAACATAAATATAATACGTACTCCACAGTTGTTGTGGCCCCACGCATTATAAGTAACATAAATATAATACGTACTCCACAGTTGTTGTGGCCCCACGCATTATAAGTAACATAACATAAGATATAATACGTACTCCACAGTTGTTGTGGCCCCACGCATTATAAATAACATAACATAAATATAATACGTACTCCACAGTTGTTGTGGCCCCACGCATTATAAATAACATAACATAAATATAATACGTACTCCACAGTTGTTGTGGCCCCACGCATTATAAGTAACATAAATATAATACGTACTCCACAGTTGTTGTGGCCCCACGCATTATAAGTAACATAACATAAATATAATACGTACTCCACAGTTGTTGTGGCCCCACGCATTATAAGTAACATAACATAAATATAATACGTACTCCACAGTTGTTGTGGCCCCACGCATTATAAGTAACATAAAACATAATACGTACTCCACAGTTGTTGTGGCCCCACGCATTATACATATCATAACATGTCTTATCGTTCTTAATGCATGAGATATTATTTAATATCATATACTTTTCTAACATGGCGTATACTTGTAAATGGCATAATATGATTTAATCATAAACATTTCATGGCATACATGTATCATATGACATACTTAACATGGCATACTTATAACATACATCATTGTATGACAGAAAAGATTATGTAACAGATAATTATTCATGAGATATTAAATCATACGTAACAGATGAACATATAATGACATATCATGACATGGCATATACGATAACATACATACATAAATTGTAGTTCCCTTACCCATCACACATACACAATAAACTGATAGTAAGTTAGAGGCTAACTTACCTCGATCGTCGCGTTCTATGAGAAAAGGGCGCGAAACACGAGGAACTGCACAACAGCTGGAAGAGGAACACTCAAGTCCTTAAGATTTTCACTTCTGAACTCAATTGTCATATTATGAGCACTTGCAACACCACGGCAACTTGAGGTTTCACTATACTCAGAAGAGATAATTTGACTTCATAAAGCCTTTGCACTAAAACAAGTTCATTAAAATTATCAATAATAACCAACAAACAATTCCTTTCTCAATCCATATACTCTTAGCCATAGTCAACCACAAGATGACACCAGTCACCCCAGACTATAATCCATAACACCACTGCTTCGGGACACTGTCATACAGTTTCCCAACACTACACCATGCTCTACACTTCTCTGTTACGCCATCCAACCCTTCGTGACACGCCATCCGGTGTTTCACGACTTAATACAGAGTACACTCACGTGAACTCTCTTCCATCCACACTACAAAACCCATCACTGCGATACACGTCTCACAGTGCATCGCTACGCGACACGGAGTACGCACTACGCGTACTTCCTTCGCTACAACATCTAACATGCCATACACGATGCATCGCCATACAACACGGAGTACACTACATGCGTACTCCCTTCCTTCTACGACACACATCATTCAGCGCATCCGGCGCGTCGCTGCATTACACAGAGTACGCTACACGCGTATTCTCTTCACACAACCCGCCGTATCACATCTACGGCATCCATCTCACGCCTATACTTCACAGCACAGTCCACAAAATACACAATCAAACGCAACACTTCACAACCACACTTCGCTTCACAACTACGCAACGAATTCCACAAATACAACTACACAATCCACAAACCAACCAACTAACTATTTTAAACGTAAAATAACTAGAGATAGAAGGTTATACCATCGACGGGATAACCCGTGCGTCGCTCGTTGTTCGTCACGAACATGCGTCGGAGGAACGTACGTGGCGGCGTACGGTGGCTGTCCACCACATAAAGTGGTAGTTTGGGCTTGAGAAAGGCTAGGCGTGGTCTTGGAAGACTCATGATTTTACAGCTGTCGGTGAAGAACAAATTACGTGATTTACGGAAAAGATAATCTATACGCGTGATTCCAGATGAGGGTAAAGACAAGAGAGATGTGATTGCTGTCGGGAAATAAATCCAAAACTGATAATTTTAGCGGGCTGTTACAGTGTGGATGATCCCTATGGGAAGATCATGGTACATACGGTTTAAAATTGGATAATTGGTTTTGATAAATGGATTTATGTGAACCATTTTTAAGGAAAATGATGGATTTTTATACTGGGCCATTTTCAATGGCGGATGATATTTTTATGGACTTGGTTTTTTGGGGCCAAAATGAGATATTGGCTTGTGTTGGAAAATAATCATTTTTGGTGAAAATGATTTCTGGGTCTCATGCATATTTCATCATATGCATGCATAATTGTTAGTTGCATTAATATATTTTTATCTCTTGGGCTGTTTGATCTATTACTTACCCGCGGCACCATTTCTTGGTACCATAGATTTTGATGCAGATGAGAACGTAGAGCCTGAGGATGCGACTCCACTGGAGGAGTGACTTGGGATCACTTTCTTGTGTGTTGGGATTTATTTCTCCTTTTTAGATATTGTATTTTGGCTTTATCATGTTTTTATTAGACAACTGTAATATTTTTGTTAACACTTGTATTTAAGCGAATTTTGTATTTAACAATTCTGGTACTTAGTTGATTGACTTTAACTTATCTGTTGTGTCTTTTTTCTTACACGTGTTGTATGTGCACACACTTAGCCCTTGTTGTTGGGGTGCGTGACCCGTATTGTTATCATCCTGACGTCTCGATTTTTGCATTTTCATATGAAGTTGGGAGCGTCACATCCTAAACCTCAAAGGGGAAACCGATCTAACATTGTTTCTATCACTCTAATTCACCCAAAAGATCCAAATTTGAGCTCCACATGACTCCAAGTGAGGAATGGGAGAGAGTAGTTGGTATGTCTACAAAAGCATATGTGTAAAAGAGAAGCGAATGATCGAAAAAATGTGTAAAATAAAAAGAAAAATGAAGGGCACGGCATTTGGCTTGGCAGCACAAACTCATGAAGAAAGAGAGAGTACATATTTGAGAGAAAGAGGGTGATTACGCCCAAAGAATAACGCGGTAGTTGTATCACAGTTTTGGGGTGTCGATTCCACAGGCAGACAGATTGAAAGAATAACAGAAAAAATAAAGAAACTAAAGAAAAATATTAAATGATTAATATAGAACAAAGATTAATTTTTAATGCAAATTAAAGTGAAGCAAAGTTACTAATGGAAGAAGTATTGAAATTTGACGAGCAATAGAGCGTCGGGAATCCCTTGCACAAATCCGGTATTTTAATTATTCTTAATTTATTGAATAACTTAACTAGGATCTCAATTCCCAAAATTTTCAACCAGAAGGTATAGATTTATATACCAAAATTAAACCAAATGTAACCCTTTGAAAAATCATTCACCACTTTTAAAATACTTAAATTATTATCCCTATTGAGAAAATCCTACAACAACAATATTCTCAGGAAGCGATATTACACCGAAGAACTAAATCAATATAGATAAATAATTTATCCAAATTACATCTACCACAAACTGGAGCTCGACCTCCCATATGTACAACTAAGGCTGCTTGTGGTTGGGCCCCAGTCCTCGAAACAAACTTCTATAGCAACCTGAAACTACTCTCTTCTCTGAAACTTCTCCTCTTTTGGCTAGTCAAAGAGACAATAGGAACAATGAACTCCTGCTCTACTATTGTAACCACCTAAACCAGTTCCTGGAAGGTTGAAACCTATAAACAAGCAACCTGTCTACGAATCTCCCTCCTCAGACCCTCCCGGAAGCGCTCGGTTTGCATCTCTTCAATAGCAATTAGATGCGTCACAAACCATTTAAGCTTCATGAATTTTTGGGAATACTGCTCTACAGTCATGTCCCCTTGCACTAGATTGTTCAATTCTCACGCCTTTTGTCATCTCACAGTGGTTGGGAAGAAGCAATCGTCGAACTCTTGCTTGAAGCACTGCCAAGACACAACTGCAAATGATCCCAGTTCCATCTCCAGGAGCTCCCGCTTGGTCTCCCACCAAGCAACTACCTCACCTTGCAGCAATTAACTCACACATGGCACTTTCTAAGCTTCAGTATAAACACAAATCTTGAATGTCTTTTTGAGATCTTTAATCCACCTCCCAACCCAAGGTGGGTCCTCTTTACCTGAGAAGACGGGGGGTCCTACATGCTAAGAAGCACTCATAGGAGCAGCCGATTTGCGTATCCCTATCCTGGTCCCCATGAGGTGGTTGGAAGTTCTGTAGGAGAAACTCTGTCATTCGATTTAATGCCCTGGCCATGGCATAATTTCCGTCACCTTGTGGCAATTCATCGTCAGGTTCTCCTTGTGGCATTCTCAATCATACATGGCATAACATAGCATAGTTATATAATCAGAATGAATAACAATAGCAAACAATGCACAGATGCGTGACAAGCAGTTATTGGATGACATGGCAGATCATTCAATAGGCAAATACACAATACCACAACAATCACAATCATTCAGTTTCATAATTTTGCAACCACAACTACACGTGTATTCCCATCCTTCATTTCTGGACCAAGTCCCCAACCAACCACAACTACAGTTTAATTTTCCACCGCCAATGTGATGCCCTCGGCCCCCACGTACTGAAACTCAGGAATCGAGGCATCTGGGATGATGACAACATAGGTCACACATATCATCGCCATGTGTTAAGTGTGTGTAAATGCAACACGTGTACAACAAGGAACACAGCAGAATAAATAAGGTCAGTTAACTAAGTACCAAAATTATTTATATACAAGTTCGCTTAAACATAAGTGTACCAAAAATATTACAATTAACCATTACAAATATAATACAAATAAAAACAATAACCAAAAGCAGGAAATAAAACTCAACCCACAAGTGATCCCCGATCACTCCTCCGGCGGAGCCGCATCTTAAGCCTCGGCCTCCTCATCACCTGCGTAAAAAATCTACGGTACCAAGAAACAGTGCCGCATGTAAGTAACAATCGAAGCAAACTACAATATAAATAATACATTAATGCAATAACCAAATGCATGAACATGATGCCACATGCATATGTCCCGAAAATCATCCTTTCCCGAAATAACCAATTTTACATGCATGCAAAAATTACATTTTGTCCCAAAAACCCAATCCATTAAAACAACTGCTATTTTTCTAGAAAATGGCCTAATATCAAATCTCGTCATTTTCTCATAAAATGGCCCAATAACCAACCATCAGAGCACCGTAGGCGGGACTCTACCACCATCCCTACGTGTGCAACGTAGGCAGAACTCTACCATCGTCCCTGCTTACCACCACCCCTACAACTCAGTCTGTAAGCGAGAATCGCAGGCAGGACTCTACCACCATCCCTACATGTGCACCGTAGGCGGAAATCACAGGCAGGACTTTACCACCGTCCCTACTTACCACCATCCATGCAGTACCTCTGACTCAAACCAGTCATTCCAATCGTTCAAATATACCCAAAATCATTTCTTGCTTGAAAACTCAGTTTTCAAATATGCACATGAACATGCATGCAATTACACGAAAACCCAGTTTTCCTTTTCAAACATGAACATGCATGCACTATGCAATGCTTACAACAAGATACCAAAAATAACCAACAACAACAATTTCCAACATCAAACAATTATATACACAACTCCGTCCTCCAATCCAACTGACCCCCGACTCCTCAGACCCACTCCGACATAACTAACCAAATCACAATCATTGTTAATGCATATTGTTGAGGCAAAAATGAGTTGATTGGCATATTCTTGTGAAAACCTGTGTAAAATAGTGTTGTAACAAGTGTTGAAGCGAAAGGATTGAAGTGTGCTAATCACTGGTCAAAACAGGTGTCACCGCTCGACACTCGCTTGACACATGGCTCGAGCGAACTCAAGCAGATTGCACCGCTCGACACTCGCTCGACAGGGAGCTCGAGCGAACTCAAGCAGATTGGACCGCTCGACCCTCGCTCGACACATGGCTCGAGCGAACTCAAGCAGATTGAACCGCTCGACGCTCGCTCGACACATGGCTCGAGTGAACTCAAGCAGATTGGACCGCTCGACCCTCGCTCGACACTTGGCTCGAGCGAACTTAGACAGATTTCGGCGCTCGACCTTCGCTCGACACTCCGCTCGAGCGAACTTAGACAGATTTCGGCGCTCGACCTTCGCTCGACACTCCGCTCGAGCGAATGTTCCAGATGACTTAAAACCTAGGGTTTTAATGCGCCTCATTTGAGTGGTACTATAAATAGAACAGCTTTTCTGCTGTTCTAGGGTGGAGAATCAGAGCAAAAACCCTAAGGGCCTCCAAGAACATTTAGAGCAATCTCTCCCCCACTTGATTGATTCTCTCTTGGATAAACACATCTCCACCACACTACATTCAACATCAAACTTCAGTTGAGTCCATTGGAGTGGACAAGTTCGTTGGCCGGAAGAGTCCGGAGCTGCTGGTGATGCAGAGATCGAGAGGTTCTCGTGGGAAGCTATAGAAAGGTCGGAGTTCCGACACTACATGCGTGTAGAGATCGAGTGGGTCGCTCGTGGTGTTGCAAGCCAAGTTTAGCTACTACAAAGGTTTTGTGAGTGTCTCTAAATTGGTTGTAACAAACTAAATTTTCTATAGTGGATTTGAGGTGGTGTCTTACACCCGGAGTGGTTTTAGATTTTGAAGACGTTCTTCAAATGAGTTTCCACTCCGTGAACAAAATCTTGTGTTGATTATTTGTGTGATTTATTGCTTTGATTAATTGTTGTTTAACAATCTTTTTAAAAAGACCAGAAAAATCGGATTACACCTATTCACCCCCCCTCTAGGTGTAGTGTTGTGTAGAACCACTGCTTTTTCAATTGGTATCAGAGCGGGTTCACTCCGCTAGGATTCAGTTCCTGAGTGTGATCCTGCTGTAGTGGTTTAAAATGGATAGGTCTCAATCACTCACATCTCCACCATATTTTGATGGAAACAACTACGCTTATTGGAAAGTTCGAATGAGAGCATTCTTAAAATCTGTGGATGAACGAGTGTGGTTTTCCATAACAAATGGTTGGACAGAACCAAAGGTTATTGTTGATGGAGTTCAAACTCCCAAAAGTGTAGAAAATTATTCCAGGGATGAAATAAGTGAATGTGGTTGGAATAGCAAAGGGCTGAATGCGATCTTCATGGCTGTGTCCCAAGAAGAGTTCAAACGGATATCAATGTGTCAAAATTGCAAAGAAGCTTGGGATATTCTTGAGATCACTCATGAAGGTACCCAGGCTGTCAAGAACTCTAAGCTTCAAATGTTGACCACTAGTTTTGAAGAATTGAAAATGAGGGATGATGAAATGTTTGATGTCTTCTATGCCAAACTAAATGATATCGTCAACTCTCGCTTTAATCTAGGGGACAGAATTCCTGAGAATAGAGTTGTGAGAAAAGTTCTCAGATCCCTTCCTGAGAGATTTCGCCCTAAGGTCACGGCTATTGAAGAGAGCAAGGATGTGGATGCTATGAGAATTGAAGAGTTGGTAGGCTCCCTCCAAACCTATGAACATACTCTTCCCTTGGATAAGAAAAACAAGTCCATAGCCCTAAAAGCTATGAGAGAGGAGTTTGATGAATCTTCCGATGAACTTGCCATGAGTGACAAGGAAATAGCTTTTTATGCTAAAAAATTCAGGAAGATGTTTATTAAGAAAAACCCGGGACAGGAGAGGAGAAGGTTCAAAGGGTTTAACAGGGGTTCAAGTTCTGAAAACCGAGAAAAGAGAAATAAGCGAGATACTGGAGCTGACAAGGACAGTATTCAGTGCCATGAATGTCATGGTTTTGGTCACATTCGATTTGAGTGTGCAAATTACAAGAAAGCAAAAGAGCAAGCTAAGGTTGCTTCCTTGACTGATAGTGAGTCTGAGTCAAGTGACTCACAAGAGAATTCTTCCATGAAGAAAAATCTCAATTACATGGCTTTCACTTCCTCTGTTGTAGGCAAAAGTCATAGTAATGAATCTAGGTTTGAAATTGAGAGCGTTTCTGAAAACGACTCTGTAAATGAAGATGAGTTGCAGGAAATCTATGAGAAATTGTATAAAGAATGTGTGAAATTGAGGAAACTCAATAAAGCACATACTGAGGAAATAGATTTATGCAAAAGGGAAAATGAAGAACTCAAAGACAAACTAGGAGAAGCCATTGGTCTGACGGATGAGTTACAAAAGAGGAATGTGACTTTGGAAGATAAAGTGACAACTCATGAATGTGAGCTGACTTTGTTAAATACTAAGTTGCAGAAATTCTCCATTGGGACAAATCAGCTTGACAAACTCCTAAGTTTAGGAAAGTCCCCCAGTGATAAGAGTGGTCTAGGCTACTGTGAAGAGAATCCTGATGCTCCTTCAACCTCGAAAGCCTCCTATAAAAATGCAAGAAAAACAACGTTTGTTCCTGCAATGACTGAGAATAGGAAGACTCATCCATCTGGAAAGGGTAAGAAGCCTGTGCAAGTGCAAAAGTCTGTTCCACCTCCCAAACGACAAAGAGCTCGCAACACGAGCCCCATATGTCATCACTGCGGACAGATTGGCCATATTAGACCAGACTGCTTTAAATTAATGAGACACTTTGTGCATGCTCCTACTTTTGTTAATAGTAGAGCTGCTTATCCTTCTAGAAGGGATAAGAATTTCATTAATGGCTCTATGAATGTCTCAACCTTCTTGAGACGGAGAGTTCACAAAGCAAGCCCCGTGTGTCATCATTGTGGTAAGATTGGTCACATCCGACCAAACTGTTTTGAGCTAAGGAGGCAAACTATGTCAATTGAAAAGCCCTACTCAAGAAAAGGGGTACCAAGGTGGATCGTCAAAAAGGGGAAGACGCAAGCCACACATGGTTTTTGTGCTGTAGACTAATAGTCATGCATTACATACTTACATGCATTTTTGTTTTATTTTGTTGTTGGTGTTTATTTTGTGTTAATTAGTTGTCTAATTTCCTTGTCGTTGTTTGATGTCCGTACTTGCACTCCATGATTGTGCTATATAATGGTGGGGCTGTTAATTCTATAATCTAAGGGCATGTATCTTTTGAGTTTTGTATCATATACTTATGGTTCACAAAGGTTTGGAACATGAGTATCTTGTGTAATTTATGACTAGCATCACACACTTCACTCCTGGCTCAGTTAATTGACATTTCACCACTTGTGAGTATTGGGGAGGCAATCAAAGGTGGCAGGAAGCTCTACTTGCACACAAAATTGACCACGGGCTAGATGACCTCATCATGATTCTCTTGTGCAAAAATATGGCACATCAAAAGGAAAAGAAAAAGTGATGTTGGTTAAAAAAAAATAAAAAAAGGGGTGAAAAACAGAATAAGTTTTCTGTTTCTTGAACATGCTGAAACAAGTACTCAAACAGAAGGATTTAGGTCCTAGCAGCATTGGGTTTGACTTTTTGTGTCTTGGAAGAGCTTCCCAAGCATTTATGATTTCTTGTTCAGCCCAACCCCGCTCACGCTTATCGGTTGAAATTTCTTGATTGAGCAAGGACCAGTTTAAACACGCATGTCTACATTACTTAAGATACTTTGTTTTTACCTGCGTGTTTTGTGAGAATATGATGCTTCTCTTCATTTGATATGTATTCTTGGGTTGAAAATTGACTTCCCTAGTGTTTGTCAAAGTCATGTGAGTCTTGTGAGTGGTGTGTGTTTCAAAACTGGGCAAAATTGCAAAATCTGGAGGTCTCGCTCGACACTCCGCTCGAGCGAACTTCGCTCGACAGTTCGCTCGAGGGTTTAAGTTCGCTCGAGCGAATAACTAGTATAAAGCCAGCGCCGCTCGAGCTAATCGCACTGTTTTTCCCCCAAAATTCTCATTCCGTGCGTTTTCTCTCCCTCTCTCAAATCTCTTCATTTTCAACCGGTTTTCTCTTCCGAAATCATTCCAAATCAAGGTAAAAACATTTCTCTTGTTTATTATTTCGGATTCTTGCATTTTTTTTTGGTTTTTCTTGGTTATTTTCGTTGGTTTCGGTTTGGGTCTATTTGGAGTGTTTTTCTTGAAAAATCTCCATTGTTTTTGGTTGATTGAAACTCCTATGGAGTTGTTTTGGTTGTGTGGTTGTATTAAGGAGGTTTTTGAACCTCCCATGGGATGTTGCCCGAATTGCTCACTTGGATGCACTCCAAGTGTTTGATGAAATGCCCCAATGATATTTATTTACTATTTTTCATCATGCATTGGCATAGCATTGTTCATATACCTATTTCATGCATATCCAAGTGTTGGGTAGTCATTTGACTTGGAATTGCATTGGGTTTGAAGGGTTTTATGTTAGAAAGAGCATGGGTCGTGTTTTGAAGTTAAAATTCCCAACCTTGTCTTAGTAGGGATTGCAATATGGTGTTTGTCTCTTTTTCATGAGCATGATTGGTTGGTATTGTTGTTTTGTCATGGTCGGCATGATTGGCATTATCGTGTTCGCATGTTCATCACATGGTTAGTTGGGATTGGCATGATTGGCATTGTTGCTTTCTCATGGTTAGCATGGTTGGTGAAACATCCACTTGGTTAGTTGGGATGGGCATGAAGGTCAAGTTTTTGAGTTTTATCATCCTCATGCATTTGGCATTTTAGACATGCATCCATCAAGTCGTCACATCACCTTTAGCCTTGTCTAACGTCACTGACTCTATCTACAGCCAAAAGCCATGTCGTCTCGACGTGTTCGTCCTCGCCAAAACCCTCCTGCACCCGCTCACGCTCAGTTCCATAGTGCACAAGCTCAGGAGCTGTATACTCAGAACTTCTCTCAACGTACCCCTATTGTTGAGCGTGATGTCTCTCTTGGTGAGCTTTCTGAGACTATAATCCCTCACATCTTTGAGTCTCGCCAGTGGCAGGCCTTGACCACTGGTCATCCCACTCCTTCTGTGGAGATGGTTCGGGAGTTTTACTCCAACATTCATGCTATTTCTATTGATGACTCCTTTGAGGTTAGTCTCCGGAACATTTCCTTCCGGGTGACTCCGGGCATGATAGCAAACTTGCTGAATGCCCCTCGTGTGCCTTATCCTGACTATCCATATACACGGACATCTCCTCCTACTCCACAAGCTATTGCTAGCTGTCTTTGTGGTGGGATCAGTCATTGGGAAGGGAAGAGCCCTCTCCAAACTATTCTTTTTACGCCCGACAATCTCATTCTGAGTAGGATTGTTCTTACAAATCTATATCCTACGGGTCATCAGAGTGACGTGGGTCTTGACCGCGCCATTCTTCTGTATGCCTTGATCAATGATGTCCCTCTTGATCTAGGGTCTCTTCTCTGTCGGGTCATTATTGAGGCTTTTCAGTCCTCCAAGAAACGGACTGGCTTGCCGTTTGCATGTCTCATCACCCGAATCGCACTTTCCCAGTCGGTTGCCTTTCTACCACAAGAGCCTAGAATAGCTCTTAAGGCTCCCATAGGTCGTAGGACGGTGCAACTCAGTCGTGCTCACACCACCCCACATCCTATCCGTGTTGAGCATCCTCCCGCACCTTCCTCTCAGCCTTCGAGTTCTCGGCCTTCGAGCTCTCAGCCCTCCAGCTCTCGGCCATCCACTTCTCAGCCGTCTGGCTCGGCCCCCTCCCCTTCGGCACCCGGCTCGACCGAGCCCAGTATTCAGCAGGTTCTTGAGTATTTAGCACGCCTTGACGCCCGGTTTGATACTTTGGACGCCCGGTTTGATACTCTAGATGCTACCGTTCATGCCCGGTTTGATACTTTGGACGCCCGGTTTGATAGCCTGCAGCAGCATGTGACCCAACGCTTCCATGACATTGAAGAGCTTCTTAATGAAGATGATGAAGATGGTGGCAGTCCTGCAGATGATTGAGACCCTTTGTCAGTTTGTGACAAAAAGGGGGAGTAGTACAGTACTGATTAAGGGGGAGATTGGGGGAGTTTTGGATACTAACTCAGGGGGAGTGTTAGTTGTTAGCAACACATTTGTTTTGGGAACAGCAGCCTTTGGTTTTTATCTTTTGGTTTTATATCTCATGTTTACTGCTGCTGTGTGTCTAATTGTTCTTGAACTTTTTTCTGATTAATTGTTTAATGAAATATTTTGTCTCTAAAGCCTGTACTTGTAATATCTATTCATGAATTGTGGTTTGTGATTTGCAAACAATTCTTTGTGCGATATGTTTAACCGTTTGCTAAGTATGTGCAGAAATATTTCATCGTGTTCAAGAATATGAATCTAGTGATGGGTGTGCTAGGATTAGGTCATATGTATAGGTTAGAGGTTTTGTCACAGAAATGCCAAAGGGGGAGATTGTTGAGGCAAAAATGAGTTGATTGGCATATTCTTGTGAAAACCTGTGTAAAATAGTGTTGTAACAAGTGTTGAAGCGAAAGGATTGAAGTGTGCTGATCACTGGTCAAAACAGGTGTCACCGCTCGACACTCGCTCGACACATGGCTCGAGCGAACTCAAGCAGATTGCACCGCTCGACACTCGCTCGACAGGGCGCTCGAGCGAACTCAAGCAGATTGGACCGCTCGACCCTCGCTCGACACATGGCTCGAGCGAACTCAAGCAGATTGAACCGCTCGACACTCGCTCGACACTGGCTCGAGCGAACTCAAGCAGATTGGACCGCTCGACCCTCGCTCGACACTTGGCTCGAGCGAACTCAGACAGATTTCGGCGCTCGACCTTCGCTCGACACTGCGCTCGAGCGAATGTTCCAGATAACTTAAAACCTAGGGTTTTCATGCGCCTCCTTTGAGTTGTACTATAAATAGAACAGCTTCTCTACTGTTCTATGTGTGGAGAATCAGAGCAAAAACCCTAAGGGCCTCCAAGATATTTAGAGCAACCTCTCCCCCACTTGGTTGATTCTCTCTTGGATAAACACATCTCCACCACACTACATTCAACATCAAACTTCAGTTGAGTCCATTGGAGTGGACAAGTTCGTTGGCCGGAAGAGTCCGGAGCTGCTGGTGATGCAGAGATCGAGAGGTTCTCGTGGGAAGCTATAGAAAGGTCGGAGTTCCGACACTACATGCGTGTAGAGATCGAGTGGTTTTGTGAGTGTCTCTAAATTGGTTGTAACAAACTAAATTTTCTATAGTGGATTTGAGGTGGTGTCTTACACCCGGAGTGGTTTTAGATTTTGAAGACGTTCTTCAAATGAGTTTCCACTCCGTGAACAAAATCTTGTGTTGATTTTTGTGTGATTTATTGCTTTGATTAATTGTTGTTTAACAATCTTTTTAAAAGACCAGAAAAATCGGTTTACACCTATTCACCCCCCTCTAGGTGTAGTGTTGTGTAGAACCACTGCTTTTTCACATATATATATTTAAATCTTAAAAGTTGTTTGAAAAATACTTATAATGATATAAAATAATTTTTGGAGGATCAATCAGCTGCAAAGGTGGCGGAAAAGCAACGTAACAGTGCAAATTGCACTAAGGTCGTGGGTATCAAAATATCCACTTTTGAATGAGGACAAACTAAGACTTGGAATTGATAGGGAAGGGCTTAGAGGTGTTGGTGAAGCTAGTGAAAGTAGTGGTTTGCCGTGGGTGGTGGCGAAAATGGCGGTGGAAGTAAAAAATGGCCCAATTGGATTTTAGCTCGTGGTGGTTGCTCTGGCAACAGATCAGAGCTAGAAATGGGTGGGTTAGTTCGGCAAGAGACTAGTGATGAAGAGGTGAAGAAATGGTGGCCGAAGGTGGAGCGATGGTGGCACTAGAGGGGCTGGTGGTGGCAATTGTCAGCACTAGGTGGTCTGAAAATGGAGGGGGATGTTCATCGGTTAGAGGGGAAGAGAATGAGAGGGGCGGTGAGGTACACGGTGGCACGACGGCGACGCACAAGAAGGACGAAGAGAACAATAAGGGAAAGGGGAGGAATGGGTCATGCAGGCTGGGGGTGAAGCAGGGGAGGAAATGAAGAAAAAAAAGGAGAAAAGAAAAAGGAATGAAAAGAAATGAGGTCCAGCCTTTTCCAACTTAGGGTCTCAAACTAATCCAACGAATATAAATTTTAAAACGATGAGTTAAATAAAATAATTTAAACACAGTGACTTAATAAAATAAAATAATAAAATCTAACAATAGACTACTTTAAAATAAGGAGCATTTTAAATGTAAAACAATAATTAATATTAAGAAAGTACATCAAAATAATTTTTTTACAACTTAAAAATCATAAAATAAATCCAAGGAAAATCTGATAAATTTAAAATAAGAGAACCAATTTTTAAATCAATTAAAATACTCATTCAATAAAAATATACTAAAATACGAGGTATCACACCCAAGGCCCAACTTAATCCAACCAGACTACAGAAAAGCGTTAGTGGTAAAAATGTTATTCTAATCCCAATGATCGCATTGGAAGATTACTAACAATGCGGTCGTGCAAATTTCTAGAAGATTGTGCGTGCGTCGATCTATAGGTCCCGCAAATAGTTAAGGGCGCGCGTTGTGAGGAGACGCCAAAGACAAGCGGAGCAATGGTGAATATGGGTGAGACAAAGGGCTTTTGGTGGGTTCTCACAAAGAGGATATAGGAATTGGGTTGCTTGTGGGTGGTTGAGAGAGATGTACTGGTGGGGCACGATGGAGGAGAGGTGGGGATGGGCTACAGCTCTTGAGTTGGGAGGATTTGTGGAATAAAGACTGCAAAAAAGGTGAGGCTGGTGATCGGGGTGGTTACACAGCCTTGAGAAGGCAACTGAGGGTGACGACTCATGGTGGCGGGTTGAGAAAAATTCACCTAAAGGCTTTGGGTTCTTGATCTAAGGGTGGAGAGCTCTAGATCTATGCTTAAAAAAGGTGAGGGAAGGATTTCTGAGACACTTCGAAGGGATGGAGAACTCAGCCTATTTATAGGCCGAGTTGGGGGTCTTGGCCATTGCAGTAACGACTGCAATTGGGGGTGGTGGATGGCGTGGGGTTTGCACAAGACCCATGCTGGAATGCAAGCACTGGTCTCCCATAGCGGTGAGCCATTTCTATGGCTAAATCTGCCATAGGTTGCAAAGAGGAGGGGGGAAAAAGCTACATCGCAGGCTCGCAGATGGTGGATGCCAGGTGGTGGTGGAGTGGCTCGCAGTAGTGGATGCGTCGCACGGGTTGGCTGGCTGTGAGGGGCGGCGACGCAGGTGAGAGGGTCATAGGCTCAATAGAGAGAAGAACAAGAAGAAGAGAGAAAACGAAAGAAGAAAAGAAAAGAAGAAGAAGAAAAACAAGAGGAGCCGCAATGCAAGGGGAATAAGATGGAACCCTAAACGATGCCATTTAGGGCATAGGGGCTGGGCTCTCCTCATGCACACGATCGCTAGGCTAGGCATGCACACACACACCCTTAGCCCAACAAAAGACACACACACACAGCCACCAACACTATGGCCCAAACCAAAAAATACCAAAACAAATAAAAAAACAAGACAAAGAAAATATAAAAAGAGCACATTAAACAAATAAAAATAGAACGACTTAGTAATAATAAATTTACATCAGTAAAAGTATGAAAAAGGAATCTCACACGTACCTGGCAACCAATTACAACCTCCCAATTATTTGACCAACCAACATCAGTGCCCCAATCATCTCAATCATGAATCATGCAGCCTTCTCATCCAATGTTGATAAGGAAAAAAACAATTTGTTTGCATCCTAAGCTTTTCCCAAATTATCATATGTATTAATCCACTAAATATCCTTTGCAGGGGTTTCTTGTTGCAGCTACATGCACCAGTAGGCCGGCCTCGATCTTTTTCTCAAGCCCTCAAATACACGGAGTACTGAAATCAAGCTATGCTTGATGAATTCAAGGCACTGTAGCCAAATGGCACATGGGCTTTATTGTCCTCGACCTAGCCACAAGTAGGTCTTTCAAGTAAAACAGAAATATGATGATTTAGTAGACAGATTTTTGGAGTTGGAACCAGTGTTGAAATTCTTCAAAGAGTAGGGTGTTAGTGCCATCGTCTTACAACATCCGGTGTGGTTTCACTGGTTGTGAGATAGTCTTTAGTTTTCCTCTCTCTCCTCACAACAATGGTCGAAGAAGAACTAACTAACAGATGGGAACGACTCCATCTGTCGCACGAAGAAACGATCGTTATTCAGATTCAATCTATAGGGCCACGAACCACAATTGCTGGAGGAAATTTATGTGTTATTGGCTGTGTCCTCTCCGAGAAAGGCGTAAACAATGAGGCATATTGACCAACATTGGCCCAAATTTGGCAGCTTGAAGGGTGGGTGCGATTCAAAGATTTAAATGACCAATGTTTCTTGATAGTGTTTCAAAGAATGCAAGACAAAGAAAAAGTATTAAGTGGAAGACATGGTGTTTTGACAGAAACCTGATGACCCTCCAAGAAGTAGATGAGAAAACGTCCATCTATGCAACTCAGTTTCGATATGAACCTTTTTGGGTTCAGTGTCACAACCTCCCTCTGGCAGCTATGAACGAAGATATAGGGGAAAAACTGGGCTCCTGCTTTGGACATGTAATATGGGTTGATGTAGACTCAGATGGCTCAGCGTGGGGAAGATGTCTTCGTGTTAGAGCAGCTATTGACCTTCACAAACCTCTCCTAAGAGGTAAATGGCTGGATTTCGATGGACAAAGGTACTGGATATCCTTTAAATATGAACGTCTACAAAGCTTTTGTTTTCATTGTGGTGTCTTATTTCATAAAGGAAAAATATGCTCTAGACCACAATATGAGTCCCAGTCAGATGAAAAACAACCCCAATATGGTCCTTGGCTCAGGGCCCAACCTATGAATTCATCAATCTTTGATAGTAGGAAGTACAGAGGTAGTTAGTCAAGCGAGGAACAGAGAGGTCATAAATCTGCAAACAGAGATGATAATGGAGATAAGGGGAAATGGAACCAGAGAGGAACAAAGGAGGCTAGTTCTAATGAGGATGTGGGGGATGGAAAAATTAAATATGAGGAGTCTAAACCAGTGGAAGAAGCTACGGGCAATCTTGCTAGTGTGAACCATGTGGATGAGGAACACAATGTCCCAGAAACTCTTAAATCCCCTTGCACTTGGGTAGGATCTACTAAGGGACAAACACATAGTGACGCTGAGATGGTGGGGCACCATGAAAAGGAAAACTCGTCTCAAGAGCCTGTTCTGACTAATCATAAAGGCACAGTCTATATGATGGAGTTGGATCAGAGCATGGTTCTAAATGTGGACAGAGCTAAAATAGATGCGTCCTTAACTACCAATAGTACCAAAACAACCAGTCAAAGGGGGGGGGGGGGGGGGGGGAAATGCTCCTTGGGGTTACTGAGTACCCCACCAACGCACAAGCACCCTTGCAAAATCCCAACGCCTTTATGACTAGAAAGGCCCCTAATATGACAAGTACTGACCAAGAAGAGAAACCTAAAGGGGGCAAATGGAAAAGAAAGGCAAGGGGAGGAATAAGTCCATCTACTACTCTAAAAGATGTCATCAATCTCCAAGACCAAACTGGCCCCAAAAAGAGAATCTCAAGGGGCTAAAAAGAGATGGCCCCTTTACAAAAATGAACAAAAAATAATGCTCAACTTTCTGAGTCCCAAAAGCAAAAGGCAGTGGCTAGTCCCCCGCACTGCCCACCCAAATGAGTTTATTAATATGGAATTGTCGGGGGCTTGGGAACCCCCACTCAATTCGTATCCTTAGGAAGCTAACTAGGGAGAAGTTCCTCAAACTAGTTTTCCTTGTGGAAACTAAGTGTAACAAAAATAGAATGGAGGGAGTGAGGAGGTCACTACAATTTGATGCATGCTTTGATGTGGAAAGTGTGGGGCTTATTGGTGGCATCGCCTTACTATGGAAGGAGGAATGGAAGCTCAAAGTTATAAATTACACCCTATTGAGTTTGTTTGGATCGACAAGTGCAAGAGAAGCTTTTAGGAGTTGAAAAAGAGATTGACTACGGCACTTGTTCCGGCACTTCTTGAACCGCACAAGCTATTTATGATTTTTAGCGATGCTTCCAAGTTTGGTTTTGGATGTATTCTTATGCAGGAGGGACGAGTTGTAGCCTATGCATCCCGCCAATTGAAGGATCGTGGAAGGAACTATCTCACACATGACTTGGAACTACCAGCGGTGGTTGTTGCTCTTAAGATTTGGTGGCACTGTCTGTATGGAGAGGCTTGTGAGGTCTTTACTAATCATAAGAGCTTGAAGCATCTCTTCTCACAGAAAAATCTCAACATGAGGCAGAGACGGTGGTTAGAGTTGATCTGTGATTATCAACGCAAGATTAAGTATCATCCAGTGAAGGCGAATCAGGTTGCAAATGTGTTGAGTCAGAAGTCTCATCTAGTGGATGAGGCTGAGTTGTCAAGGTTAGACTCTCTCCTTTGTAGGATGAGAAAACTTCTTGTTAAGAGCTCATAGCAAGAGTAGGTGTTAGCTTCGATGCATGATGTCCAAGTTGTTGATTTTGAGGAATTGAAGACTATCCAAAGAAGGGACCCAAAGTTGTTGGATATTTGAAAAAGAGTTAAAAGTCAAGAGGACCCTTACACTTCGACTTAGGCAAGGATGGTATTCTTCTATTCCAAAATCGTAGGGTGATTCCTATGAATTCAGAGTTTAAGGAGAGGATCCTGGCTGAGGCTCATGCGACCCTTTATTCAATTCACCCTGGAAGCATGAAGATGTATCAAAACTTAAAGCTGAGATGTACCACTTGCTGACAAGTCAAAGTTGAGCACCAAGGGCTACTAGTAATCTCCAATCCCTCCCTATCCTCGTGTGGAACTGGGATGACATTGCTATGGACTTTGTAGTGGGTTTGGTGAGGGCCCCTAGTGGGAAGAATTCAGTCTGGGTGATTATTGATCGGTTGACCAAGAGTGCTCATTTCCCACCTGTCACTAATATCGACACTTTGGGGAAGTTGACTCAGTTGTATGTCAAAGAGATTGTGTGGCATGGGATACTTAAGAGCATTGCGTTGGATTGGGATCCACGATTTAGGTCTCATTTTTTGAAGAGCCTACAGGCAGCCATGGGCATCAAATTGAAGTCTAGCAGTGCATATCACCCTCAGACTGATGGCCAATCAGAGCGCACCATCCTTACTCTTGAGTATATGTTGCAAGCTTATGCCTTGGAATTCAAGGGTAGTTGGGAGAATCACCTGCCGCTTATAGAATATGCGTACAACAATAGCTTCTAAGCATCCATTCAGATGACCCCTTAGGCCAGATGGGAGAAAATGCAGATCGTCGTTGTTTTGGGACAAATTTGGTGAAGGGAAGCTACTTAGGCTAGATGTAGATAAAGAGATAAAGGATCAAGTTCGAGTTATAAGGAACAAGGCGGCGGCAACGCGAAGTTGTCAAAAAAGTTATACGGACACAAGAAGAAGAGACTTGTCTTTTGAGGAAGGTGATTGGGTACACCTTAAGGTCTCACCCATGAAAGGCATCAAGCATTTTGAAAAGAAAGGAAAGTTTAGCCCGAGGTAAGTTTGCCCTTTTCAAATTTTGGAGAAGGTTGGGCCTGTTGCTTATAGGATTGCCTCGCCGGATTATTTTGGGGAGGTGCACGACGTATTTCATGTGTCGTCGTTGAAGAAAAGTTTCAGGCAGCAGGAGCCGCAATTTGTCAACCTGGATAGCATCCAACTACTGCTTGACCTTACTTATAAAGTTGCACTGATGTAGATTGTAGATGGGAAAGAGCAAAGGTAGAGATCCAAGACGATACCTTTGTTGAAGGTGTCATGGGGAGATCTGTTGGCTTAGGATTTTTCTTGGAATAGAGAGGCAAACAAAGAGAGCATTACCTATATCTGTTTGGGTGTTATTGATTGTATGTCTTCCTCAAAGCATGTTTTGAGTTGTATCTTGTAACTTCGCATAGAATTAATGGATGAGCTTGCCAATATCGAGAACAAAATTCTTTTTAAGGGGGGAGGGTGTGAGATCCCTTTTTCATGCTTTTTATTATTTATTATTTATTGGCTCCTTTATTTCAAATTGTTTTTATTATTGGGTTTTACTGATTTAAATTTATTATTCCTAAGTTGTTGTGTATTTTTTTTTTGCTTTTTTGTCGTGGGATTTAATTGCCCTTTTCTTTATTTTGTCATATGACTGTTTAACCTCCTAGAGCATACTTGTTTTGTTGTACTATTTTTAAATTTCTGGTACTTAGCTTGACTACTATTCATATCTTACCACTGCAGTTATTATTGATGCACACTTATTGCATATTGTACACACTAAACACTTGGCGATGAGATGTGTGATTCGTGTCATCACCATTCCAATGTCACGACGCCCACCAAATCACACGTTGCCGGGGAGGGGGGCGGGGTGTTGAGGGCGCTACAAAATGGTTGTTTGATGAGGCTACAATTGGACTTTCTGTTGGAGAAGAGCTGTGTTGGTGGATACTTGTTGTGCAAAACAGCAGTGGGAAGTCGATTGATCATATAAAAGAGTTGTGTTGAAAGCATCGAGCCAGCACTTGGGTTGACAATTTGGACTATGCTAGAGGGTAAGACCTATCTCAAGTAGATGTCTATGCATTCTTTAAGCAATCTCATTCTACTGTGGTTGTAGAGACATGAGACTCTGTTGTAAATGTCACTAATTTTGAGTTAGTCATGAAATTCCTTGGTGCAAGTATTCCTCTCTCCAATGAGTTTGAAAATACTTAATTTTAAGGCTCAGAACATTTTCAGCAATGCATTTGAATTTTACAAAACAAGAAAATGTGTCTGATTTGTGATGCCCAAGTAGAGCTATTATAGCTAATCTCCAAGAAACTTCTTAATTATGAAGCCTATTTTCTTATACTTCTTTATCCCATTGCCCGTCAAAATACATACGCTTCAAGACGAGACCAACAGGGCATTCTCCACGCTCAGCACAACCGGCCACCCACTCTTATGTATCATTCTTGAAGATCAACCACCCTCCATTTGCTGAAGTTCTCTTGATCTCTTTCATTCACGTCTTTTGTTGTCAAAATGAGTATGTTTTAACAGTATATAGTCATCTTCGTAGGAAATAAGTGGCAATAACTGCCCAGTTTTCTTGTAATGACGCCATGCATTACTCTCACCAAATTAAAAGTTCTTTAATTTTGACCCCTTCAAACTAAAAGTTAAATAATCCCATTTCTATTATATATATGACTTTATATAATTAAATAGGTGTATTATTATATATATCTCGTCCTATTTCCTGTCTATACTGATGCAATAATGTTTATTTAATTCAGAATAATAGACCATCATGATCCAATTGACCAATATATATATATATACTTCAAGCCCAGAAAATGAGTTGGGCGTGTTTGAAAGAAACTGATCTGGAGTGCTCGAAAGCCAGCGGGGGCTCTCTCATGAAAAATTAATATCAAACCGTGTCAAATATTGCTTAATGTTATATATAGCCGACTACAAGCTTATAAATATATATGGTCAGGAGTAATGATTTATTTCAGCTTCCGTATATATATAATCTCATGATTAATATAAGCGTACAAAAATTAGATGAAATAAAACTCGGACTAGATTATTATTATATAAGATGACAGTACAAACTGTTAATGCATGACTGCAGACAAACTAAATTATAAGAAATTGATCCCAACGCGAACGACATCACAGATTTATATCATGTACATGACATATATCATACGTACATACTTGCCAGTGGCCTGACAAGATACACATAATTAAACTTAGACACGACTACATCTTTCCATCTTTATTTGGTACGTAAGTGCTGCATGCAGTCCATTCATAAGTAGCACCCATAACTAACTAAAGGCGTTGATAGAAATTCATGAAACTACCTCCGAAGCCTTGTACTCGTAGGTCTCGCATCCAGCACTCCTGCCGATCAAAATTCTCCATGACTTGCAGCATTTTTTCCCCATCATCAGAGAGCAATATGACATTTCCCTGGCTCAACACAACCCATCCGCTTTGATTATTTATCAAACGTTTGAATATGTCGCTAGCATCTACTCGCCTCCCATCTGCGTAACTTTTCGGTAATTGCTGTCGAACCACTCTTTTGTTGTCGGATTGAACCGCAAGAACATTTACGGAAATGTTGAGCGGATGTTGTTGGAGGACCCGATGTTGAGCCACCCTATTTGCTGTCTCAGTAAATCTGCTAACCCAGTCTTCGTTAGAGCCTCCGTAGAACAAAATGCAATTCTGGTTTGATTGAAGAAGATATAATTTCAATCCTCCATTTTTTTTTTGAATGCCGATCATAAACTTTGGTAAAAACTTCTCTTGCAAACACTTCAATTTTAAGGAAAAATAATTTTACATGGTATGAGAGCAAATGTCCTAGTCTTGCCTGTTTATAATGGTGTTGTCAAAAATATAATATAAATAATTGAATCTATTTATATCAATTAGCTTATACTTTTAGAAAGTACATCATGTAGTACTGATTTCACATGGTATTAAAGACTTTATCATTCACTCCATTTAATTAAGCATTCTCCGTGGTGTGTGCATGGGCTCTTTATTAAAGAAAAACCTAAACCACACATGAGGTGGAGTGGTAAGAACAATGAAATGTTTTAGCCTTTTTAGGATAAGCACCAGAGATTGCACACATGAACATATAGTTGAGGTGTGTACAATTGGCACCCAAAAGGCTAGAACCTCACTATCATTTTCTTGATAATTAATAATTTACATACGCACATCATGCATTTGAATTAGCTAGTGTGAAAACAAATGTCCTTGTGCCTGCATGCGATGGCCTAAATGCTAACATATATAAGCTGAAAACAGCACCACAAGCTCATGACACAAGATAAATGATAACATGAAATGAACATTGGAAAAAAAGAAATTGAGGAAAAAACATTAATATGTATCAATTAATGATTGCATGGCTACTACAAATTAAGCACGAGAGCTTTTGGGGAAGAACTCATTATGAGATTTGAAGAACGAAATAGGGTGAGAAGGAGAGATCAGTTGCTCGTCAGGATCATGTGTATGGTTTCAATTTTGCATGCAGCTATCTCACCTCATTTGTAGCCATAGTATAGTCTACTACGTACACAGCACGAATAATTGGAAATTCTTTCGTTTAGTACTGAAGATCGAGAGTGATGTGGCTTGTGAACTTTATACAAGAGCATATGGCTTATTTATATCTGAAGTAGAATAAGGCCAGGGTTGTTTGGAAGATGAGATGGTTTCATCTCCTTTTATTTCCTTCTCAAATGTAATTCAAATACAAATACTTTATAATTTCAATTGATCTTCAACTTTTTCATTTAATCATTACCTAGTTATTACCTAATCATTATTATTTCCCATTACAAGAAAAATGAATTTTTGCAACTAAAATTTTGCAACTAAAATGACTATTTCCGATGAAAATGAGTATGTGGATAGAATATTATTGCCAACGATATTTTTTACAACGAAAATGGCCTTTACAAATAAAAGCACACCTTTGCAAGAAATAAAATTCGTTGCAAATGGTAATTAATGTATATTCTTATTTGCAAGTAAACAAAATTCATTACTATTACTTAATTGCAACAAAATAAGTGTTGTCGCAAATAATAGCACTGGGCAAATAATAACTAGTTTTTAATGAAAAGTTAAATCCTTGCAAACAAGAGTGTAATTGCAATGACAGTGTCAATGCAAATAATTGAATATTTGCAACGGTTTTTCATTTTCTCGTAAATAACAAGTTGTTTTTCCATTTTTGCAGATGATGAGATATTTGCAACTGTTTTTTGATTTTCTCACGAATACCAAATTTTCCCAACGAAAAACTAATTCCTTGCAAATAAGTGTATAATTGCAATGACAATGTTGTTGCAAAATAATGAGTACTTGCGACGGTTTTTCATTTCCTCACAAACAATAAGTTTTCCCATTTTGCAAATAATAATAAGTACTTGCAACGGTTTTTCATTTCCTTGCAAATAACAAGTTTTTCCTCTGAAAAATTAAATCCTTGCAAATTAGCGTGTAATTATAACGAATGTGTCATTGCAAATAATGAATATTTGCAACGGCTCTTCATTTCCTCTCAAATAACAAGCTGTTTTCCTGATTATTGCAATCATTTTTATTTCTTTGTAAATAACAAGTTTTCCCAACAAAAAATTAACTCCGTGCAAATAATTGGTAATTTCAACAAAAGTGTCGTTGCAAATAATGAGTATTTGCAACAGTTTTTCATTTCCTTGCAAATAACAAGTTTTCCTAATAAAAAATTTAAATCATTGCAAATAAGTGTGTAATTGTAATGAATGTGTCATTGCAAATAATGTGTATTTGCAATAGCTTTTCATTCCCTTTCAAATAATAAGTTTTCCCAGTTTTGCAAATATTAATGACGTCATATGTAGTATGCTGGCCGCAGATGTCATATATATGTCATATGTATGCATGTGGGCTATATCATATTCAAATTAATATTTAGACGCAAGAAGCCGTTTCTGTTGTAGTTATATTAATATTAGAAAATAGTGCTTTGCACTCTTGAACTATTACAAGTTTTACAGTTTGCACTCCAAATGATTAAAATTTCACAATTTTTCTGCAAAAGTACTTGACACTCTGCATTTAAGTTCGAGTGTAATTTATAGCGATTGAGATGACTAAAAATTAAGTGACTTGACACGAGATTTTGCGATCAAATCTTAACAGGAGAAGAAACTCCCAGGAAAGAAGGTTTAGTGAGACAATGTCGACAGATCCGAGAAACTTGTAAAAAAAAAAGAAGAAAGAAAGAAGACTTGGTCCCGGATTTGAGACAAAGAAGAACGCATGCATGCATGTAGGAGGTATGAACGTCGAACGAACGTCTTCTATGAACTTGCGTTAATCTTAAATGACAATTCGCTTGGTCTTTCTTTTTTTAAATTAGTTGCAACCGTGACCCTTTATTTCTTTATTTTTTGGAGGAATTTCTAATTATTACAAGTTTTACACATTGCACTCAAAATTATTAAAATTGCACAAATTTTCAACAAAAGTACTTGACACTTTATATTCAAGTTCGAGTACTATAGCGATTGAGACGACTAAAAATTAAGCGACTTGACACGATTTCGACGACCAAATCTTAACAGACGAAGAAACTACCAGGAAAGAAGGTTTAGTGCGACAACGACAGAGAGACACGTAAAAAACAAAAGACTTGATCCCGGTTTTGAGACAAAGAAGAATGCATGCAGCATGCATGCAGGAGGTACGAATATGACAGCCACCCGATGCGCCTGCATCTTTTCCGTTAGAAGTTAATATATGTGCAGTGACCGACCATTAAGAAAATAAAACTGATCATTTGAATTTGACTTTGAGAAAATTACATCATGATCAATTAATAAACTGTACAAGCTAATTGTTTAGTGATTTTTACGTAAATCACTCGTTGACTTGCTAAAGATCAACTTGAGATCGACAATAACGTATATTATATATACGTTGACCACGCCCATATATAGCGAAGACAATTTATCCACGTACATGGCTCTTAAACATTTCTTGTCCTTTTCTATGATTGAGAGTAAATGATCACTTGCCTGGCAAACAACCTTACCTATGTTTGGGTAATGAGATGAAATGAGAATTCTGTAAATAATAATGAAATAATTTGTGAATAGTTATAAAAATGCTTAAGTGTGTTATTGAATTTTGGGAAAAGATAGAGAAAAAACTGGATAAAAATATTATAGGCTATAATATTGTTAGAATATAATTATTTAATTTTTTTTTTTTTTTTTTTTGGTTTTGAAATTTGAAATAGTTGTAGTGTTTGTTGTGTTTTGGTTGAAAGTTTAGAAAAGTTATAATGATTATGTGAAAATGTTCGAAAATTTAAAATTGAAAAGTATATATTTTTAACAATATTTAGAAAAATATTACGAAGATGAGATATGACATTGCCCAAAATCTGTCTACTTTTTTTTTTTTTTTTGAAACTGGGATACTAACTTCATTGATTATGCTGAAAACAGCTCGGAGATTACAATTGACTAAATGCACAAAGGGCACTCTTCAATGTCATATACATCTTCATCTAATTGTAAAGCATATTTTGCTAGCTTGTGAGCTGCTTGGTTGCCTTCTCGATAGACATGCGATGCATTCCAGTTGCCACAACTTGACAAGATGACCTTTGCGTCTTCAACTAAGAGACCCCTGAGACTCCAGTTCCTTTCCATTCCCTGCATTAAGTTGATCACTTGCTTTGAGTCCCCTTCTATGTGGATCTGGTTGAGGCCTAGTTCTTTGCAAAAGGTGGCTGCCACTACTAAACCGTAAGATTCTGCTTCAAATGCTTTCCCTTCTAATGGTCTCCTAGCTCTTAGTGCTCCAATGACATAGCCTTGGTGGTCTCTAACAAGAACTCCCAACCCCATTATACCTATTTCTATATTTAGGGCTGCATCCCAATTGACCTTGTTTGATCCACTTGCTGGTTTTTGCCATGATAGAACTCTCTAGTGAGCAGGCTGTTGGTGGTCACGTTGGGACCTGTTTGCATCTTTGTAGTCGAGGACTTCTGTTTTGGCTCCTTGTATAATGTTATTTCGATGCTTAAAACCTTTACCATGAATGAGATCATTTCTCCTGGACCATATGCCCCTGATCGTGACAGACATTCCTCGAGTTCATATGAATCTAGCTTTTGATTCAGCTTTGACCACACATTGAAAAAAAGATCATTTTGGAAAGACATCTTTTGGGTCTTGATACATCCCTGGTTCCACACATCCATAGCTGCCGTATAGCCCCATAGTGCATGACCAGAGGTTTCGGGTTCAAGTGTGCAAATAAGGCATTTACTATCTTCAACTATTTTCCTTCTTTTCAGATTGGCTAGGGTGGGTAGTGTTTCTTTGCATGCTCTCCAAATAAAATGCTTGACTGCAGGGGCCACTTTCATTTTCCATAGCCTTTTCCACACTCCTATTTCCATTTGTTTGTGTGAATTCTCCCCCAATTCTTTTGCCTCTAGTTGCTTTTGGTGGTGGTATCCACTTTTTATAGAATATAGGCCATTGTTAGTAGGGTGCCAAGTAAGTCTATCTTCCCTGCCTCTGGCACTGATTGGTATGGAGGTTATGGCCTTGATTTCCTCTTCTGAAAACATCTCCATTATGAGTTCTTCTTTCCATCTCCTATGTCCAGGTTCAAACAGATCACACACTTTTTCACACCATCAATCAGGTTCTCTGGGAGTACTCACTTGGAAGTGAGGAAGGGATGGAACCCACTTTGCAGTCCAGATGTTAATGCTGCGCCCATCACCCATTCTCCACATAAGGCCTAATTTGAGGATATGCATTCCAGCTATGATGCTTCTCCAAGCAAAGGAGGGACCAGCTCCTAGTTTGGCATCCAAAAGTTCCCCAGCATTGAAATACTTATGTTTTAATACTCTGGAAACAAGTGAGAAAGGGTCTTGTATCATTCTCCAGCTTTGCTTAGCAAGCATTGCCAGGTTGAAAGCTTTGAGGTCCCTAAAACCGTGGCCTCCCTTCTCTTTTGCTGAACTAAGTTGGTCCCAAGGGATCCACTGAATCTTAGAGGGGTCCTCATTAAAGCCCTACCAAAACTTTCTTAGAAGTTGGTTTAGCTTTTTGGTTATGGACTCAGGGAGTAGAAACATTCCCATTGAGTAAAGTGGAATGGCTTGGAGCACTGCTTTGAGTAGAGTTTCTTTGTCTGCTGAGGAAAGCTGGTTGGTTTTCCAGTTTACAATACGTGACCAAGTTCTGTCTATAAGGGAGTGGAATGCTCTAACTTTAGTTCTTCCCAAGATAGCTGGTAGACCGAGGTATTTCTCAAAGGTCCCAGTGGATTTCATTCCAATATGTTGTAGAACATGGGCCTGCATCTCTTTCTTAGTATTCTTGTTGAAAAAGACTGATGATTTGTCTCTATTAAGGACTTGTCCCGAGGCATGCTCATAGGTGTCCAAAATGGTATTTGAGAGTTCCATGGGGAATGCTTGGCAGAACAGTAAATTGTCACCTGCAAAGAATAGTTGACTTACTCTTGTGGACCCTCTACTAATTGGTACAGTAGTGATGTCCCCCCTCCCTTCAGCTTTGTGTAGTAATGCTGATAGGGCTTCAGCACAGAGGATAAAGATGTATGGGGATAATGGGTCTCCTTGGTGAATTCCTCTAGTAGGATTAAACTTCTGTTGAGGCTCTCCATTAATTAATATTGAGTAGGAGACAGAATTAAGGCACTTTTGAACCAATTGGATCCATTAAGGAGGGAAGCCTAATTTGGTCATAACAACTTTCACAAAGACCCATTCCACCCTGTCATAAGCCTTGCTCATGTCCAATTTGAGGGCCATAAAACCTTTCTTTCCTTTGATTCTTGTGTTCATCGAGTGGAGAACCTCATAGGCTACGAGTGTGTTTTCTGAAATGAGCCTTTCAAGGACAAAGGCACTTTGATTTACTGAAACCAGCTGACGGAGGATCAGTTTCATCCTATTGGCTAGTGTTTTTTAGACTACTTTATAAAGCACATTGCACAGGCTTATAGGTCTGTATTCAGCTACCTTCCTTGGATTTTTGACCTTTGGTATAAGGCTAATGTAGGTATCATTCACTTCATTCAGAGATCCTTTGTGGTTCAGGACTTGGAGATCAAAACAGCACACATCTTTCCTTACCACTTCCCAATTTTCCTGATTGAATTGTGCAGGAAATCCATCAGGGCCATGGGACCCTAGTGGATTCATTTGGAATAAGGCCACTCTTACTTCATCCTTTGTAAAGGGTTTGCTCAAACATAACTTCATCTCAACTGTGATTTTTGGTTGAAGTCCAGACAAATAGGTCTCAGTGTTAGTAGGCAGTGAAGAGTTGAATAAGGATGAGAAAAAACCTGTGAATGGTGAACCAATCTCCTCTTGCTCAGTGACTATGGTACCTTCTTCTTAACGAACAACACTGCAGCTCCCCAAGGTGAAGAACTAGGCTAAATGAACCACTTATCTACCAGCTCTTACAACTGATTTTTTAACTCCTTCAACTCAGCTGGTGCCATACGGTTAGGAGTCCTATGCACTAGAGCCGCTTTAAGTTCCAAGTCAATGGTGAACTCTAAGTCACAAATAGAAGGCAAACCAAGCAAATCATTCGCGAGCACATCAAGGAACTCCTCCACAACTGGGATATCCACTACTAACTTCTTCACAGATGAAGTAGGCACCACTTCAACAAAAAAGGCATCCACCCCAATCGGTAGGTCCTTCTTCACTTGAATTGTAGATATGACTGCAGGTCTTGTCTTCAGCCTGCTTCCCACAAACTCCATATAGTCCCCTCTAGGGAGTTAAAAACTGATTTCCTGACTCTGACAGTTGATGCTAGCAAAGTGGCGATACAACAAGTCGATGCCCAAAATAATGTCGAATCCGACTAGCTTGAACACTATTAGATCCACAACAAGTGTCCTTCCCCAAAGTACAAAGGACAGCCTAAGGCAACCTTCAACACAAAAGACTGAGAAGCTCCCGAGTCAAACAAAGTACATGCGTAAAAATCATAGAAACGAACTCTACCTGATGTAATCAAACTACCAATGAAATCCAAAAACCAAACCACACAAAGCATCAA
Source organism: Carya cathayensis (assembly GCA_011037825.1). Lineage (NCBI taxonomy): Eukaryota > Viridiplantae > Streptophyta > Magnoliopsida > Fagales > Juglandaceae > Carya > Carya cathayensis. The sequence goes on from QGSO01000446.1 coordinate 247,806, forward strand.
TTCCAAAAGATTGGATTAGTTCCATACCCGTAATAACTCCTACATCCTGAGTCTCGGGAGCCTCGTCGTCAACATCACCAGGGTTCACCACATAGACCTGAGCCTTAACTACTTGCCACTAATTGGTCCTACCACGTCTTACTGCACTTAAAACATTGGGTTCCACCCAGTCAGCACACACACGCCTTCGAGAGATTTGTTACATCTACCGCAAACTGGAGCTCAACCTCCCATATGTACACCGAAGGCTGCTTATGGTCGGGCCCCAGTCCTCGAAACAAACTTCTATAGCAACCTGAAACTGCTCCCTTCTCCAAAACTTCTCCTCTTTTGGCTACTCGAAGAGACAATGGGAACAATGAACTCCTGCTCTACTATTGTAACCACCTCAACCAGTTGCAGGAAGGTTGAAACTTGTAAACAAGCAACTTGTCTACAGATCTCCCTCCGCAGACCCTCCTGGAAGCGCTCGGTTTGCATCTCTTCAATAGCAATAAGATGCATCGTAAACCTTCTGAGCTTCATGAATTTTTGGGCATACTGCTCTACAGTCATGTCCCCTTGCACTAGATTGTTCAATTCTCACACCTTTTGTCATCTCACAGTGGTTCGGAAGAAGCGATCGTCGAACTCTTGCTTGAAGCACTGCTAAGACACAACGGCAAACGATCCCAGCTCCATCTCTAGGAGCTCTCGCTTGGTCTCCCACCAAGCAGCTGCCTCACCTTGCAGCAATTAACTCGCGCATAGCACCTTCTAAACTTCAGTATAAACACAGATCTCAAATGTCTTTTTGAGATCTTTAATCCACCTCCCAGCCTGAGGTGGGTCCTCTTCACCTGAGAAGACGAGGGGTCCTACATGCTAAGAAGCACTCATAGGAGCACCCGATTTGCGTATCCCTATGCTGCTCCCCCTGCGGTGGTTGGAAGTTCTGTAGGAGAAACTCTGTCATTCGATTTAACGCCCTGGCCATGTTGTAATTTCCGTCACTTCATGGAAATTCATCGTCAGGTTCTCCTTGTGGCATTCACGATCGTACCATCTTCCTGCAAAAGCATAACCCTTAACCCGTTCTTCAACTCAACAAAACAAAATTCAAATTAAAGCTTAAAATTTTCTGATACTATACCTAGGTGACGTGTGGTTTTACCCAGAGTCGAACCGCTTTGACACCACCTGTGGTGCCCTCTATCCCCCCCCCCCCNTGCCCCCTCCCCCCCCCCCCCCCCAAACGTGTGATTTGGTGGAGGTCGTGACACCGAGATGATAATTACACGAATCACACACCCCATCGCCAAGTGCTTAGTGTGTGCAACATGCAATAAGTGTGCATCAATAATAATCACAAGGGTAAGATATGAATAGTAGGCAAGCTAAGTACCAAAAATGTAAAAATAGTACAACAAAACAATTACCCTCCAAGAGGTTATATAGTCATCCGACAAAATAAATAAAAGGGGAATTAAATCCCTCAACAAATAAAAATAACACAAGCTCTAGCAATTACTCCTCTAGCGGAGTCGGTCCCTTTGGCTTATACTCTCTCTCTGCATCAAAGTATATGGTTCCATGAAATGCAACCGTAGGTGAGAGTACCATAGTGAGACTTCACTATCTCAGCAAGTAATCAAACAAGCAACGACTAGGAGTTTAAAACACACATTTATACAACGAACATAATTAATAGTCATGTCAACAAAGGAAACAAAGAACATATTCCACCCCTTTTTTCGAAAAGGACACTTTTAACAACACAAGCCAAAAATTCCATTGATCCAGACATAACCATTTATTACATGTACACCATGGTCTCCCCTCGAGACCATCCGTACATCTTGGCTCTCTTCTCCACACCATGGGTAGCGATCATGCACATGACTTTGTAATGAGCGATACCTAGCTCCGCGCCCGGTGCGTACAATGACCAAGCATCCTCTTGCCTCCGCCAGTGAGGGGCCACGATTCTTGCCAAGAGCATTATCATCTTGACCGACCCCACTGTAGCCCGGGGACATCCCAAGGGACGTCACTCAGTTTATTATGCTCCTAAATGACCAGATGTGCTTTACCGAGATAATGACCCATTCGGCTTGGGGTCGTGATACGCACAAACCCACATGTTATAAGCAGCACATACATACCCAATTTTCAATTTATACAACATGGCATAGTTATATAATTAGAACAAATAACAATAGCAAACAATGCACATATGCGTGACAAGCAGTTATTGGATGAAATGGCAGATCATTCAATAGGCAAATACACAATACCACAGCAATCACAAACATTCAGTTTCATAATTTCGCAACCACAAGTACATGTGTATTCCCATCCTTTCTGGCCTAAGTCCCCAACCAACCACAACTACAGTTTAATTTCCCAACGCCAATGTGACGCCCCTGACCCCCACGTACGGAAACTCTGACATCAAGGTGTCCGGGATGATGACAACACAGGTCACACATCTCATCACCACGTGTTAAGTGTGCGTAAATACAACACGTGTATAACAAGGAACATAGCATAATAAATAAGGTCAGACAACTAAGTACCAGAATTATTTAAATACAAGTTTGCTTAAACAAAAGTGTACGAAAAATATTACAATTAACCAGTAGAAACATAATACAAATTAAAAACAATAACCAAAGCAGGAGATAAAACTCAACCCACGAGTGATCCCCGATCACTCCTCCGGCAGAGTCGCATCCTCAGGCTTGGCCTCCTCATCACCTACATAAAAAATCTACGGTACCAAGAAACGCTACCCCAGGTAAGTAACAATCCAAACAAACTACGACATAAAAAATATATTCATGCAATAACCAAATGAATGAACATGATGCCATATGCATATGTCCCAAAAATCATCCTTTCCCGAAATAACCAATTTTACACGCACGCCAAAATTCCATTTTGGCCCAAAAACTCAATGACCAAGATGGCAATGTCCTTCTTCATCCCTGCCCACCAGAAGCTTCTCTTTCAGTTTTGATACGTCTTCATGCTTCTAGGGTGAATTGAATAAAGGGCCGCATGAGCCTCAGCCAGGATCCTCTCCTTAAACTCTAAATTCACAGGAATCACCCTACGATTCTGGACCAGAAGAATACCATCCTTGCCTAAGCTGAAGTGTGAGGGTCCTTTTGACTTTTTGACTCTTTTTCGAATATCCAACAACTTCGGGTCCCTTCTCTGGAGAGTCTTCAATTCTTCAAAATCAACAACTTCGACATCATGCATCGAAGTTAACTCCTACTCTTAACAAGAAGTCTTATCATCCTACAGAGGAGATAGTCTAGCCCCGACGACTCATCCTCATCCACCAGATGAGACTTCTGACTTAATACATTTGCAACCTGATTCGCCTTCGCTGGATGATACTTAATCCTGCCACATGTTGAGATTTTGAAGAGATGCTTCAAGCTCTTATGATTAGTAAAGACCTCACAAGCCTCTCCATACATATAGTGCCACCAAATCTTAAGAGCAAAAACAACTGCTGCTAGTTCCAAGTCATGCGTAGGATATTTCCTTCCATGATCCTTCAATTGGTGGGACGCATAGGCTACAACTCGTCCCTCCTGCAGAAGAACACATCCAAAACCAAATTTGGAAGCATCATTAAAAATCATAAATAGCTTGTGCAGCTCAGGAAGTGCCAGAACGAGTGTCGTAGTCAATCTCTTTGTCAACTCCAAAAAGCTTCTCTTGCACTTGTCAATCCAGACAAACTTAGTATTCTTCTTAGTCAGGGCAGTGAAGGGCCCAGACAATCGAGAAAACCCTTCCACAAATCTTTGGTAGTACCTGGCGAGTCCCAAGAAACTCCAAACCTCATGCACTGACGAAGGAAGCGGCCATGCCAAGAAAACTTCCACTTTACTGGGATCTACCTCTACACTATCCTGAGAAATTATGTGCCTAAGAAATCTAACTTCTTCCAACCAAAACTCACACTTGCTGAGCTTCGTATACAACTAATGCTCTCTCAACTTTCCCATAACCAATCTAAGGTGATAAGCATGCTCCTTCAAATCCTAAGAATAAACCAAGATGTCGTCGATGAAGACCACCACAAATGAATCCAGGTAAGGTCGGAACACCCGAATCATAATGTCCATGAATGTTGTAAGGGCATTAGCAGGTCCAAAAGGTATCATTTTGAACTCATAATATCCATATCTTGACCTAAAAGCAGTCTTGGGTGCATCCTTATCTCAAATCAATCTTCGAGAAAGTAGCAGCACCTTGGAGCTGATCAAACAAATTATCAATTCGAGGCAGTGGATACTTATTCTTGATGGTCATCTTGTTGAGCTTTCGATAATCAATACACATTCTGAGGGTACCATCCTTCCTCTTGACGAACAGCACTGGCGCTCTCCAAGGTGAAGAACTAGGTTAAATGAACCACTTATCTACCAAGTCTTACAACTAATTTTTTAACTTCTTCAACTAGGCTGGTGCCATACGGTAAGGAGCCTTATGCACTGGAGGTGCTTCAATTTCCAAGTATATGGTGAACTCTAAGTCACAAACAGAAGGCAAATTGGGCAAATCATCCGTGAACACTTTAGGGAACTCCTTCACTGGGATATCCGCAATTGACTTCTTCACAAATGATGTAGGCACCACTTGAACCAAAACGGCATCTGGCCCACTCGCTAGTTCCTTTTTTGCTTGAATTGTAGATATGAATGTAGGTCTTGTCTTCAGCTTGCTTCCCACAAACTCCATATAGTCCCCTCTAGGAAGTTGAAAACTGATTTCCTGACTCTGACAGTTGATGCTAGCAAAAAGCTGATACAACTAGTCCATACCCAAAATAATGTCGAATCTGATTAGCTTGAACAATATTAGATCTGCAACAAGTGTCCTCCCACCAAAGTCCAAAGGATAGCCTAACGCAACCTTCGACACAAATGAGTGAGACGCTCCTGAGTCAAACAAAGTACATGTGAAAAAATCATAGAAACGAACTTTACCTGATGTAATCAAACTACCAATGAAATCCAAAGACCAAACCACAAAAAGCATCAATTCCAAAAGATTGGATTAGTTCCATACCCGTAATAATTCCCGCATCCTGAGTCTCAAGAACCTTGTCGTTAACATCACCAGGGGTCACCACATAGACCCGAGCCTGAACTACTTGCTTCTGATTGGTCCTACCTCATATAATTGCACTTAAAGCATTGGGTTCCACCTAGTTGACACTTGCCTTCAAGAGATTTGTTACATCTACCACAAACTGGAGCTTGACCTCCCATATGTACATTGGAGGCTACTTGTGGTTCGGCCCCAGTCCTCAAAACAAACTTCTGTAGCAAACTAGAACCGCTCCCTTCTCCAAAATTTCTCCTCTTTTGGCCAGTTGGAGAGACAACGAGAACAGCGAACTCCTGCTTTACTATTGTAGCCAGCTTAACCAGTTGCTGGAAGGTTGAAAGTTTTAAACAAGTAGCCTGTCTACGAATCTCCCTTCACAAACCCTCCTGGAAGTGCTTGGTTCGCATCTCTTTAGTAGCAATAAGATGCGTCACAAACCTTCTAAGCTCCATGAATTTTTGGGCATACTACTTTACAGTCATGCCCCTTACACTAGATCGTTGAATTCTCACGCCTTCTGTTGTCTCACAGTGGTTGGGAAGAAGCGATTGTCAAACTCTTGCTTGAAATGCTGCCAAGACACAACTTCAAATGATCCCAGCTCCATCTCTAGGAGCTGCCACTTGGTCTCCCACCAAGCAACTGCCTCACCTTGCAGCAAATAACTCGCACAGAGCACCTTCTGAGCTTCAGTACAAATATAGATCTCGAATGTCTCTTTGAGATCTTTAATCCACCTCACAGCCCTAAGTGGATCCTCTTCACCTGAGGAGACAGGGGGTCGTACATGTTAAGAAGAGCTTATATGAGCACTTGATTTGAGTCTCCCTATGCTGCTCCCCATGCGGCGGCTGGAAGTTCTATTGGAGAAACTCTGTCATACGATTTAATGCCCTGGCCATGACGTAACTTCTGTCACCTCATGCCAATTTGTCATCAGGTTCTCCCTGCATCATTCTTGATCGTACCATCTTCCTGCCAAAACGTAACCCTTAACCCCATTCTTCAACTAAACAAAACAAATTTCAAATTAAAGCTTAAAATTGTTTGATACTATACCTAGGTGACGTGTGGCTTTACCCAGAGCTGAACCGCTTTGACACCAGCTGTGGAGCCCTTGACGCCCCCTCCACATGTGATTTGGTGGGCTTCATGACAGCGAGATGATAATCACACGAATCACACACCCCATTGCCAAGTGCTTAGTGGGTGCAACAAGCAATAAGTGTGCATCAATAATAATCGCAAGGGTAAGATATGAATAGTAGGCAAGCTAAGTACCAAAAATTTAAAAAGAGTACAACAAAACAATTTCCCTCCTGGAGGTTATACAGTAATCTGACAAGATAAATAAAAGGGGAATTAAATCCCTCAACAAATAAAAATAACATAAGCTCCAGCAATTACTCCTCTAGCGGAGTCGGTCCCTCTGGCTTATACTCTCCCTCTGCATCAAAGTCTACGGTTCCATGAAATGAAACCGTAAGTAAGAGTACCATAGTGAGATTTCACAATCTCAGCAAGTAATCAAACAAGCAACAACCAAGAGTTTAAAACACACATTTATACAACAAACATAATTGGCAGTCATGTCAACAAAGGAAACAAAGAACATATTCCACCCCTTTTTCCAAAAAGGCCACCTTTTAGCAACACACGCCGAAAATTCCATTGATCCAGACATGACCATTTATTACATGTACACCATGGTCTCCCCTTGAGACCATCCATACATCTTAGCTCTCTTCGCCACACCACAGGTAATGATTATGCACGTGATTTTGTAACGAGCGATACCCAGCTCTACGCCTGGCGCGTATCATGACTAGTCATCCTCCAGGCCCAGGCAACGAGTGGCCACAATTCGTGTCAAGAGTGTTAGCATCTTGACCAACCCAGCTGTAGCCCGGCGATAGCCCAAGGGACATCACTCGGTTTATTAAGCTCCCAAGTGACCAAATGAGCTTTAAGGAGATAATGCCCCATGATTTAAACCCAATTTCCAGTTCATACAACATGGCATAACACAACATAGTTATATAATCAGAACGAATAACAATAGAAGAAAATGTGTAGATGCATGACAAACAGTATATTGGATGACATGGCAGACCATTCAATAGGCAAATACACAATAACACAGAAATCACAATTATTCAGTTTCATAATTTTGCAACCACAACTGCACGTGTATTCCCATCCTTCATTTCGGGCCCAAGTCCACAACTACGGTTTAATTTCCCAACTCTCCACTTGGCCCAAGGCCAAACTTAACCCAACCAGATTGTATAAAAGAGTTAGTGGTAAAATTGTTAATCTAATCCCAAGGATCGCATTGGAAGATTACTTACAATGCGGTCGTGCAAATTTCTAGAAGATCATGCGTGCATTGGTCTACAGGTCCCGCAAACAGTTAAGGGTGCACATCATGAGGTGATGCCAAAAACAAGTGGAGCAGTGGCAAATCTAGGCAAGATAGAGGGCTTTTCATGGGTTCTCACGAAGAGGATATCAGAATTGGGTTGCTTGTGGGTGGTTGAGAGAGATGCACTAGTAGGGCACGATAGAGCAGAGGTGGGGATGGGCTATAGCTCTTGAGTTGGGAGGATTTGTGAAATAAAGACTGCAAAAAAGGTGAGGCGGGTGATAGGGGTGGTTGTGCGGGCTTGAGAAGGCAGCTGAGGGTGACGACTCATTGAGGCGGGTTGAAAAAAATTCACCCAAAGGCTTTGGGTTCTAGATCTAAGGGTGGAGAGCTCTAGATCTATGCTTAGAGAAGACGAGGGAAGGATTTCTGAGATGCTTTGAAGGGGTTGAGAAGTCAGCCTATTTATAGGCCGAGTTGGGGGTCTCGGCCATTGCGATTGGGGGTGGTGGACGGCGTGGGGTCTGCAAGAGACCCACGCCAGAATGCAAGCAGTAGTCTTCAGTGGCGGTGAGCCAATACTGTGGCTAAATCTGCCATGTGTTGTAGAGAGGAGGGGAGAAAAGGCTACGTCCTAGGCTCGGAGGTGGGGGTTGCCAGGCGATGGTGCAAGCTGGTGGTGGAGGGGCTCATAGTGGTAAACGCGTCGCACGGGTTGGCTGGCTGCAAGGGGCAACAATGCAGGGGAGAGTGTCATGGGCTCAATAGTGGCAAGAAGAAGAAGAGAGAAAAAGAAAGAAGAATAAGAAGAAGAAGGGCCGCAATCCAAGGGGAATAAGATTGAACCCTAAATGGCGTAGTTTAGGACATATGGGCTGGGCTCCCCTCATGCACATGATCGTTGGGCTAGGTGCGCACACACAGCCACCAACACCTAGGCCCAAACGGAAAAAAAAAAAAAAAAAAAAAAAAAAAAAAAAAAAAAAAAACCAAAACAAATAAAAAACAAGACAAAGAAAATATAAAAAGAACACATTAAAAAAAATAAATACACAATGACTTAGTAATAATAAATTTAAATCAATAAAACTCAAGAATAAAAATAATTTGAAATAAATGAGCCAATAAATAATAAATAATAAAAAGTATGAAAAAGGGATCTGACATATACCTGGCAACCAATTAATATAGCCTCCCAATTATCTGACCAACCAACGTCAGTGCCACAATCATCTCAATCATGAATCATGCAGCCTTCTCATACAATGATGACAAGGAAAAAAGGAATTTGTTTGCATCCTAAGCTTTTCTCAAATTATCATATGTATCTATCCACGAAATATCCTTTGCAGGGGTTTCGTGCTGTAGCTACATACATGGACCAGTTGTGACGCCCCCAACTCCCACGTACGACCACGTGGAGATCGAGACGTCGAGATGATGACAACACGGGTCACACATCCCATCGCCAAGTGCCAAAAGTGTGTGCACATGCAATATGTGTACAAATAAAAACACGCAGCGGATAATGAAGTCATATAATTAAATACTAGAACTTTTGTTTAACTACAAACCAGTTTAAAACAAGCGTAAATAAAATATTACATGTTCAACATCATCTCAAATCCCAATACATACCAATAAAAACAACAACAAATATAATATATAAAAAGCCATCCAAACTACTCCTCCGGCGGAGCCGCCTCCTTGGGCTCAGCCTCCTCCTTCTCTACATCTGCATCAAAATCTACGGTACCAAAAATGGTGCCGCAGATAAGAAATAACCCAAACGCCGCAAGATAAAAACATATTAAAGTCATAACAATATGTATGAAAATATGCCAATGCACATGTCCCATAAAACCACATTTTTCCACGCACGCCAAAAGTCCCATTTGGCCCCAAAACAAATCCTTTAAAAACATTCTACGTCATTATCCCAGATAATGACCCAAATCCATAAACCACCATTTTCCCAGAAAATGGATCACAAAGCCACATCCAAACCAATTCCATTTAATGCATGCACCATGATCTCCCCTAGGGATCATCCGCATACTTTGGCTACTATGTCACACCGCAGGTAACGACTGCGCCTGTGACATCTAAACGAACGATCCCAGTCTCGTGCCCAGCACGTACCTGGCCCGGGCATCCTCTAGTCCCCACCAGCCAAGGGGCCACGGAGTCGACACGACAGCGTTACCGTATCGTGCGATCAGGTCATCGCTCAGCAACAACCCAGAGGATGTCACTCAGTTTTATTTGCTCCCGAGTGACCAGAGCAGCTCCATCGAGATAATGCCTCATCCCGGCTTGGGGTCGTGATACGCACGCACCCAAAAATCCATTTACACCTAAAACCCAATTTTCAATAAAAACACATGATTATGCATGCACAATGCAATGCCATTAAAATCACACAAAATAACCAACATAACCCAAACATCACTAACAACCAACAACCAACTCCTTCCTCAATTACAACCGACCCCCGACTCCTCGGACTCAGTCCGGAATAACCAACCAGATCACAAATAAATATTGTAAAGGCAATAATATATTTAAATCTAAAATGAAGTTTGGAAAATACTTACAGCGCTATATATTAATTTTTGAAGGATCGGCGCGCAGTAAACAGTGAATGAAAAGCAACGTAACAGTGAAAATTCACTGTGTCCGTAGGTTGTAAAATACCCACTTTTGAACAGGGACAAACCAAAGCTTGGGATTGATAGAGAATGGCCTAGAGGTGTTTATGAAGCAAAGGGAAATGGAGTTTGGTCGTGGGTGGCGGCGGAAATGGCCGTGGAAGGGCTTAAACGCCCAAATCGAAGTTTAGCTCGTGGGAGCTACTTTGGCGACGGATCGAGGTCGGAAATGGGTGGGTTAGGACGGAGGTGAAGTGGTGATGAAGTGGTGAAGAGGTGGTGGCCGGAGGTGGAACGACGGCCGCGAATCGAGGCTAAAACCGTGCGGCTTTGATGGGCTTTTCCGGCTAAACGGCAGCACGGTTGGGGATGGGAGTTGGTGGGGTGGTTCACCGGAGCGAGGGGAAGAAGTTGGTGGGGGTGGTGTGGGCCATGTCGGCCGGCGGTGGTGGTGCTAGGCTGAAGGGCGTGGATGGCGTGAGGGAGAGGAGAGAGTGAGAAACGCACGGGCTGGGGGCTCGGGGGAAGAAAGAAAGAAAGGAAAAAAAAAAAGAAAAAAAGAAAGAAAAAGAGAAGAAGGAAAAAGGAAAAGAGAAAAGAAAAGATTGGGAAAAGAAATGAGGTCCAATCCTCACCTCTAGAGTCCAACAACTGATCCAACGAAAATAAGTTTAAAAGCAACAAAACCAAGAAAATATTTTAAGCACAACGTAAAGCTAAAATATAATAAATAACTAGTAAAAACTAACTATTAAATTTTAAATCCAAAGACAAGCTAAAATAAATTAAACAGCAATTTAAACTCAACAGCAATTAAAATCTAATTAAAAATCGATAATTTAAAATAAAAGAACTATTATATTAATTAAATTAAAATATCCCTTCAGTAAAAATACACGTAAAAACGGGGTGTCACACCAGTAGGGCCTCGATCTTTTTCTCAAGCCCTCTAATACACGAAGTACTGAAAGCAAGCTATGCTTGACAAATTCAGGGCACTGTAGCCAAATGGCACATGGGCTTTAATTGTCCTTGACCTATCCCCAAGTAGGTCTTTCAAGTAAAACAAAAGTAGGTGATCTTAAGGTTAATTGGTTGCCAGGCAAGTGATCATTTACTCTCAATCATAAAAAAATGATAAGAAATGTTTAAGAGCCATGTAAATGGATAAATTGTCTTCGCTATATATGGGCGTGGTCGACATATAATATACGTACAAGAAATGATAGATACACAATGTTAGAAGAATAAAAATTGTATAGGCGTGAGGTACAACTAGTGATAACAGAAAGCACGTAAAGAGAATAAAGTTGGTTACAACAGAATCAGAATAAAAAGGAAAAATGCAGAAAACTCTTGAAGGTTCTAGAGCTGCTGAGGTGTCTTCTGCTGCTTGTTGTTTTGCTTAGTGGCATTATCTTTGCTTAGGCTAATACGCCCCCTCGAGTCAAGTGGGGTGTCAAGAACACGAAGACTCGATCGAAGAAGAGAAAAGCGATCAGAGACCAATGGTTTTGTGAAGACATATGCAAGTTGGTCCTTGCTGCTGCAGAATTTGACTTGTAATGCTTTGATAGCTACTCTATCTCGCACAAAATGAAAATCTATGTCCAAGTGCTTTGTGCGAGAATGATACACGGGATTAGAAGTCAAATATGTGGCTCCTAAATTATCACACCATAAAATAGGTGGCATTGAGAGAGAAAAGCCAAGCTCTTTTATTAGGGTTTGTAACCAAATAAGTTCTGCAGTGGTGTTGGCCAGTGACTTGTATTCTGCCTCAGTGCTAGAACGAGCAACAGTATGCTGCTTCTTTAAGCTCCATGAAATAGGATGATTACCCAGAAAAATACAGTAGCCTCCAATAGATTTTCTGTCATCAGGACATCCAGCCCAATCCGCATCGGAATAGGCATGTAAGTTGAAGGATGACTGTTTTGAGAAGAAAAGACCATAGTTGATGGTGAATTTTAAGTAGCGAAGAATCCGCTTGACTGCTGTCCAGTGAGAGAGTTTGGGTTCATGCATCAACTGACATGCCTTATTGACTATGAATGAGATGTCAGGTCTAGTTAAAGAGAGATACTGCAAGCTGCCAATGATGCTTCGATACAAGGTGACATTCTCAGAGGATGGAGAATCAAACTTGGAAAGTTTTGTTGAGGCCGACATGGGTGAGGAAATAGGTTTAGCATCACTCATACCAGTTTTTTTTAAAAGATCATAAATATATTACCTTTGGTAGATGAGAAGCCCGTCCGAGAGATACTCAAGTTCTAATCCAAGAAAGTAAGAAAGTTTTCCCAAATCTTTAACTGGAAAGGCTAGACTGAGTGAGACAATTAAATCATCAACAGCCAACGAGGAAGATGAAGTAATGATCATGTCATCAACGTAAACCAGGATGAACAAGCAAAATGTATCCGTGTGCATGATAAAGAGTGAGGGATCAGCCTTTGATGCAGAGAAACCATAAGTAAGTAACCATGAGCTCAGAGCTAAGAACCAAGCTCGGGGAGCTTGCTTAAGGCCATAGATGGCCTTGTTCAGTTTACAAACAAAATGAGGCCTTAATGGATCAACAAAACCTTTCGGTTGCTCCATAAAAATAGTCTCAGAAAGTGAACCATGAAGAAAGGCATTTTGGATGTCAATTTGCCGTAAACACCATCCACGAGTAATGGTAGTAGAAAGCACTAACCGAATAGTGGTAGGCTTTACCACTGGGCTGAAGGTTTCGATATAGTCTATACCAATTTGTTGATGAAAGCCCTTAGCCACAAGTCGCGCCTTCCTCCGTTCAATAGAGCCATCGGATCTCAGCTTCGTTCGAAACACCTACCTGCAGCCAATAAGGTTAGAAACAGAGGAGGGGGGAACTAATGTCCAGGTATTGGTTTGGACGAGGGATTGGTATTCTTGGGACATGGCTTTTGTCCATTCGGAAAATTTGGAGGCTTCTGTGAATGAGGATGGCTCATCAGGTACCGTAGTGGTGGAAACGTAGTAGTGCCAAGAAGGGTAATGGACAGTTCCATCGGTGAAATGGCGTGGGCAAGAGGAGTTAGTGAGAGATCGTGTAATAATCGGAGATCTGGGAGGGATTAGAGTGGTGGGGAGAGGAAGAAGGGGACTGGACCGAGAGGGAGGGTTTTATGCAGAAGATGAAGACGAGGGATTCTGGGAAGAAGATGAGAGTGAGTCGGACGAATGGGATGAGGAAGATATGTCACGAGATGGGCCAGAAGTGAGTGGTGTAGGAGTTGGGCCAGAAGTGAGTGGTGTTGGAGTTGGATCAGAAGTGGGTTGGGAAAGAGTAAATTGTCGTGGGCTAGGGGAGGGTTGTATAGGAGTTGGGCTAGGCGGAGGTGACTCAAGATTATTTGCTAAGTTGAGATCCTGGGTAGCACTAGACGGGAATGGATACGGGCCGAGAATGGAATTGGAGAAATTAGGAAGAAGAGTGGTAGTAGAAGAAGGTGGAACAGAGATAGGAGCAGAGTTGAGTGTCTTGTGTGGAAAATTCAGTTCTTTAAAAATTACATCACGGGAGATGTAAAGACGATTTTTGTGATAATCAAGACACTTGTATCCTTTATGAGATGGACTATAACCGAGAAACAAGCAAGAAGTGGATCGAAAACTTAGCTTGTGACAATTATAAGGACAGAGATTGGGCCAACATTCACAACCAAAAAATTTTAAAAATGAGTAATCAGGTGGTTTATGGTAAACCATGAAATATGGAGATTGGTTTTGTAAGATCTGGGTAGGTAACAAATTAATGAGATAAGTAGCAGTTTCAAATGCATCGGCCCAGAAGGAAAAGGGAAGAGAAGCTTGGGCTAGTAATGCAAGCCCAGTTTCTACGATGTGGCGATGTTTACGTTTAACTAGACCGTTTTGTTGATGTGTATGTGGACAAGAAAACCGATGAGTGATGCCAAGATTTTTACACAAAGCATTGAGTGAGAGGAATTCACCTCTGGCATCCGTTTGTAAGGAAATGATTTTTGTGTTAAAGAATCTTTCAGCAAATTTAATAAAAGAAATGAAAACAGAGTGCACATCAAGCTTATTTTTTAAGGGAAAGAACCAAGTAAATCTTGTGAAATGATCAACAATAGAAAGATAGTATTTGCAACCATTTCTTGAAACATAAGGAGTTGGGCCCCATACATCAGCCCATAACAATTCTAATGGTTGAGTAGAATTCGTATCACTAAAAGAAGGAAACGGCAATTGATGGGCTTTTGTAATGGGGCATTCAGGACAAACAAAAGATGATTTACTGGGAACATGAGGCAAACAATGCCGATGCAAAACACTAGAAACGACATGATGAGCCGGATGACCAAGTCTGCGATGCCAGCAGCTTAAGGAAACTTTTTCGCCGAGATGGACAGAGGATGAAGACAGTGGCAAGGCGGAAGGAAACTTGTAGAGGCCATTACGGGTTGGTCCGCTGATGAGGAGCCTCCCCGTCAGTTTGTCCTTTACAGAAAAATGTGTATCATGAAATTCAAAGAAACACGAATTGTCAGTGCAAAATTGTAAGACTGAAATCAAATTTTTAGTGATAGATGGAACATGAAGAAGATTATGGAGTTTAAAGGAAGAGGAGTTGATGGAAAAAGAAGATTCACCAATATTTTGAATGGGTAGACCTGTACCATTTCCAACCCGAATCTGCTCGTTTCCACTGTAAGGTTCTGATGAGAGATTGAGGTGAGAGAGGTCATGGGTTATATGGTGGGTAGTGTAACAGCCCGCTAAAATTTAGTCTTATCTCCTCGCTCTTCTCTTTTCTTTTCACGCATAGTAGACGGCAAGACAATCCGTTTTGGATTATTTCCCGACAGCAATCACATCTCTCTCGTCTTTACCCTCATCTGGAATCACGCGTATAGATTATCTTTTCCGTAAATCACGTAATTTGTTCTTCACCGACAGCTGTAAAATCATGAACAGTTTTATCCTAAGCGTTGTACCTCGATGGCGTTTTCCCGGATCTTATCCATCGAATTTTAAAGTATTAGATAGGCTTGTTTTTAAAGTAGCACAATTATAATATTTTAATGAGCTCTGAAAATATTATAATTGTGGATATTTATTTAGATTAAATATTTTAATTGTTTTAAGATATTAAGAGGTTTAATTTTTACGTTGAAAATTCTTATTTAAATTCAAGTGTTTTATGCACTTTGATTAATTAATGATACTTTATCATTTTATACAATGATGAAGAAAATATTATTTTATAAACCTTAGTTTATAAAATAATATTCTATATTAATTTCTCTCAGTGTTGTAATTAAGTGTTTTATTAATTTAAATGATTTTATCATCTTCGATTAATTAACGGTACTTTATCATTTTAAATAATGATGAGGAAATATTATTTTATAAATTTTAGTTTATAAAATAATATTCTACCTTAATTCATCGTAGTGTTTTATTTAAAGTGTTTTATTTAAAATAAAACACTTACGCGTTTTCAAATCAGTGTTTTAACTCACCGTTGGTTTATTTGAGGATCCCGAAGCGTAGGATTGAAGTTAATTACCTAGGCCCCTACCCTTTTTCCTTCACTTTTTCCTTTTTCCTTTTTCTTCTCTCTCTTTCCTCTCTCTCTCTCTCTCCCCATGCTCTTCCCTTCCCCATTTCTCCTTACCGTCGCCGCCCCTTTGACCGCCCGTTTCTCCGCCGTCCGGTGGAGGTGTCGTACACCACCCCCGCCATTCTCTTCCAATCCCACCAAAGTTCATCCCCTCCAATTTTCAGAGCCATCGGACCAGCCGTTAGCCGCCACGAGCCCCCGGAAGTTGCTGCCCCTGCCCTGTTTTCTCCCCTGTTGCCGATTTCTTTCTCCGCCCAGAACCGCCGCTCGCCGGCGGCGTGGACTACACCACCCACCCAGATTTCTTCCCCTCTCACCGGTGAACATCCCCTCCAAGTTTCACCTCCATCCGAGCCACCGTTAGCCGCCACTCTCGCCTCCAAACAAATGGGTTTTTAAGGCTTTTCACCATTTTGGACCACCATACACGGCCAAATCAGCCACCAAGCACCACCATTGGATTCACCACATCAAGGGCTTCCTCCCCATGTCTTTCTTTTTCCCAAACTCTCACTTTTTCTCATATGGGTTTCTCAAAACACCCGTTCGGTTGCACCACCGTGCGCCGCCGTACACGGCCACCCGTGGTGTTTCACCACCACCATCTTGTTCCTCTCATCCTCATGAACCTCTCCAAGAAATTTCATGGCCAACGGAGCTTCGTAGAGCTCACACTCTCCCGCACTCTCCAAGGCCAAAAATGGTTTCAAACGGCCGATCTGCCGCCGTTAGCCACCGTCCGACCACCACCTCGCCACCACAGCTCCACCACATGTTCCTCTACCTTTCCCTAGCTTTCCATGAAGTTCTATGGCTTTTCGCTACCTCGCGTCTCCTCCGCTCACCGTTCGGAGTTACTGTTCACGGCGTGATGCCGCCGTGCTCCGCCACCTTTGACCATCACAAGGCGACCGTGAGTCTTCCAAGACCACGCCTAGCCTTTCTCAAGCCCAAACTACCACTTTATGTGGTGGACAGACACCGTACCGCCACGTATGCTCCTCCGACGCATGTTCGTGACGAGCAGCGAGCGACGCACGGGTTATCCCGTCGATGGTATAACCCTCTATCTTTAGTTATTTATGTTTAACATAGTTGATTTGGTTGGCTGTAGACTGTGTAGTTAGTGTTTGTGGAGTTCGCTGCGTAGTTGTGAAACGAAGTGTGGTTGTGAAGTGTTAGGCTTGATTTTGTAGTTTTGTGGACTGTGCTGTGAAGTATAGGCGTGAGATGGATGCCGTAGATGTGATACGGCGGGTTGTGTGAAGAGAATACGCGTGTAGCGTATTCTGTGTAATGCAGCGACGCGCCGCGCGACGTGCGCTGTAGTGATGTGGGTCGTAGAAGGAAGGGAGTACGCATGTAGTGTACTCCGTGTGGTATGGCGATGCATCGTGTGATGTGCATCGTGTTGATGAGTGTTGTAGCGAAGGAAGTACGCGTAGCGCGTACTCCGTGTCGCGTAGCGATGCACCGTGAGACGTGTATCGCAGTGATGGGTTTTGTAGTGTGAATGGAAGAGAGTTCACGTGAGTGTACTCTGTACTAAGTCGTGATACACCGGATGGCGTGTCACGAAGGGTTGGATGGCGTAGCAGAGAAGTGTGGAGCGTATGGTGTAATGTTGGGAAACTGTATGACAGTGTCCCGAAGCAGTGATGATATGGATTATAGTCCGGGATGACTGGTGTCATCTTGTGGTTGACTATGGCTAAGAGTATATGGATTGAGAAATGAGTTGTTTGTTTGGTTGTTATTGATAATTTTAATGAACTTGTTTTAGTGCAAAGGCTTTCTGAAGTCAATTTATCTCTTCCGAGTATAGTGAAACCTCAAGTTGGCCGTGGTGTTGCAAGTGCTTACAATATGGCAATTGAGTTCAGAAGTGAAAATCTTAAGGACTTGAGTGTTCCTCTTCCAGCTGTTGTGCAGTTCCTCGTGTCTCGCGCTCTATTCTCATAGAACGCGACGATCGAGGTAAGTTAGCCTCTAACTTACTATCAGTTTATTGTGTATGTGTGATGGGTAAGAGAACTACAATTTATGTATGTATGTTATCGTATATGCCATGTCATGCTATGTCATTACATGTTTATCTGCTACGTATGATTTAATCTCTCATGAATAATTATCTGTTACATAATCTTTTCTGTCATACAATGATGTATGTTATAAGTATGCCATGTTAAGTATGCCATGAAATGTTATGATTAAATCATATTGTGCCATTTACAAGTATACGCCATGTTAGAAAAGTATATGATATTAATTAATATCTCATGCATTAAGAAAGATAAGACATGTTATGTTACGTATAATACGTGGGGCCACAACAACTGTGGAGTACGTATTATATTTTATGTTACGTGAATACGTGGGGCCACAACAACTGTGGAGTACGTATTATATTTAATGTTACGTATATACGTGGGGCCACAACAACTGTGGAGTACGTATTATATTTTTATGTTACGTGTATACGTGGGGCCACAACAACTGTGGAGTACGTATTATTTTTTATGTTACGTGTATACGTGGGGCCACAACAACTGTGGAGTACGTATTATATTTTATGTTACGTGTATACGTGGGGCCACAACAACTGTGGAGTACGTATTATATTTTATGTTACGTGTATACGTGGGGCCACAACAACTGTGGAGTACGTATTATATTTTATGTTACGTGTATACGTGGGGCCACAACAACTGTGGAGTACGTATTATATTTTATGTTACGTGTATACGTGGGGCCACAACAACTGTGGAGTACGTATTATATTTTATGTTACGTGTATACGTGGGGCCACAACAACTGTGGAGTACGTATTATATTTTATGTTACGTGTATACGTGGGGCCACAACAACTGTGGAGTACGTATTATATTTTATGTTACGTGTATACGTGGGGCCACAACAACTGTGGAGTACGTATTATATTTTATGTTACGTGTATACGTGGGGCCACAACAACTGTGGAGTACGTATTATATTTTATGTTACGTGTATTCATGGGGCCACAACAACTGTGGAGCATGAAGTATGGGGCCACAACAACTGTGGAGCATACACTACGTGAGACACAGCAATTGTGACACGTAGAATACGTGGGGCCACAACAACTGTGGAGTACGTATTAAGTCAAGTTTCAGATCAAGTGCATGATAAGTCAAGTTTCAGATCAAGTTCATGTTTTGTTATGTACACGTACATGTTATGTTCATGATCAAGTTATGTTCCAAGTTCATGTTCACATCATGTTAAGTTCACGTTTACAGTATGTCTCAAGTTCACGTTTATGTCATGATATGTTCAAGTTTATGTTATTTTCAAGTTCATATTTATGTTATGCATGTTTACGTTCATGCTACATTTCAAGTCCATGTTATGTTTTAAACTCAAGTTCATGTCATGTTAAGTCAAGTTCAGTTCACGTTTAAGTTCTGGTTATGTCATGTTATATGTCAAGTTATGCTATGCTTATGTACGACTTTACTTATGCATTTATGCTTTTACTGCCATGCATGCATCTTTAACCTGTGTGTGAGTTTTATGTTAACTTACTGAGATTTGTAATCAAATCTCACTGTGGTAGTCCCAACTACCATTCCCCCCGAATGGTAGATCTTGTTACAGGACCCAAAGAAGAATTGGAATCTGACCATCTGAATACGGTCATCTAGGCTACGGTGCGATGTTGATGATGGTATAGTATTTAACTTAGGTTAATGCTTGTACTTTTGGAGTTGTATCTCAAGTATTCTTTTGATCACAACCATTTTGGACTAGTGTAGTGATCACGGCTTTTTAGTATGTTTTTATGTATGAAATATGTTTCAAGTATTTGGGATATTTTTAGTTTGGTGCATAGTATTGCTAAAGAAAAAGATTATCCGCTGCGAATATTGCATAATGCTAACATGCAGTATGTTAGGAACATTGCATCTTATATGTCATGAACGGGGGCATGTAACCTTGTGTTGCATGTCTCGACGCTTCAAATGTCCGTTCAATCCCAAACGGAATTTGAGGGCGTCACAGGTAGCACCACTGTCTGGGTACCAAGTAGGATCTGTGATGGCTGATGGGGAGGTATAGTTGGCAAAGAACGAGGTGGGTGGGTCATATTGGTAAACATGGTCAAAACGATAGTAACATTGCAATGCAATATGCCCAGTTTTGTTGCAAACTTGACATGTGGGTCGCTGGGTGGTATTCTGAGAGGAGGTTCTGTGATTGGTGGAGGACCGTCCTCTGGAAGGAGGGAATCTGCCACGGCTTTGATTATTTTGTCCTCCACGATAGTATCCACGGCCTCGTTGGTTTCTAGTAATGGCAGTGCTGAGATTTGCTAAGGGTTCAAAAGGAAAGGATGTGAGGTTACAGTTGGCTTGGCTTAATCTATTCTCATGAATGAGAAGAAGATGAAAAAGTTCATTGGAGGATATGGGCTCTGCACGAGTTGTAATGGAGGTGACAAAAAATTCATAGGTTGGACCTAAGCCATTTAGCAGGTAGGTAACATATTCTTTTTCAAAAAGAGGTGTCCCAGTTGCAGCAATAGTATCGGCAAGCATCTTAACTTTGCTGAAATAGTCAGTGATTGATTGGTCACCTCTAGACAAATTTGTAAGCTGAAATCTAATTTGGAACTCTTTGGCTTGAGAATGAGAGCTGTATAAAGATGCAAGAGGTGTCCAAAGTTGATGTGAAGTGCCTGCAAAAATTACATGGGCAATAATAGACTATGTTAGAGAGGAAAACAAAATACTAAGAATGAGTTGATCGGTCTTTTGCCATTTAAGATAGGCTAGATTTGGTTTGGCTGCTTCAGTCCCTTCAGGAGGAAGCATTTTGGGAGGAGGCTGTTGTGAGCCATCAACGAAAGAAAAGAAATCTTGCCCTCTGAGATAGGCTGTGATTTGGACTTTCCATAGCATATAATTTTCTGAGTTTAGTTTTGTAGTGACTACGGAAGAAGAAGGTGAAGAAGAAGAAAAAGATGAGGTGACCATGAGAAAGGATCAAAGAGACTGCTAGTCTAACAACTCTGATACCATGTTAGAAGAATAAAAACTGTTGAAGATATTTCTTGTATTCAATGTTGTATTACACTGTGCCCATAAACAGAGTATATATAGGCGTGAGGTACAGCTAGTGATAACAAAAAGCACGTAAAGAGAATAAAGTTGGTTACAACAGAATCATAATAAAAAGGAAAAATGCAGAAAACTCTTGAAGGTTCTAGAGCTACTGAGGTGTCTTCTGCTGCTTGTTGTTTTGCTGAGTGGCATTATCTTTGCTTAGGCTAATACACAACATATTTCACAACAATTTACACAACATGTGCTATAAAATAATGGTATTTTTGTAAAGTGATGTTAATCTTATAAGATAGTTTACAAAAATACCCCTCCTTTTAAATATTGTTGTGTAAATTGTTGTAAAATGTAAGTGTACGTTTATCATTTTCCTATACGTTATTGTCTCTTGATTAACGTAAAAATCACTAAACAATTAGCTTCTACAGTTTATTAATTGATCATGATGTAATTTTCTCAAAGTCAAATTCATATGATCATTTTCATTTTCTTAATGGTCGGTCACATATAATAACTTCTAACGTACGGAAAAGATGCAGGCGCATCGGGTGGCTGTCATATTCGTACCTCCTGCATGCATGCATGCATTCTTCTTTGTCTCAAAACCGGGATCAAGTCTTTTGTTTTTTACGTGTCTCTCTGTCGCTGTCTCACTAAACCTTCTTTCCTGGCAGTTTCTCAAAACCGGGATCAAGTCTCTGTCGTCGTCGAAATCGTGTCAAGTCGCTTAATTTTTAGTCATCTCAATCGCTATAGTACTCGAACTTGAATATAAAGTGTCAAGTACTTTTGTTGAAAATTTGTGCAATTTTAATAATTTGGAGTGCAAAGTGTGAAACTTGTAATAAATAGAAATTCTTCCAAAAAACAAAGAAATAAAGGGTCACGGTTGCGACTTAAATCATTGGAATAAAAATAGAAAGACCTAGCGACTTCTCATTTAAGATTAACGCAAGTTCATAGAAGACGTTCGTTCGACGTTCATACCTAGCTCCTGCATGCATGCATGCATTCTTCTTTGTCTCAATACCGGGACCAAGTCCTCTTATTGCTTTTTTTTTTTTTTTCGCGTGCCTCGAATCTGTCGATATTGTCTCACTAAACCTTCTTTCCTGGGAGTTTCTTCGTCCTGTTAAGATTTGATCGCCAAATCTCGTGTCAAGTCACCTAATTTTTAGTCATCTCAATCGCTATAAATTAAAGTGTCAAGTACTTTTGCGGAAAATTTGTGAAATTTTAATCATTTGTAGTGCAAAGTGTAAAACTTGTAATAGTTCAAGAGTGCAAAGCACTATTTTCTAATATTAATAAAACTACAACAGAAACGACTTCTTGCGTCTAAATATTAATTTGAATATGATAGCCAACGTGCATACATATTGTTAACCATAATCATGTGATTGGTGCTGCAATTATGAAGAAGGAAAATGACATTGCAAGTCTAAAATGGAAAGTTGATGATCACAGACATAAGGAAGGGAACTCTGCTGTAATCAAGGGATTAGAAATGGAAGGAGGATGAAACTAATCTGTATATGATATGGGAGAAATTAGTATTGTAATATTCTGTAATCTTAGCCTTTAATTTTGTAATCTTTCATTAAGACCTTACACCTTTGTATATATTTAAAGGGATGTACAAACTCAGATCAATAGAAGTTTTTCTTCTCTCTATATTCTTTTATTTTACACATATGACATATGACATCTGCGGCCAGCATACTACATATGACATCATTATTTGCAAAAATGAGAAAACTTATTATTTGAAAGGGAATGAAAAGCTATTGCAAATACACATTATTTGCAATGACACATTCATTACAATTACACACTTATTTGCAATGATTTAATTCTTTTTATTAGGAAAAGTTGTTATTTGCGAGGAAATGAAAAACTGTTGTAACGACACTTTTGTTGAAATTACACAACTATTTGCAAGGAGTTAATTTTTCGTTGGGAAAGCTTGTTATTTACAAGGAAATAAAACCATTGCAATAATGAGGAAAACTTGTTATTTGAGAGGAAATGAAGAACCGTTGCAAATATTCATTATTTGCAATGACACATTCGTTATAATTACACACTAATTTGCGAGGATTTAATTTTTCGGAGGAAAAACTTGTTATTTGCAAGGAAATGAAAAACCGTTGCAAGTACTTATTATTATTTGCAAAATGGGAAAACTTATTGTTTGTGAGGAAATGAAAAACTGTTGCAAGTACTCATTATTTTGCAACGACATTGTCGTTGCAATTATACACTTATTTGCAAAGAATTAGTTTTTTGTTGGGAAAATTTGGTATTTGTGAGAAAATCAAAAAACGGTTGCAAACATCTCATTAGTTGCAAAAATGGAAAAACTCTACTTGTTATTTGCGAGAAAATGAAAAACCGTTGCAAATATTCTATTATTTGCATTGACACTGTCATTGCAATTACACTCTTGTTTGCAAGGATTTAACTTTTTGTTAAAAACTTGTTATTATTTACCTAGTGCTATTATTTGCGACAACACTTATTTTGCTGCAATTAAGTAATAGAAATGAATTTTGTTTACTTGCAAATAAGAATATACATTAGTTACCATTTGCAACGGATTTTATTTGTTGGAATTAGAGGTGTGTTTTTATTTGTAAAGGCCATTTTCGTTGTAAAAAATATCGTTGGCAATAATACTCTATCTACTATTCATGGTTAATAACAACGAGAATAGTAATGATTAGGTAATAACTAGGTAATGATTAAATAAAAAAGTTGAAGATCAATTGAAATTATAAAGTATTTATATTTAAATTACATTTGAAAATGAAATAAAATGAGACGAAACCATCTCATCTTCCAAACAACCCTAGCCTTATTCTACTTCTGATAACTATAAATAAGCCATATGCTCTTGTATAAAGTTCACAAGTCACATTTCTCTCGATCTTCAGTTTTAAACCAAAGAATTTCCAACTATTCGTGCTGTGTACGTAGTAGACTATACTATGGCTACAAATGAGGTGAGATGGCTGCTTGCAAATTTGAAACCATACACATGAACCTGACGAGCAACTGATGATCTCTCCTTCGATCTCACCCTATTTCGTTCCTCAAACCTCATCATGAGTTCTTCCCCAAAAGCTCTCGCGCGCGCTTAATTTGTAGTAGCCATGCAATCATTAATTGATACATATTAATGGTTTTTCCTCAATTTCCTTTTTTCCAATGTTCATTTCATGTTATCATTTATCTTGTGTCATGAGCTTGTGGTGCAGTTTTCAACATATATATGTTAGCATTTAGGTCATCACATGCAGGCAAAAGGAAATTTGTTTTCACACTAGCTAATTCAAATGCATGATGTGCGTATGTAAATTATTAATTATCAAGAAAATGATTTAGCCTTTTGGGTGCCAATTGTACACACCTCAACAACAGTATATGTTCATGTGTGCAATCTCCGGTACTTATCCTAAAAAAGCTAAAACATTTCATTGTTCTTACCACTCCACCTCATGTGTGGTTTAGGTTTCTCTTTAATAAAGAGTCCATATATGCACACACCATGGAGAATGTTTAATTAAATAAGTACAAGAAAAACAAGTTTTTGTGACCATTATTTTGCAACCAAAATGACTATTTTCGCTCGTTTTCGTCGGAAATAGTCATTTTAATTGTAAAATAATGATCACAAAAACCCATTGTTCGTTTTCGTCGGAAATAGTCATTTTCTTGTAGTGATGGAGTGAAGGATAAAGTTTTTAATACCATGTGAAATCACCACATGTACCTTCTAAAAGTATAAGCTAATGGAAATAGATAGATTCAATTATTTATATTATATTTTTTACAACCCCATTATAAACAAGGCAAGACTGGGAAATTTGCTCTCATACAATGTAAAATTATTTTTCCTTAAAATTGAAGTGTTTGCAAGACATCGAAGTTTTTACCAAAGTTTATGATCTGCATTAAAAAAAATGGAGGATTGATATTATATCTTCTTCAATCAAACCAGAATTGCATTTTGTTCTACGGAGGCTCTAACGAAGACTGGGTGAGCAGATTTACTGAGACAGCAAATAGGGTGGCTCAACATCGGGTCCTTCAACAAAGTCCGCTCAACATTTCCATTAATATTCTTGCGGTTCGATCCGACAACAGAAGAGAGTTTCGACAGCAATTACCAAAAAGTTACACAGATGGGAGCCGAGTAGATGCTAACGACATATTCGAACGTTTGATAAATAATCAGAGCGGATGGGTTGTGCTGAGCCAGGGAAATGTCATATTGCTCTCTGCTGATGGGGGAAAAATGCTGAAAGTCATGAAGAATTTTGATCAGCAGGAGCGCTGGATGCGACACCTACAAGAACAAGGCTTCGGAAGTAGTTTCATGAATTTCTATGGAAGCCTTTAGTTAATTTCATTGACGGGTGCTACACATATGATCAATGGACTGCATGCAGCACTACTTGCATACCAAATAAAGACGGACAGATGTAGTCGTGTCTAAGTTTAATTATGTGTATCTTGTCATGCCACTGGCAAGTATGTACGTATGATATATGTCATGTACGGGTGTACATGATATAAATCTGTGATGTCGTTCGCGTTGGGATTAATTTCTTAATAATTTAGTTTGTCTGCAGTCATGCATTAATAATTTGTTCTGTTATCTTATATAATAATAATAATCTAGTCTATGAGTTTGAATTTATTTAATGTAATTTTTGTACGCTTATATTAATCAGGAGATTATATATATACGGAAGCTGATCAAATAAATCACCACTCCTGATCATATATATATAAATATATATACACTTATAAGCTTGTAGTCGGCTATATATAAAATTAAGCATTTGACACATGAATTTGACATTAATTTTTCATGAGAGAGCCCCCGCCGGCTTTCGAAAACTCTAGATCAATTTCTTTGAAACACGCCCAACTCATTTTCTGGGCTTGGAGTATATATATATATATTGATCAATTGGATCATGATGGTCTATTATTCTGAATTAAATAAACATTATTGCATCAATATAGACAAGAAATAGGACGAGATATATATAATAATACAACTATCTAATTATATAAAGTCATATGTATAATAGAAATGGGATTATTTAAGTTTTATTTAATTATATAAAGTCAAAATTAAAGAATTTTGTTATTTGGTGAGAGTGTATGCATGGCGCGTTCCCGACAAAAGACCAGAATGAAAGACATCAAAAGAACTTCAATAAATGGAGGTTGCTTCTTCAAGAATGATATATAAGAGCGAGTGGGTTGTGCTGAGCGAGGAGAATGCCCTGTTGGTCCCGTCTTGAAGCGTGTTTTGACTGGCAATGGGAGAAAGAAGTATAAGAAAAATAGGCTTCGGAATTAAGAAGTTTCTTGGAGATCAGCTATATTAATATGTATTATCATATGTATTATTCCACTAAATATCCTTTGCCAGGGATTTCTTGCTGCAGCTACATGCACCAGTTGGGCCTCGATCTTTTTAATTCTCAAGCCCTCAAATACACGGAGTGGAAGCAAGCTATGCTTGATGAATTCAAGCCTATGTAGCCAAATGGAAAATGGGCTTTATGTCCTAAACCTAGTGATGGAGATGCAAGAAAGATCAACTACTTGAGACCTAGATGTCGACTAAGTTTATTGGCAAATCCCTTGATTTTAGAAGATAAGACAATTTAGAGAAAGTTGGACAAATTTGTTAACAAATCCCTCGATTTTAGAGGATGAGGCTATTTGAAAGAAGTTAAACATTTGAATACTTTTTAAATTAGGAAGTTTATCGATTTATTAATTAGTAAATTTGTTTCCTTAATTTTAGGAGTTTGTTGGATTTGTTATCGTAATTTTAGGAGTTTGATTTATTTTGGAATGTTATCTTAAAAAAAGTTGTTAGAGGGAATAATTGGGGAGGACTAACCGAACCCTAGGTATTTAATTTTGGCATCTTTGTATTGGATCATTATGCTATTTTTTAAATAAAAGTTTATCAACCTATTTTCCAGAATTGAGTGCTAGATTGAACTAGTCTTGATTTTCATATTTCAAACTATTCGGATCTTGGTGTTACCCTGAGGTAACCCTCGATTTATCTACCAACACTAGGGGTGAATTCGGTCTGGTCCGGTCCGGTCCGGGGAGATTTTACAGACCGGACCGGACCTACTCGGTCTAGGGTTTTCCCACCCTGGACCGGACCGAATTTCCTAAGGACCGGTCCGGTCCGGTCCACCCTATGACTTTTTTTTTTTCCCAATGACATTTTGTTTAATACTTATTTAATTATATTGGGATATATTTAATATATATACATATAGTATACTATTATATATATATATATATATATTAGTAATACACTACTACTATTAGTCTATTAGTAATAATACTATAACTAATAACTATATGTAATAATAGTAATAGTGATAACTATATTATCTATATATGTAACAATATGTAATAGTAATAGTAATAATAGTAATATATGTAACTATATGTAATACTAATAACTAATACTATTAGTCTATTAGTACTAATAACTATACTAGTACTAATACTATAACTAATAAATATATGTAATGATAGTAATATTATATGTAATACTATATTAAATAATAGTAATACTCTTATTACTCATACTCTATGTAGTTATAGTGATTTAATACTAACATATTACATATTAAGCTAACTATACTAATACTATTATAAATTTACAAATATATGATATATTATAATTTATACTAGAACTTTTATAATATGTTAATACATTAATATATATACTAGTACTATATATTTTTTTGATCAGTTATAGTAGTATTATAGATTATAGTTAATAGTTATACATTAAATAATATAGTAAACATTGATACTAAATATATATAGTTATAGACTTACAATGATTTAGTTATTATGAATTTATGATTAGTATAACTATATAATTGTATTAGTATTAGACTATTAGTAATTCAATTTTTCTATATTATATTAGTAATATTAGTTATGTTGAACTTGAATCAGTTAGTTAGTATAACTGTATTTAACATTATTAGTATTAATATAAATATTAGTATTAGTTATAGCTATATAGCCTATATTAGAATTTAGAGTCTTAGACTATATAATAGACTAATAGTATTAGTACAACTATATAAGTATACTGTATAGCTATATATTAGTTTTAATTATAGTGATTAGTATAACTATATAATAGTAGACTATTAGTATAACTATATATTAGTATTAGTTATATTGTTATAGTGATTTAGTATAATATTATTAATAATATATTATAGCATTGATACAAATACATTATGGAATATATATTATTATATAATATATGGCAACACATTGATACAAAATACATTATGGAATATATAATACATATTATAAAATTATAAATATATTATAATTTATACCCTAACTCTTAATACTTAATAGTATTAGTAATACATTAAAAAATATAATAATACTTTAATACTAAATATATATAGTTATAGACTTATAAGTTATAGTGATTACTTATTATAATTAGTATAACTATATAATAGTATTAGTATTAACCTATTAGACTACTGGTAATATAGTATAGCAATATATTAGTAATATTAGTTCTAGTGTATTAGTGATTTAGTATAAGTTATAACTATATTAATTATTAGTATAAGTTGTATAACTATAGTCTATACTCTATATTAAACTATTAGTATTTATTTTATTTTTATACCATATTAGAGTCTAGATTATTAGTATTAGTAATTTAGTATAAATATTTGTATTAGTATAAAATTATACATATATTGTAATTTATACCATAACTCTTAAGACTTAATAGTATTAGTAATTAATAGTAAATACATTAAAGAATATAACAATACTTTAATACTAAATATATATAGTTATAGACTTATAATGATTACTTATTAGTAATATAGTATAGTTATATAATAACTATATAATATAGTATAGTTAAGTTAAGTGATTAGTTATTATAATTAGTATAGTTATACTAATATTAGACTATCATTACTATATTATATTTACTATAGTATATTAGTAATTACTTAATGGTGAGTTAGTGATATAATTAGGTTAGATGAAAATTATAGTTATAGTATAGTTATAGGTTAGACTATTAGTAATATAGTATAGTTATAAACTTATATATATTAGACTATTAGTAATATTATTTATAGACTACCCACTTAGTTTTTAGTATATGTTATAACTATAGTCCATATTAGTATAAGTATAAGTTTAAGTTATACAACTATACTCTATATTAGACTATTAGTATTTATTTTATTTTTATACCATATTAGAGTATAGTGTCTAGACTCTAATATTAATTTACTCTATTAGTATTAGTAATTTACTATAAATATTAGTATTAGTATAAAATTTTAAATAATAGTATTAGTTAATAATTACTTAATGGCAAGTTAGTGATAGAATTAGGTTAAATGAAAATTATATAATTAATTATATACAATTATTATATTTATAAATTATAAAAAAAAAATTAAATTAAATTTCATTCGGTCCGGTCCGGGGTGAAAAACTCCTGGACCGTGGACCGGACCGAATGATTTCGGTCCACTAAAAGGAGGACCGAGACCGGACCGGATCAGTACCGGTCTGGTCCAAATTGGCCGGTCCGGTCGGTTTTTCCGGTCCGGACCGGCCGACTTTCACCCCTATACAACACGATCGTAAACATCTAAGTGTGAGTGAGGCTTCCATCATTAGTGCTTTCATTGAGAGGTGTCCAACCCATGGAGAAGAAGCAAAAGAGAAAGATCATGGCCGATTGACAACCAACGTATAGGGAGCAGATTGAGAACCTTGAAGCCACTTTGGAGGCACAACAAACCGCCACCAATGAACGGCTTGAAAAGATAAAGGAGGTGCTCCACCAAAGGAGGGTAATTGAGAATGGAGATGGAAGGCGCCATAGAAGAAGGGCCAAGAGACACCATAGTCCCGATGGTTCCATTGGGTCTAGAAGAAGCCAACACCATGAGATGGTAGAGGATTTAGATTCAACTGACAAAGATTCCCCAAGCCCTGATGAGGAATCAACTGAGGAAAGTGAAAGGGAATGAGAAAACTGAGATGAGAAAAGATGAGTAAAGAGGTGCTCATAATGGAAGGCCAAGGGGGAGAATTCATCAAACCTAAGATGGACTATCCCAAGTTCAAAGGTGATGATCCGAGCACTTGGGTAAGTAGGGTAGAACAATATTTCAAGTATAATCACATGGAGGGTTATGCTGAGGTGTCTTATGCCGCCTACTTCCTTGAAGGAGTGGCTAACCAATGGAAACAATAGATAAAGAAGACTTATAGAGCTCAAATGAGGGAGTTGAAATGACGGAAATTTGTCAATGAGCTCTTAGGGAGTTGAAATACTTCGCAACCCTTAAATTCTTTTGTAAACTTTCTTGACACGAGAGGTACCTAGCTTGTCTTCAGTCCAAGTGATTGACAAATTTCTTGCGTACAAAGAAGCCGCAGTCGTTAGATTGTAGTCAACTGACCATACCCAAATCATGTGCTTCTGCTATATAATAAAAAGTACATATATATATATATATATATTCCAGTAAGTTTCACGTTTCAATCAAAAAATAAAAAAGTTTCATTTGTTTTGCCTGGAAGTTATATACCTTGTCCATATCTGAGAAATTCAAAAGACGACACCAAATGAGAAATTCAATTTAAATACATGATCAGTGACAAACATTTATCTTCAGAAGGGAAGAAATGCGTATCTCTATTATCATGACAGCAGGCTCGTTAATCTTGTTAACATGCATGCCATTTAAGGGTTAAGGGGTTTGAATAATTTAATTAAATGAGTAAAGTCTGGATCAACCCATATAGCTGTATACTTATGGCTGCAAAGGACATAAACCTGAACCATATACCCAAATTTTCACCTCACATTGCAGTCTTTTAACCAAATGTAGTATTTTTCAGGGATTTTTCTCTGAAAATCCAAATATTAAACTAAAACTCACATTACAGAGGCTTGTAACCAAATGTTTATCGATGATGATATTCCCTAGCTAAATCTTTTTGTGCCGGCAAAAAATAAATAAATAAATAATTTCAATGCAAATCCAAATTTTAAAGTAAAATTCACATTACCGAGGCTTTAATTAAACCAAATGTTAAATTCCGGATCCATGTAGCGTGACCATATATATGTCATATGGATCGAGTAAACTAGAGACTTTTCCTTTTACCAATGGTATGTGACCGCAAAAATTATTTGAGCCTAAGGATCCGAACCTTAAACCTTGGAGAGCATGTTCCTAAGACTACAGTCTAACACAGAGCCCATCCCTGGGGATTTTAACCAAATGCTTTTAGATATTAATTCAGATATAAATAATAATATTATTATTAGCACCATTAACAAAAACAAAGAGAGAATAGAAAAAATAAATTATAAATAGCCAATAAATAAAAATAAAATGATCATGTAGAACTACTTAATTAGAAGTTCTGTGTACTGGGCTATGCCTTTTTTTTTTTTTCCTTATGAATACCTATTTAAAAAAAATAAATCGTGGAAGTGAGAATGAGCAATATCCCAGACCTCCAAAATTAGTTATACTGAAAAAAAAAAAATAGAAATCATTTACTACAGATAATCAGCTCTGAAGAACAAGTATATGGCACCCATCCATGCAATTCAAGACCTAACAAGGAAAAGTACATAGAAATATCACACAAAATACTACAATTAACAGTCATTCAAGCAAATTCTAGACTAATAAAAAAGGGAACAAAACCAAACCCCCTAAGAAGCAAGTCAAAAGCCTTGAGGAAAAAGAAAAGAAAAGAAAAAAGAAACCCTCACGTCTAGCTGTGAAGCTACCAGAGTTGCGGGAGGAATTTTTGCGGAAGCATTAAATAACCATTGCCGCCTAAATATACCAAAGTGATGGCACCCACATCCTTCAATAGAAGCATGATGAAATATGCGCTCAAGGTCGAACAGCTAGAAAATAACCAAGAAACAAAAACCCCAATTGAGTAAAAATTAGAAAAACCAAAACTTGATAAGAGGAAGAATCGATGTGGTGTTGGGGATTACATAAAAAAAGAAGAATAGGGGAACTTACAGTGCAAGGATCGCAAAGGAGTAGAGAAAGATGGTAAAAAGAAGAACTCTTTGATTAAACATCAAAAATTTGCTCGCACAAGATAAGTGGGCGGAATTTTGGGTGAAAGTTGAGCTCTCTGTCCATGCATCTCTTTGATTAGAGCTCATAGTCAACCATGCCCTGTGTCTCGTGACTCTCGTTCCCTCCCTCCCTCCCTCCCTCCCTCTCTCTCTCTCTCAAAAGCAAATTGGGAAAGTAGATTTCCGGGCAACACTCGTGGACCGTGGTCTTCTTTCTGATTTAAAAATAAAAAATAAAAAATCCCAGGAAGCTGCTGGACTACCGAGGAAACCACCGAGAATTTGTACCACAGTTGTAAATGTTTTCTTTTTCTTTTTTCAAAAGTTTTTTTTATGTATTTAAAAAAACAAAAATAAATAATAATATTATTATTAAAAAATAAACAAACACAAATCTTAACAAGAAAAACCAAAAAAGCACGATTGGTATTACATTTTTTCAGATTTTCCAAACATAATAGAATGATTTGCATTTGAGATAAGATAATTTTATATGAAAGTTAAAATTTAAAAAAATTAAATTGATATTTAAAAGAATTGAATTGTTTATTATATTTTACATTAAAATTTGAAAAAATTATAATGATGATATGAAAGATAAAATATTTTTCAAATCTAAACAAGCCTTAATCCATTAGAAATAGTAACTACTAATCAATATTCAGTTACGTGACATATTTTAAATAATTTTTAAATTCTTTAATTTACCTACGTTAGTTTAAATATGTATAATATGAGAAGTTTGAAAAAAAGAAGAAGAAATTAATACGAATAGCAGCACTACTCAAACAAAAGAAGCATTGCAAGAGCACTTACAAAGAACATGAATTCCTCGATCCCCAATCTAAATTTTCCAGAAAGGTTTTTAGTATTGTTGTGTACATTAATGATCATCTTTTGGTGGAAGACGAGGCAATGCAATCAGTAAATGAACATTAAAATAAAAGGGGAAAAAAAAGCAACATTGCAAAGTAGAGTTGCACACTGGCTTCTAGATATTATGGAAATGCTCTGAAAGGATGTCCTTCTCCTGATCAAAGAGTAATATCTCAACAGGGCAACCTCCAGTATCAGAAAATGGGTATAAATGCATAAAGATAAGCTACTTTCCGGCAAAGAAACGAGTATCAATTTTGAAGTCGAAAAAGGTTATGATTACTTCAGGGAAAGACTCTGTACTTCCACGCACATTTTTCACATAGCGATTGCATCTGTGTTTTGAAACATCTGCCAGCATCAAACAGGGAACAAATTAGCATTCATTAGACAGGTATCTATGGGGAAAGACATCCTAGTAGAAACAAATTAGTAATCACAGAAATCTGTAGTAATCACAAAAATATTGTTTTTTTTTTTTTTTTTTAATTCATTACGCTTTTATCAACCCTTTCTTGGGTACTCCATTCAATCTCCCAGTCTTCCCTTCGTTTGCTGTGGATCTCTAGGTTGATACAATACATGCACTTCATTTTTTTTTTTTTTTTTTCAGTTCATTCCCAAGAAAACTGTTTAAGTTTGTTGTCATAATCCCTCCCCTTCTCTGTATTTACCAGTTAATCATAGGAGTAAAATTCATTGCGCCTTTTTTGAAAAGAAATAAACCTGAAAAAAGTGCAAAATGTTACCATCAGTATGCTGTTGAGGAGGAATATCTTCATCCGACCAGACTACATTATATGCTCCCAAGCTCGTGCAAAACTAACCAGACATGAAGCAATAAATAGCATCGATCGGATCTCTTCAATATCCACCTCATAATTCAAAGGTTATCAGAACACACAAAGATTTGCATGAAATTTAACGCAAGGGACGTGGGATATCTTCCGCCTTTCTTGTCCTCCATCTTTCTTACAGCGTTCTTCCAACAGAGGACAATTAAAGATAAAAAGTTGCAACAGTGAGCGAGGCAGGCCATTGTTTGGAAAGGACTTGAGCTTTTCGCACTTGTTGATATGAAGTTTCACGAGCTTTTTTAAAGGTAGGCCTCCCTTTGGAAAGGAGGTGAACTTTCCACAATTAGAGATAAACAGTTCTTCAAGAGACTCCAACTTTCTGAAGCCCAAGGAAGACAGGTGTTGTAGCTCCGGGAATTCTGAGATGCTGAGACTTATTAGAGAGGAAGGTAGCCTCATCTCTGGAAAGGACTGATGCTGACATCCTCCGATTTCAAGTTTAATAAGAGAGGTAAGGTTCTCCAATCCGCATTTGAGTATGTCATGAGTGAACTGGACTTGAGACATCTCAAGTGATGTTAGGCTAGTGAGAACATTGTTTTCCGGAAAGCATATAACAACTTGACAATTTTGTATTGTCAATTGTTGAAGCGAGGCGAGGTTGTGTACGCCATCAGGTAGGGCCAGCATTTTCTCACATTCCAATATCTGAAGCACTCTCAGGTTGGCAGGGAGCAAGGATTCTTGGTCCCAGGGGAACTCAAAACACTGACACCTTCCAATATAAATTTGAGCTAGACTGCTGAGAGAGTGTATACCTTGTGGTAAGGATTTAAGCTTTTCACAAAATGAGACGTCAATGCGTTCAAGAAAGGAGTTTTGCTGTAAGCTCGTTGCTATTGACTCCAGCTTTGGACAACTTCCGATATAGAGGCTTTTAAGTGTTACAGGTAATTCTCCACTTGATGTCAAAAGTTCCAAGGATGGACAGTCGTAAATTTCCAAGTACTCAAGAAGAGATGCGGCGTTGGCATCATCATCCTCCAGAAAAATCTTCATATTCTTGCATTTACTTACCATTATCCGCTCTAGAGTTGGAGGTAGCTGGCCTCTTGCAAAATGCTCTAGCGAATCACAGTTTACAATTCGAATCAACTTAAGACAAGTGTTGTTGTACATCATTGCCTTTGTTAAGCATTCCAGGGCTATGCAGTTCTTGATCTCGATTTGTGTGAGCATGAGTGGCCCACCCTGTTGGAGTCGTTCTTCTACTTCCTCTGACACCAAAGAAACTAGTTTGGGACATCTATCAATGCGCAGATGACGAAGAAATGGAAAATGTGGCAGTGATCTCATATCAGTTGACCACAAATATGTCCACTCCTCACACATAAAAATAGTTAGATCTTCGACCTTTTTCAGCCCAGCTTGCATATCAAACCCTTCTGTTTGAGATTTGAATCTTGAGTTTTCAGAAAGAGACCTGATTTCTAATGAATTGAATTCAACCATACTTCCGCCCACCACTCCTTTTGATCCCTCAATTTCCACTTCACACAGATCTGGAAAGTTTGAAAGTGAGATGAGTAATTCCTCACAACCATATATCTGAACTTTGTTTAGTAAAGGGAGGTGGTTTGGTACATTTCCCTCTAGCTTGGGACAACTTCTAAGGGAAAGCTCACGTAATTTTGGAAATTCTAATTCAGAGGAATTCCATTTCTTCCACCTTGTCATATGTTCGAAACTCAAAATCTCTAAGGATCTAAAAGTTTTTGCGACATCATGATCCCCACAAAAGTCAAGATCCTTCACATTGTTCATGCCTCCAATGGAAAGCATCTTGAGCGATGGCAGTTGCCCAACTGGCGGCAATGATGTGCACATTTCACAATTTTCAATTGCCAAGAACACCAAATAAGGAAATGATGGACAACTTAACCAAGTCGGAAATTTTGCACCACCATAGTACTTAATAGTGAGTTCTTTCAAACTCTCATGCGGCTTTAGCTTCTCAAGTACCTCTAACTCACTTGCTCTGTCTTCCGACTCATCAATATCTTCACTCCACTCCAACGACAAACTTGTGATTTTGGGATTACTGTTTAAATTAGCATGCTCTGCCTCCTTGGATTTAGTCATGTTCTCCAATCTTGAAATGCACAGTGTCCCTCGAAGATGTTGCAAAGACCCTAGCTCTTTTATCCCAGAGCAACTATCTTTTCCAACAACCATATTAGATAGTTTTCGGAGACCCGTTAATTTACCTATTTGCATATGCATTCCTTCCAAATGAATTGCTCCTTGAATATTGAGGTGG
Source organism: Carya cathayensis (assembly GCA_011037825.1). NCBI lineage: Eukaryota > Viridiplantae > Streptophyta > Magnoliopsida > Fagales > Juglandaceae > Carya > Carya cathayensis. Next base: position 283,858 of record QGSO01000446.1, read on the forward strand.
CGAAGGTTGACCAAGTTCCCGAACGTTGAAGGTAGATTCTTTAAGTGAAGACATTTCTCTAACAACAAGGTTTGTAGGTTGTAGAGAGTTGTTATTGATTCAGGCATGCTTCTGATCAATGTTTCAGAAAGGTCAAGGTATCAAAGATGCTTCAAATTTCTGATTGAATCTGGTAACTCGGTTATGCGGTACGCCCTAAAAGAGAGAGCCCTTAGGTTTCGTAATTTTTGAAGTAATTGAAAAGGAACATCACGAGACATATAACAATTTCCTGAAGATGGCAACATAAGATGCAAGAAGGTACGTAGATGTCTGAGGTTAGAAACAAACTCAAACTTTTCAATTCCATCATATTCGCCAGCCAACCAAGACGAATGGCGGGCCCTTTTCGCAAGACTCCCTTTATCTCTATGATCTTCAACTATGTCTTCCATTCTAAAGCATGTATCTCCTGCTACCGATTTAGCCAGATCATTGATAAGCTCATGCATTTGTAATTTTGATTTATCATTGTGTGACCGCTGAAAAAGTGACCTTGACAACAGATCACAAACATACTCCATTCCCAAATCTTCCATTTCAACTGTATTTGGTCGTGGTTGAATCAAACCTTCTGCCATCCATAATAAAATCAGCTGCGTGTCCTCCAATTCATAATTCTTTGGAAATATTGAACAATACACAAAGCACCTCTTTAAATATATGGGGAGATGGTGGTAGCTCAACATAAGAGCTGGAACAAGCATACTTTTCTCCTTGTCTCGATCTATATCCCATATCTCACTTTTCAAAACTTTTTTCCACTCATTGGGGTCTTGTTTAATGCGTAAGAGGCTTCCGACTGCTTTTACAGCTAGAGGCAAGCCTTTACACTTTCCTACAATATCCTCACTAATATCTTTAAGCTCGGAATGGGCACTAAAGTCAGTTGCATCCAATGCAACTTGGGCAAATATAGACAAACAAGCCTCTTTTGACAATAATTCCAGCCTGTAAGGTGTGACTGTAACGGCTCCCACAAGTAATGAGACGTTCTCATTTCGAGTTGTGATAATAATGCTACTTCCCGGAGCACCTGCTTTAAAAGGAGCACATAGGAGAGTCCACTTATCGTAGTCCTCATCCCAAACATTATCCAGAACGATTATAAACTTCTTCTCATGTAGTCTCTCCTTTAGTTTGCCTTGCAACCAATTTAGATCCTTGTCTTTACTTTTTTCAGAGGCAACAGAGTCTAATATCCTTTTTGTAATCGTCTCAACATCATAATGTTGAGAAACATAAACCCATACTTTTAGATCAAAAAACTTTTGCACATTTTCATCATTGTACACAATCTGGGCAAGTGTTGTCTTTCCTATACCCCCCATACCAAGTATAGGAATGACATTGACTTTAGTTAAATTAGCATCGTCTCTATGTTTTTGGCTGAACAACAATTGAAGTACGGCCTTTGCATCCTCCTCCCTACCAAAGACGGGATTTTTGAACAAAGAAGTAGTTGGCAACTGATCCTCCCTTCCTATCATGTTTGACACCCCACCAACATTTTCTTTCAACTCCAGTATATCTTTTTGTTTCATGAGTTCATTAAATCGAGGAGTGATTTTCATTCTCTTTGCTCTGATGATCATACGCTTGAAGTCAACAACACTTTGAGCCAAATTACTAGTAAAACAAGCAGGGACGGGATTTCGTACCGTACTAGTGCTAGGCCGTCTTCCTCCACCAATCAAATTACGCTGTAAATTAGCTTCTGTGGCGAGCTCATCCAAAATATCCTCCACGTCGTATGCCAAGTCTTCTACATCCTCAAGCCATTTTTTCACTTCTCTATTAGTGTATTGCTTGTCATGCGCATCTCCAAGCACCTTTTGAATTTCTAATAGTTTTTTCTCCCACTTGTCCAACCGTTTTCGAAGTCCCCCGCGGCATGCAGCAAAGTCCAGGAATTCGCGAGACGCCAACCGTTCGAACAGTACCGAAAGTGATGCAGCAAGAAAGACCTCTGCCAGTACCATTTTTCCCTTCGGAAAAAGGATTGAAACAAGAAAATGAGCAGAGATTACTTGGCTATGACAAGAATCCCCAAGTAGTTTAGAGCAACGAGCTGAGTTACTTCCTACCACTTGCTGGCTTCTGTCCCTGTGCATCTGCTGCTTTTTTCATTTTCTCTCCCTTTTTTGTCCTTGGTCATGATTACTCTTTCTTATCCTTTTGCTTCTTTTCTGATTATCATTTTCAATCACATTGAGTGGAATCCAACACAGTTTTTCTTAAAGCTATCTCGTCCACTTTTATTATTTGTTAAATAAAAAAAATGAGAAATGAAATGCATGTACGAGCTGAGTTACTTCCTACTTCCTAGCACTTGCTGGCTGCTGTCGCTGTGCATCCGCTGCTTTTTTCATTTTCTTTCTTTTTTTTTTTGTCCTTTGTCATGATTACTCTTTCTTATCCTCTGCTTCTTTTCTGATTATCATTTTCAATCACGTTGAGTGGAATCCTACACAGTTTTTCTTAACAAAAATGGCAGGTGCGGTTATTTCTGTGGATTATTTGTGTATTGATATGATTATTTGTATATTAAAAAAAAATTAATCCAACTAATTATATCAAAATATGTAAAAATAACTTTATATAATATTATTAAAAAATTACTAAAAAGCTATCTCGTCTTTATCACTTTTATTATTTGTTAAATAAAAAAAATGAAAAATGAAATGCATGTACGTGACAAAAGTTGATGACAAAAATAAATAAATTTATCAAAATGCCACGTAAATTTTTTCATTATTTTACCTTATTTAGTTAGGCAATCCAAATAAAATAAAATCTTTTTTAAAAAATTAAATAAAAATTATTATAATATTATTTTTTAAAATTAATTTTATTTTTAAAATTATAAAATTTAATTATTTATTATATTTTATATAAAATTTAAAAAATATATAATAATTATATAAAATGAGATAAGATGACATAATTTAATTTTGTATAACTAAATTAGTTCTTAATCAAATTTTTGACACATCTTTTATAAAAGAATAAGACTCACTAAAAATATATATATATATATTTTTTATGTGTGATCTATTTTTTTTTATAAAGAGGTATACCATATTTTCTCATTTAAGATTTGTAAAAATTATTTTTGATTAAAATATACTTATTTGGACAGGACTAAAATTTATAAATTTCCTGTTTTTTTTTTTTAAAAAAAACTACTAACAGTAGTTACCGACGATCAGGGTACTTCAACGGCTGGACTCCATACATTTGCCACCAGATCATAGCAACCCGTTGCCGGACTTCAGCAACCTGTCGAGGTAGCAGCCACCCCAAGTGACAGCCGGAATAGTTATTATAAAAGCTTTTAAAACACTTAGCATTAAATTTAAGGGTTTAGGGTGCGTATATTTTAAGTTTTAGAATTTTCTTTTTAAAAAAGTCTAATTAGGTGAGGTTTAGTTTATGATAGAAATGATAGAATTATGATGTGATGTAGTGTGATTAGAGGGTGTAAAAGCCACTTTTATACCAAAGATGCAAAAATAAAAAATATAACACTGTTATAAAACTAATGAAAGAGAGAGAAAGCAAAAGAGAGAGAGAGCAAAAGAGAGAGATCTTAAATATGAGAGAAATGTTTAGAGAACTTTGTTTTCTCTTATTTCTTGGTGCATTACACAAATGAGAACTCCCTCTATTTATAGGGATCTCTTGGTACAAAGAAAGGTTAGGATTGTAACACTTGTCATCAATCCAATGGTAAAGAGTACAAAGGAGGTTAGGTGTACCTAAAATCACCATTGGGGGGTAGGTATACCTAAAATCACCATTGATGGCTAAATATAGATATAAATTAATGGCTCAAGATTGGTCATACAATACAATTTGAACTTGGTTTCTAACATTCCCCCTTTGGATGACCACATATAAAGAATATGCCTCGCTAAAACCTTGTCAAGGAAAAACCCAGTGGGAAAAAAACCAATGACAAAGGAAAAAGAGTACAATATTCATGTATATCGCCAAGTGCTTTAAGATTGGCTCATTAAAACCNAGCATTTTAATTTTATTTTCATCTCACATACTCGATTCATTTGTTCCTCACAAATCCTTTATACGCTTTGATAACCCATTGTCCCTGTGGAATACGATCCTGGACTTATCCTTGATACAACTTGACACTTCTGCACTTGGAAGCACATTCTAAATCGAGTCAGGGGGAGTAAAGTCTTGAAAACTTGTGCTGATTGTACTCTTTTTCCTTCGCTAAGGTTTTATCCCACTAGGTTTTCCTTTGCAAGGTTTTAATGAGCCAATCTTAAAGCACTTGGCGATATACATGAATATTGTACTCTTTTTCCTTTGTCATTGGTTTTTTTCCCACTGGGTTTTTCCTTGACAAGGTTTTAGCGAGGCATATTCTTTATATGTGGTCATCCAAAGGGGGAATGTTAGAAACCAAGTTCAAATTGTATTGTAATAGTGAATAAGATGGAAATACCACATAATTTATATTTCAAAAATAGTCAATGATATTTTTAATCCAATCTCAGGGAACATAACTTAGCTACAGCGACAGCCTCCAATAATAACCTTATTGACTGATAACGCAAGTGACAAATTAGTAAAATAGTCTAAGGCCCGTTTGTGACAATTTAGATAAACAGTCTTGAGGCCCGTTTGGATTTAGAGTTAATCTTAACTTATATCATTTCATCTAATTATTCTAATTTTTTAAATTTTCACATAAAATATAATAAACAATTTAACTTTATCAAATCTCAAAATAATAATAAGATTAAAAAAATAGTATCCTAACTATTGTCAACCAACTTTGAATGACCGCCTATTGTAAACCAACTTTGAATGACTGCCTCAACGCCGCCTATATACTCCTATATATATGTGGGTCATTCATTTGTAATCTAATTGAAGGCTCTGGAAGAGCTTATATTGTGTTGCCTAATGACATCAAATTTTGTATTGATGATGCACTATTTTACTCACAATCTAGAAAAAAGTTAATTGAGTTTTAAAAATATACCTAGTAATGGTTGTCATATTGAAACTACCAACAAAAGTAGTAAAGAGCATCTTCTCATTACTAAAATAATTTCGACTTAAAAGCTCGTATTAGAAAAACTATTTGCTCTCTCTTCTGGATTGTATTATACAGAAATGAGAACAATTGAATCATATGTGGTGATGCACCAGAAGTGCATTGATTCCAAAGTATTTATGACTTGGCATGATCACTTTGGACATCCGAGATCAATAATGATGAGTCGAATCATTAATAATTCGTATGAGCATCTTCTAAAGAATCAGAAGATCATTTTACTCAATAAATATCAGTGCTCTGCTTATTTTCAAGGTAAATTGATTATCAAACCATCTTCCTCAAAAGTTGTTAAATCTCCATAATTTTTACAAATGATTCATGAGATATATGTGGGACTATTCAACCATCAAGTGGACTCTTTATAGTTTTAATTGATACATAAGTCGATGGTCACATGTTTGTCTACTTTCCATTAGAAATGTTGCATTTGCTAGACTTCTTGTCCAAATAATTAGACTACGAGCACATTGCATTGTCTATCCAATTAAAATTATTCGATTGGATAATGCAGGTGAATTTACATCTCAAGTTTTTTATAATTATTGCATGTCAATAGAAATAGATGTTGAACATCCAGTTGCCCACACACACACTCAAAATGGTTTAACTGAATCATTAATCAAAAAATTTTATCTAATCGCTAGACATTTACTTATGAAATCAAAATTACTTGTTTCTGCCTGGGGACACGCTATATTTCATGCAGCATCCTTGATGTTGGTTAGACCATCAGCATATCACAAATATTTTTCATTACAGTTTGTATTTGGTCAATAATCAAATATTTCTCATCTTTTTATTTTTGAATGTACTATATATGTTCTAATTGCACCTCTACAATATACAAAGATGGATCCTGAACGTAAACTTGGAATATATGTTAGGTTTGATTCTCCATCTATTGTTAGAAATTTTGAGTCTCTTACAAAAGATATGTTTAAGGCACGTTTTGAGGATTGTTATTTTGACGAATCCATTTTTTCAATATTAGGTAATGAGAAGCCGGTGCCTAAAGCACGACAAGAAATTACTAGGAAAAATAAAGCCATTTCTCAATTTGATCATTGTACAAATGAATATAAACTAAAAGTTCAAAAGATTATTCATTTGCAAAGTATTACAAATCAATTACCGGATATATTTACTGACACTAAAGGTGTGGTAAAATCATATATTCCTGCTGTTAATATTCTAGTAAGGATTGCAGTCCCCGAAAGACAAATTGTCAAAACAACAATAGGTGAGTCTAAGACATGCCTGAAGTGTGGACAGCTTATTGGTGCAAATGATAAAATTTATCGGAAGAGAGAAATACAAAATGAATTTGATGTTCTTGAAGAGCCTATATCCACACTATAGGCCACAAGAGCAATTGATACTCTTGAAAAGACTAAATCTCCTGAAAAAGAACATTCTAAAGAGGTATTTCATGAAATGTCTTTCATTGAAGAGGGACATGTATATGAAAATAACAAGATCTCAATACATTTCATGAGTATTAGAGAAATTTTGGATATAAATAAAACTATTGTCGACAACATATTTTCATATAAGATGTCCTTTGACATTACAAGAAGTAATGAAAAAAGTGAACTAAGAACTGTCGAAAAATTTCGACGTAGAAATAATTGGCTAAAATGAAAATCAGCTATTAAAGTTGAAATAAACTCGTTAGCAAAATGAGAGGTCTTTGGACTTATTGTACAAACACCAAAGGGTGTAATACATGTTGAATATAAGTGAGTATTTGTACGAAAGCGTAATAAGAGAAATGAAATTGTGTGGTACAAAATAAGACTGGTCACACATGGTTTTCTGTAGAAACCCGGGATTGATTATAAGGAAACATATTCTCCTATTATGGATGCAATCACATTCAAATTTTTTATTAGCTTAGTAGTTACAAAAGGATTGGATATGCAGTTGATAGATATGGTCATTGCATATTTATATGGATTATCGGATCATGACATATATATGAAAATTCTTGAAGGATATAAAATGCTTGAAGCGTCTAATCCAAGTACCTCCAGAAATAAGTACTCTATCAAGCTTAAAAGATCTTTATATGGGTTAAAGCAATTCAGACACATGTGGTATAATCGCCTCAGGGAATATCTATTAAAAGAGTGATTTGAGAATAATTCAATATACCCGTGTGCTTTTATTAAGAAATTAGAATCCCAATTTGCCATTGTTGCAGTTTATGTCGATAATTTAAATTTTGTTGAAACTCCTGAAAAGATTACAAGAACCGTTACATATTTAAAAATTGAATTTGAAATGAAAGATCTTGACAAAACAAAATTTTGTCTCAGCCTGCAAATCGAGCATTTGCAAAATGAAAATTTCATTTAGCAGTCAACATATACAGAAAAAGTCTTGAAGCACTTTAATATGGACAAAGCTCATCCCCTAGGTACTCAAATGGTTGTTCGATCACTTGATGTGCAGAAAGATCCATTTCGTTCTTTTGAAGACGACGAAGAAATCTTTGGTCCTAAAGTATCTTATCTCAGTGCAATTGGAATCTTGATGTATATTGAAAATTGCACTCGGCCTGATATTACATTTTCAGTTATTCTACTTGTAAGATATAGTTTTGCACCAACTCGAAGGCATTGGAATAGTATTAAACATGTCATTCATGACCTCCAAGGTACAGTTGATATGAGATTATTTTATTAACATGGATTGAGTCCACAATTGATTAGATATGCAGATGCATGCTATCTTTCAGATCCACACAGAGGTAGATCTCAAATTGGATACGTGTTTACTTCTGAAAATTTTGTTATATCATGGAGATCTGTCAAACAAACACTATCTGCCACCTCCTCAAATCACTCAGATATTATTGCAATTCATGAAACAAGTCGAGAATGTATTTGACTAATATTAGTGATTCAACATATTCAAGAAAAAAGTGGTTTTCCCGTAATCAATGATAGCTCAACAATTTTATATGAATATAATGCTACTTGTATCACTTAAATCAGAGAATATATCAAAGGTAATAGAACTAAACATATTTTACTTAAATTCTTTTATACTCATGAACTTCAGGAGAAACGTGAAATTGATGTCAAACATATACATTCAAGTTATAATCTGACATATTTATTTAGTAAGGTATTACCAACTGAAACATTTAAGAAGATTGTGAAGAATATTGAAATACAAAGACTTAAAGACCTATTATCATGCACTTTTTAAGAGAAGTAAATGTCTTGAAGACTTATACTGATTGTACTCTTTTTCCTTCATTAAGGTTTACCCCCATTGAGTTTTCCTTTACAAGGTTTTAATGAGCCAATTCTAAAGCACTTGGTGGTACACATAAATAATGCACTTTTTTTCTTTCACCATTGATTTTTTTCTCATTAGATTTTTTCTTGGCAAGGTTTTAACGAAATATATTATTTATGGGCAGTTATCCAAAAGGGAGTGCTTATGCAATTCTAACCTTTTATCAGTTATCAACATGAAGTTCTGCTAATTCTGAAATTAGTAGTCTTCTACTTCAAATAAATTTTTCAATATATTATTTGCATTCCCCAAAATGAATATGAAAGGTTATATTATTTATTATTACTTGATAAAACTATGTTTTTATTCTCATAATTATGTGAATGTATTTCTTCTTTTTATTTTGAAGAAAGATCAATGAAATCATTCAATAAACCGAAGTTACAAGTGTGACTTATCAATACAGGAAAATCTAGACTATAAACCAACCTACGCATAAGCTTTTAAGCACCCCCGCACACAAAGTAGCGGACATTATCTTAACTTCTAAAACTCTCATAAACAAGAGAGAACCCTCCATCCTTCCAAAGAGGCGGAGTACACCACACTGATACTATGGACACCAAGTCCAATAGCCTAATTACGAAATTAAAAACTAACTAGCAAAACTACAAAACAAAACAAAACAAAAAACAGAACCCCAAGCACCGGCCTGAACCCCGACCACACACCTACCGCAAGTATCAGCTGCACGAGCCTAGAACGGCACGAGCACCCAGTTCACGCGTGGACAGCAGACTCTACTACAGAGACCGGCCATACGACCACCAGCCATAACATCGCCCGCTACTCTCGATCAACTCTTACCCCGAATTGTGACCGATCAAGCAGCTCATCCCTCACTCAGGTACTAAACACTAATGGCCCCAAACAACATCTCACTCGGGTACTAAAAAATCTCCCTCGGATATATTAATCAATATTGACCGATTTCCAACCACTACACTGTACTGCCAACATCATGCACTGCCTACAGCGTGCAGGGCACTACACTGTACTGTCCGTTTCCAATCCTATCTGCAGGCACTCCACTGTACTGTCCATTTTCCATCCTTTCTGCACTGCCTACAGCGTGTTTGCTCATCCAGCTCGTCTGCCCATCTGCTACAGCTCGTCCGCAAGGCTTCTATGGATGCTAGCATTATCTTCGTTTCTACGAGCCTACAAGCATGCGAGCATATAAATGAAACACTGCAAAACTGCTGGTGGATCAGTAAAGGTAGCTTTACCCCAGGGATGAGATGCTGCAAACAGAACATCCTCCATTTCCGTTGGAAACGCAGCTACAAGCAATCCATAGAGATGCTAACCCTTATTAAGCTACCCAGAGCCAAAGAGGGCCTTATTTACATAAAACCAAACAAAACGAAACAAAGAACGAGAAAACCCAGAAGAACAACAAACGAAAAAAGCTTACCAGCAAAGAAAAGAAAACCAGAAACAAGAAACGGTGCGTCACCCCCATTCCGGCCACCAACCAAGAGAATCTCCACTGTGAGTTCAACTTGGACTTCAACCCAGAAACCTCCATCAAACCCCATGCATTCCATCCGTTCATCCCAAAAATCACCTCTGTTTTCCATGGATAAAACAGAGTCACTGAACCCGTCAGGAGAACACCCCAGAACAACATGCATACCAAAGCTTCTGAACTCAAAATCCATGGCTCTACACACACTGAAAACCCTTCCCTTTACCACCACGCCCAGCTACGTGGTTGTCCATGGTGGTCCCTCTTTCAACCGAATCGCACACACGGCCAAAACAACGACATCGAAACCCTCCACCTCCATCGTGTAAAATGCCTTCATCCCGTCCGATTGAAATAAAATGGTAGACGGCTTCAAAGTCCTAGACCAGCGACATCAAAGCCCTCCATCTTCATCGTGTAAAAACGCTTCCATCACGTTCGATTGAAAGAAAAATGGTAAACGGCTTCCATGTCCTTGACCATATTGTGAAAACACTTTCCGGCCACCATGATCGCCGCCTAACCGACGCTTATTAAAAACGGAAAACAAGCAAAACTAAACAAACTGGGTGGAGGGAGGGGGGAGCCGTAGCTCCCACCCCCCTCAGACGATTTAAAACCCTTTTTTCCTTAGAGAGAAGGATGAGCTTCTCTCTCTAGAGAGAAGGTATTGTCCGTTTGCTTTATTATACTAGCTAGTGATGAAATAAAAAGTTGAACTTTATCACAAGGACGGATGAGGGGCCGCTCCAAATTCAACTGCTTGTAAATCCCAGTCTAATTAAAAGTGATCGCCTGTCATGTGAATGTATTTCTTATTTACAAGATACACATACTTATTTCTATGATTAATATATGCAGAAAATGTCAAATCTTATAAAATTGGATAGTTAATCATTTGATTAGTGATCGAAGTGTTCCTTTCAATTAATGTATTTTATTTATCTTATAGTAAAACTATTTAATATTTTGCGATGTTTTGTAATAATGAAAGTTTTATATATTTTGTAGAATCATGAGTCTTATTGATAAAATTTTTATATCTGAAATAAATAATAGAGATGTATGTTTGGCTAACAGTACTACAACCCACACAATTCTTAAAGATAAGAAATATTTTCAAAATTTAACATTAAGCAAAACCTATATCCATACCATATCAGGTTCATCGAATCTAATTGAAGGCTCTGGAAGAGCTTATATTGTGTTGCCTAATGACATCAAATTTTGTATTGATGATGCACTATTTTACTCACAATCTAGAAAAAAGTTAATTGAGTTTTAAAAATATACCTAGTAATGGTTGTCATATTGAAACTACCAACAAAAGTAGTAAAGAGCATCTTCTCATTACTAAAATAATTTCGACTTAAAAGCTCGTATTAGAAAAACTATTTGCTCTCTCTTCTGGATTGTATTATACAGAAATGAGAACAATTGAATCATATGTGGTGATGCACCAGAAGTGCATTGATTCCAAAGTATTTATGACTTGGCATGATCACTTTGGACATCCGAGATCAATAATGATGAGTCGAATCATTAATAATTCGTATGAGCATCTTCTAAAGAATCAGAAGATCATTTTACTCAATAAATATCAGTGCTCTGCTTATTTTCAAGGTAAATTGATTATCAAACCATCTTCCTCAAAAGTTGTTAAATCTCCATAATTTTTACAAATGATTCATGAGATATATGTGGGACTATTCAACCATCAAGTGGACTCTTTATAGTTTTAATTGATACATAAGTCGATGGTCACATGTTTGTCTACTTTCCATTAGAAATGTTGCATTTGCTAGACTTCTTGTCCAAATAATTAGACTACGAGCACATTGCATTGTCTATCCAATTAAAATTATTCGATTGGATAATGCAGGTGAATTTACATCTCAAGTTTTTTATAATTATTGCATGTCAATAGAAATAGATGTTGAACATCCAGTTGCCCACACACACACTCAAAATGGTTTAACTGAATCATTAATCAAAAAATTTTATCTAATCGCTAGACATTTACTTATGAAATCAAAATTACTTGTTTCTGCCTGGGGACACGCTATATTTCATGCAGCATCCTTGATGTTGGTTAGACCATCAGCATATCACAAATATTTTTCATTACAGTTTGTATTTGGTCAATAATCAAATATTTCTCATCTTTTTATTTTTGAATGTACTATATATGTTCTAATTGCACCTCTACAATATACAAAGATGGATCCTGAACGTAAACTTGGAATATATGTTAGGTTTGATTCTCCATCTATTGTTAGAAATTTTGAGTCTCTTACAAAAGATATGTTTAAGGCACGTTTTGAGGATTGTTATTTTGACGAATCCATTTTTTCAATATTAGGTAATGAGAAGCCGGTGCCTAAAGCACGACAAGAAATTACTAGGAAAAATAAAGCCATTTCTCAATTTGATCATTGTACAAATGAATATAAACTAAAAGTTCAAAAGATTATTCATTTGCAAAGTATTACAAATCAATTACCGGATATATTTACTGACACTAAAGGTGTGGTAAAATCATATATTCCTGCTGTTAATATTCTAGTAAGGATTGCAGTCCCCGAAAGACAAATTGTCAAAACAACAATAGGTGAGTCTAAGACATGCCTGAAGTGTGGACAGCTTATTGGTGCAAATGATAAAATTTATCGGAAGAGAGAAATACAAAATGAATTTGATGTTCTTGAAGAGCCTATATCCACACTATAGGCCACAAGAGCAATTGATACTCTTGAAAAGACTAAATCTCCTGAAAAAGAACATTCTAAAGAGGTATTTCATGAAATGTCTTTCATTGAAGAGGGACATGTATATGAAAATAACAAGATCTCAATACATTTCATGAGTATTAGAGAAATTTTGGATATAAATAAAACTATTGTCGACAACATATTTTCATATAAGATGTCCTTTGACATTACAAGAAGTAATGAAAAAAGTGAACTAAGAACTGTCGAAAAATTTCGACGTAGAAATAATTGGCTAAAATGAAAATCAGCTATTAAAGTTGAAATAAACTCGTTAGCAAAATGAGAGGTCTTTGGACTTATTGTACAAACACCAAAGGGTGTAATACATGTTGAATATAAGTGAGTATTTGTACGAAAGCGTAATAAGAGAAATGAAATTGTGTGGTACAAAATAAGACTGGTCACACATGGTTTTCTGTAGAAACCCGGGATTGATTATAAGGAAACATATTCTCCTATTATGGATGCAATCACATTCAAATTTTTTATTAGCTTAGTAGTTACAAAAGGATTGGATATGCAGTTGATAGATATGGTCATTGCATATTTATATGGATTATCGGATCATGACATATATATGAAAATTCTTGAAGGATATAAAATGCTTGAAGCGTCTAATCCAAGTACCTCCAGAAATAAGTACTCTATCAAGCTTAAAAGATCTTTATATGGGTTAAAGCAATTCAGACACATGTGGTATAATCGCCTCAGGGAATATCTATTAAAAGAGTGATTTGAGAATAATTCAATATACCCGTGTGCTTTTATTAAGAAATTAGAATCCCAATTTGCCATTGTTGCAGTTTATGTCGATAATTTAAATTTTGTTGAAACTCCTGAAAAGATTACAAGAACCGTTACATATTTAAAAATTGAATTTGAAATGAAAGATCTTGACAAAACAAAATTTTGTCTCAGCCTGCAAATCGAGCATTTGCAAAATGAAAATTTCATTTAGCAGTCAACATATACAGAAAAAGTCTTGAAGCACTTTAATATGGACAAAGCTCATCCCCTAGGTACTCAAATGGTTGTTCGATCACTTGATGTGCAGAAAGATCCATTTCGTTCTTTTGAAGACGACGAAGAAATCTTTGGTCCTAAAGTATCTTATCTCAGTGCAATTGGAATCTTGATGTATATTGAAAATTGCACTCGGCCTGATATTACATTTTCAGTTATTCTACTTGTAAGATATAGTTTTGCACCAACTCGAAGGCATTGGAATAGTATTAAACATGTCATTCATGACCTCCAAGGTACAGTTGATATGAGATTATTTTATTAACATGGATTGAGTCCACAATTGATTAGATATGCAGATGCATGCTATCTTTCAGATCCACACAGAGGTAGATCTCAAATTGGATACGTGTTTACTTCTGAAAATTTTGTTATATCATGGAGATCTGTCAAACAAACACTATCTGCCACCTCCTCAAATCACTCAGATATTATTGCAATTCATGAAACAAGTCGAGAATGTATTTGACTAATATTAGTGATTCAACATATTCAAGAAAAAAGTGGTTTTCCCGTAATCAATGATAGCTCAACAATTTTATATGAATATAATGCTACTTGTATCACTTAAATCAGAGAATATATCAAAGGTAATAGAACTAAACATATTTTACTTAAATTCTTTTATACTCATGAACTTCAGGAGAAACGTGAAATTGATGTCAAACATATACATTCAAGTTATAATCTGACATATTTATTTAGTAAGGTATTACCAACTGAAACATTTAAGAAGATTGTGAAGAATATTGAAATACAAAGACTTAAAGACCTATTATCATGCACTTTTTAAGAGAAGTAAATGTCTTGAAGACTTATACTGATTGTACTCTTTTTCCTTCATTAAGGTTTACCCCCATTGAGTTTTCCTTTACAAGGTTTTAATGAGCCAATTCTAAAGCACTTGGTGGTACACATAAATAATGCACTTTTTTTCTTTCACCATTGATTTTTTTCTCATTAGATTTTTTCTTGGCAAGGTTTTAACGAAATATATTATTTATGGGCAGTTATCCAAAAGGGAGTGCTGTAAACCGACTTTGAATGACCGCCTCAACATCACCACCTATATACGGCTATATATATGTAGGTCATTTGTGACGCCCCCAACTCCTACGTACGGACACGTGGAAATTGAGACGTCGGGATGATGATAACACGGGTCACACATCCCATCGCCAAGTGCCAAATGTGTGTGTACATGCAATATGTGTACAAATAAAAACATGCACCGGATAAGAAAGTCATATAACTAAGTACTAGAATTTTTGTTAAATACAAACCAGTTTAAAAGACGCGTAAATAAAATATTACATGTTCAATACTATCTCAAATCCAAATACATAACATCAAAACAAATACAAATAAAGTCCATAGATAAGCATCTCCACATCAAAACTAAGGCGGAGCCGCCTCCTCGGGCTCAGCCTCCTCCTCCTCCTCAATCTCTGCATCAAAATCTACGGTACCAAAAATGGTGCCGCAGGTAAGTAATCTTCCAAACGCCACAAGATAAAAATATATTAAACTCTACAATATGCATGAAAAGATGCCCAATGCACATGTCCCAAAAATCCACATTTTTATCACGCACGCCAAAATCTCATTTGGCCAAAAATATATCCTTTAAACATATCCTCGCCATTATCCCAAATAATGGCCCACAACCCAATGTCGCCATTTTCCCAGAAAATGACCCTATAACCAATCCATCAAAGCACTGTAGGCGGGAATCGCAGGCGGGACTCTACCACCATCCCTGCTCACCACCATCCCTACGCGTGCACCGTAGGCGAGAATCGCAGGTGGGACTCTACCACCATCCCTGCTCACCACCATCCCTACGCCGCATGCATCGTAGGCAGGAATCGTAGGCGGGACTCTACCACCATTCCTGCTCACCATCATCCCTACACGTGCCTCTGACTCAAACCAATCAATCCAATCGTTCGCATATACCAAAAACCATTTTTCACTTGAAAACCCAGTTTTCAATATTTAACACATGCATATGCGTGCACAATACAATGCAAATAAAATTACACAAATTAACCAACACTTTCCAAACATCCAAAACAACCAAACAAACAACTCCGTCCTAAAATCCAACCGATCCCCGACTCCTCGGACTCAGTCCGGAATAATCAATCAGATCACAAATAATTATTGTAAGAGAAAAAATATATTTAAATCTAAAATGAAGTTTGGAAAATACTTACAGAGCTATATATTAATTTTTGAAGGATCGGCGCACATCAAACGGTGAAGGATAAGCAACGTAACAGTGCAATTTCACTGTGGCCGTGGGTTGTAAAATACCCACTTTGGAACGAGAACAAACTAAGGCTCGGGATTGATAGGGAATGGCTTAGGGGTGTTTATGAAGCTAGTGGAAGTAAAGGTTGGTCGTGGGTGGAGGCGAAAACGGCGGTAGAAGAGCTTAAACACCCAAATCGGAAACTAGCTTGTGGGAACTGTTCCGGCGACGAATCGAGGCCGGAAATGGGTAGTTTAGGACGGCAATGAGCCAGTGATGAAGTGGTGAAGAGGTGGTGACCGGAGGTGGAGCGACGACGGCAAATCGGGGCTAAAACCGTCCAGCTTGATGGTGACTTTCCAGCTAAACGACGGCATGGTTGGAGATGAAAGTTGGTGGGGTGGTTCACTGGAGGGAGGGGAAGATTTCGGTGGTGGTGGTGTGGGCCACGTCGTCGGCGAGCGGCGGGTCTGGGTGGTTGAAGCTTTCGACGTGAAGGAGAGGAGAGAGAGAGAGAGAAACGCACGGGGAGGGGCCAACGCACGGGAAGAAAGGAAGGAAAAAAGAAAGAAAAAAAAAAAGAAAGAAAAGAGAAAAGGGAAAAGAGAAAAGAAAAGATGGAAGAAAAGAAATGAGGTCCAATCCTCACCTCTGGAATCCAAAAACTGATCCAACGAAAATAAGTTTAAAAGCAATAAAACCAAGAAAATATTTTAAACACAACGTAAAGCTAAAATATAATAAATAACTAGTAAAAACTAACTATTTAATTTTAAATCCAAAGACAAGCTAAAATAAATTAAACAGCAATTTAAATTCAGCAGCAATTAAAATCCGATAATTTAAAATAAAAGAACTATTATATTAATTAAATTAAAATATTCATTCAGTGAAAATACACGTAAAAACGGGGTGTCACATCCTCCCCCCCTTAAAATAAATTTCATCTTCGAAATTTGTGAGATCAAATATCAGCGCCAAGCAGGATAGAATACACAACGGCCATTTCTACACAAGTATGATTAAAGCTCTCTCCAAATATACTCCTAAAGCAATTCCATCATATTCGCATTAATCTCCCAGCGGCGCATCACGTCTAGAACTCTTAAAGCGGCCACGTAAACCGAAATCATCATATCCACAAGATCCTCAAAACCATACCCAAGTAAATTCCAATAATTATTTCTTCTTAGAATGAATTGTATTAAGCTCAATCAACCTTCATGCTATATCATCGAAACTTTCATTGTATACTATATCTTGGTAACCTAATAGTCACTTCCAAAATAAACCATCAATAAACATAATTTGCCCAACCAAAATATTACTCTCCAATTACAAGTACCTTCTCGAAATTTTAAGTCATCACTAATTACTCAAAATCAGCACACCTAATTATCTCCAAAATATCACGCTTCCGTACGCACTTTGATAACTCACCAAAATGCAAAAAGACTATATTATCATAAATTAACACCCTTGAGTACAAGCTAACTCTAACACCTGGAAGTAAGAAAATCCTTTACCACATTTTGATAGAAAATAAAGTCTCCCAAAATCATGAATTATCACTCCTATCCCTCAATTATCTCTAGCTACCTTAATCAAATCAAAATTCCGCAAGGACACCCATGATCATCAACAAAAAGACGATATTAATCAATTGCAACCTTCCAAATTAAAAACAAGTAACATTATCTCAAAATACGCCAATCTCATCTAAGATAAAGAACATAAGGCTCGAATCCGTCCCGACCAACTAATAAAGCACTTATAACTCCTATCCAACAACTTACACTTTCAAGATCATCACCTAAATTCTGAATATTGTCTAATTTAGGGATAACTAAATTCATTACGAACCACGATTAAATTCATCATAACCTTAATGAACCCTTCTTGTAAACTTGCTTACCTACTTCTATTCTCATAATCCTAATATTAGCACAACTATTTCCTTCAATTGCATACAAAATTAAATCTCAAAATAGGTCATGCTATTCAAATCTCCAACCACCAAAATTCTTGCACTAAACTCCTGAGTCCTACTGCTTATTACCTCACATATCTGGTTAGGCTAATCACAGTTGATCCCTAAGCTTCCACTTTCAAGATTTTATTATCCACCACACATAACGACCCAACAATCTCTTTTCAAGTTAATTGAAAATGTCTATAATTCTCCCAACTGGACACTCAAACCCCAAAGGAAAGTATAGTCTCAAAATTTAAATTCCTATGTGACCTCAAGTCACAATTAATTCTTGAAGATAATCTCAACAATTAATGCCAACCATCACTCCAATTGGTAACCCGCTTCAACTGTACACTCCGATCAACTCACTAATAACTCGAAGTTAAGATCTCATGAATTTAATACCATCACATCGAATCCACTTCCATTTCCAACATCCGTACCTATATCCTCGAAATAAACAAAATTTATTTCCCAAAAACCCGCACCATTTATTATCCTTAAACTTGATATAGATCAATCATAAAACCTACCACTAAAACTTCGAACTATAACATTTATTTTCCCGAATACGATACAAATCTTTAATCCACAGATAATTACACAAACTAAATTAATACCTTCATTCCCCAAATAAATATTCTCCTTAAAAATTTCCTATATTTATCATTCAACCATGATCAACCCCATTTTTGTGGTTACAGCCTAATCAATCTCCAGAATATAACAAGCTCGCGCACCAAGTCTGTGAAACTAAGAATTCAACTCTCATTATAAATTGGTCCTTCAACTCTACAATTCTAAAATCTTAAATCAAATAAGAATAATTTCTAAAATTTCTAAGATCAATGAGCTTACACCCCATAATAGAACAATCGACTCCCAAAGCTTTTAAAATCTAAAACATTAATGAATAATAAATTGCTTTCTGAAATCCTCAAGATTGATGGCTTTAATCCAAAACATTCACCTTAAAAACTTGTAAATTTTAAAACCCTAATTGCCACCAAATTGCTCATCCGAATCAGTGAAATTTAAAACTCAAAATTTAATTATTTCCCCCAAAGCTTGCCGAACCTAACACCTTAATTACCAAAATTTTATTTCCTAAAATCTATAAGGCCTCAAACCTTAGGTAAAATTCTCTTAAACCAATCCTTAAAGTTCGTTGAACCTACACTCTCATATTCTATACCCTCATTACATAAATTTTACAAAACCTAAGACCTCAATCATCTTAAGCGACTTAAAGTTAACTTCCCTCCTTAGTTGCAACTTACATTCCTACTCCCAAGAGATCGCCTAACCCATGTCGTTCCCTTCTAGCCACAATATTATAAAAGTAACCCACCTCTATAAAATTCAACCCTACTACACTAAGTATTTATTCCTACCAACGACATTCTCGATAGTACCGTCCTCCTGCCATAGCATAATCCTCAACCCCACTTTTTATCTCCGGACAAAACAAAACAAAACAACTTAAAACAAAATAAATAAAATAACATACATTGAAATAACTAAAACAAATAAAACAACATACTTTCAATTCAAATAACATCGAATCAAATCAAACCAAATCAAATGAAATAAAATAAAATAAATTCAAATCAAATAAAATCGAATCAAGTTAAAGAAAAACAATTCAACTTAAATAATTAAAATAATTTTAACTCAAGCTTTTAAAACTTTTTGGTACTCCACCTATGGGACATATGGTTTTACCCAGAGCCGAACTGCTCTGATACCATCTGTGACGCCCCTAACTCCCACGTACGGACACGTGAAAATTGAGACATCGGGATGATGACAACACGGGTCACACATCCCATCGCCAAGTGCCAAATGTGTGTGTACATGCAATATGTGTACAAATAAAAACACGCAGCGGATAAGAAAGTCATATAACTAAGTACTAGAATTTTTGTTAAATAAAAACCAGTTTAAAATACGCGTAAATAAAATATTACATGTTCAATACTATCTCAAATCCAAATACATAACATCAAAACAAATACAAATAAAGTCCATAGATAAGTATCTCCACATCAAAACTCAGGCGGAGCCGCCTCCTCGGGCTCAGCCTCCTCCTCCTCCTCAATCTCTGCATCAAAATCTACGGTACTAAAAATGGTGCCGCAGGTAAGTAATCTTCCAAATGCCACAAGATAAAAATATATTAAACTCTACAATATGCATGAAAAGATGCCCAATCCACATGTCCCAAAAATTCACATTTTTATCACGCACGCCAAAATCTCATTTGGCCAAAAATATATCCTTTAAACATATCCTCGCCATTATCCCAGATAGTGGCCCACAACCCAATGCCGCCATTTTTCCAGAAAATGGCCCAATAACCAATCCATCAGAGCACTGTAGGCGGGAATCGCAGGCGGGACTCTACCACCATCCCTGCTCACCACCATCTCTATGCATGCACCGTAGGCGAGAATCGCAGGCGGGACTCTACCACCATCCCTGCTCACCATCATCCCTACGCCGCGTGCAACGTAGGCAAGAATCGCAGGCGAGACTCTACCACCATCCCTACACGTGCCTCTGACTCAAACCAATCAATCCAATCGTTCGCATATACCAAAAACCATTTTTCGCTTGTAAACCCAGTTTTCAATATTTAACACATACATATGCGTGCACAATGCAATGCAAATAAAACTACACAAATTAACCAATACTTTCCAAACATCCAAAACAACCAAACAAACAACTCCGTCCTCAAATCCAACTAACCCCCGACTCCTCAGACTCAGTCTGGAATAACCAACCAGATCACAAATAATTATTGTAAGAGCAAAAATATATTTAAATCTAAAATGACGTTTGGAAAATACTTACAGAGCTATATATTAATTTTCGAAGGATCGGCGCGCAGCAAAAGGTGAAGGAAAAGCAACGTAACAATGCAATTTCACTGTAGCCGTGGGTTGTAAAATACCCACTTTTGAACGAGGACAAACCAAGGCTCGGAATTGATAGGGAATGGCTTATGGGTGTTTATGAAGTTAGTGGAAGTAAAGGTTGGCCGTGGGTGGCGGCGAAAATGGCGGTAGAAGAGCTTAAACACCCAAATCGGAAACTAGCTTGTGGGAACTGTTCCAGCGACGGATCAAGGCCGGAAATGGGTGGTTTAGGACGGCAATGAGCCGGTGATGAAGTGGTGAAGAGGTGGTGGCCGGAGGTGGAGCGACGGCAGCAAATCGGGGCTAAAACCGTGCAGCCTTGATGGTGACTTTCCAGCTAAATTGCGGCACGGTTGGGGATGAAAGTTGGTGGGGTGGTTCACGGGAGGGAGGGGAAGATTTCGGTGGTGGTGGTGTGGGCCACGTCGTCGGAGAGCGGTGGGTCTGGGTGGTTGAAGCTTTCGACGTGAAGGAGAGGAGAGAGAGAGAAATGCACGGGGAGGGGCCAACGCACGGGAAGAAAGGAAGGAAAAAAGAAAGAAAAAAAAAAGAAAGAAAAGAGAAAAAGAGAAAAGGGAAAAGAGAAAAGAAAATATGGAGGAAAAGAAATGAGGTCTAATCCTCATCTCTGGAGTCCAAAAACTGATCCAACGAAAATAAGTTTAAAAGTAATAAAACCAAGAAAATATTTTAAACACAACGTAAAACTAAAATATAATAAATAACTAGTAAAAACTAACTATTTAATTTTAAATCCAAAAACAAGCTAAAATAAATTAAATAGCAATTTAAATTCAGCAGCAATTAAAATCCGATAATTTAAAATAAAAGAACTATTATATTAATTAAATTAAAATATTCATTCAGTGAAAATCCACGTAAAAACGGGGTGTCACATCATTCATTTGTACATATTAAGTTTTAGTTATGAAGTAACTTTGAGTACTTGAGTAACAACACTTTAAATATTTTCTCTTATAATATCATTTTACTTTTAGTTTTATAGTATTAATAATATTTTATTTAATTTTTAACTTTTATTTCAATTCATCTTATGTCAACTCACTGCCCAAACCTAACCTAACTATAATGCATCTTCAACCATTCTAACTTTTAACACTCATTTATGCAAAATCTTTGTAGTTTTGTATAAAAATTTGTCAACCTCAATCTATAGAGAAAATATGGGGCTCAAATCAATATTTTGGTTTCATTTATTTAATTTTAGGTGCGGTTTGAATCTAAAAAGTGTTTCATTTTATTTCATTATTATATATTTTTTAAAATTTTCACACAAAATATAATAAATAATTCAACTTTTTCAAATATTAAAATAATAATAATATTAAAAAAATAATATTATAACAATATTTTATTCAACTTTTAACTTTCATCTTATCTTAACTCACTATCCAAATGACCCATTAATTATATGTTCTAGAGAGATTGTAATTTAATATTTTGTCTAAGAATTGTTAAAGCTGTAAATAGATTTTATAAAAGTAAATTTATAAACTAATGTATTTTCATATAATACGTTAAATGGTTGTTTGGATATTGAGATGGTTTCATCTTATTTCATTTTATTACATCATATCTCAATGTCTAAATATCACTCAAACATACACTTTTCAATTTCAAAATTTTAAACTTTTTATCTAATCATTATAACATTTTCAAATTTTCAAACAAAATATAAAAAACAATTATAACTTTTTTAAATCTCAAAATAAAAATAATATTAAAAAATTATATTATAAGAATATTTTAACTTTATAATATTTTTATTCAATTTTTTTTCTTTCATTCCCTAAAACCTCATAAAACATCATAACTCTAATAATTTTACTACTATTTACAGATTTCAATTCTCATCTTATTTTTCAAGCATCTCTAAATTTATTTTATAATAAAAATAATTTTATAATCTAAAGTATCACATCACATTATATTAATTTATTATTTTAATTTTATAAAATAGCATCATGAATAAAGTATATTCGATGAAAAATGCTATAAGTAGTCGGCTAGTGCAAGCGCGTGGCAAATGGAGCTGATGTGAAAAAATAAAGAGTAATGATACACTTACCACTATTTTACCACCACTTTACCACTTGTAATGTATTTTTTTTTTCTTTATTTTCTTTTAAGTATTTTTTTAATATACTTGATCATTAAGAAAAAATTTAAAACATATACAATTTGATTAATAATCACTTTCTTAATCATTAAGTAAAAGATAATTTTAAAAAAAATTAAAAAATTAAAAAAAGTGGTAAAGTGGTGGTAGAATAGTGGTAAGGCTATCATTATTCAAAAATAAAAAGGGTACCATTTTAGTGTTTGCTCCCATTTCCCCAAACGAGATGACTCTCCCTTCTTCCTCTCTGTGTTTCTCTTCCTCGAAAAATTGATTCTGTGTTTTTCTCCCTCGACACCCATTTCCCTAGATCAGATGGCGGATGGTAAAAGAATGACAGCTGAAACATAAACCCCTACTAAAAAATTGTGTTCTTCTTCTTGGGTCCTAGTAGTGACGATAGAGAAGAGAGATCAAAGGCTATTGCTTGCCTGTTGATCTTGAAGCTCCATCCCAAGATGCTGTGTGAGCTAGCGAGCAAACCTGTCGAAGTAGAGAACCCAGTGAATATAAATTCTTGAAGGATCTACGAAAGATCTACTTTAAGTGATAAGAGTGGCTTATTGGGTTTTGAAGAAAATGGCAAAACCGAAACATTGAGGACATTTTCAGCTTAATTGTAGTCAATCCAAGCTAGAATAGCACTCCTGCTCTTGAGGTTAAGATCATGTTTGGTTGAATCACAAAGCTTGAAAACAGAGTTTCAAGCATCCAATACTCTAATCATATCTCTTCTCTATTTGTAAAACCAGAGCTTCAAAAATTAACTAAACTATATCTCTTGCAGATCCTTCAAGAGATCTGCTAAAAATTTTCATGTGGTCATCTTTAGCCAAAGAGAATAACTTTTTCACTAGTGCTTCCTGTAAACTTGATTTATTGGAGACCGATAGAGTAGTGCCACATAAAGATAACAATTTCAAACATACTCGCCGCGCTGTAGGGGATTTGCTTCTTCTATCAGGACCCCCCTCCCCTGTTCCCCTTTCTCTCCATCTCCCTCGAACCGAAACCCCCCTAACCTCCTTTCTCTCTGTCTTTGCGTCCGTCCCAGATCTCTCTCTCTCTCTCTCTCTCTCTCTCTCTCTCCTCGCTATTGGGAAACCGAACGACAACGTCCTTGGCCTCTTATCTCACATTGAAATTTGTTTTCACGCCCATTAAAATGTTTTGCATCAAATAGAGCAATTTGTAGAGCATAAATAGAAACCCATATGTCTTTTCCCTTCAGCAACACTAACAAACCAAAATCAACTAGGAAAACGAACAAGCAAGCCCAAAATTCCAAAGCCAAGTCTTTCAAAACCTTGAAACATAAATGCAATGTGGATTCTTCCCTGATTTATCTACCAAAAACAGCACAAAAATTGCAAAATCCCACTAAATTTCTCGGTAAAATTGCTCGAAATTTACCTTCAGATTGAAAAAGAACAAAGCATATCCTTTTAGAAACCCTATCCAAAACCAGCACAAATCGGAAAACAACTCCGTCATTATTGCCTCCAATGTTCTGCCTTCCCAAACACACCCAGCCGTTCAGAAACAAACCCAAAGTTACCATTTTTTTTCACTTTCAAACCGACCAAGAAAATCCAAGAATTCAAACCCACAGGGAACACAAGGGACCCAAACCACTCAAACCCATTAAAGAAAAAGTACAATTGCGTCACTACGCAAAAAGAAAGTCCCCCAAGGCCATGATTCATGCAAGAGCAGCAGTGGATGCATTTTTATTAGAGCTCAGTTTGGAATCCATCCTCATGCACACGCCCATGTGGGGTCCTTTGTCTTGGAACACACTCATTGCTTTTCAATATGATTAGGGAGAATATTTAGATTAATGACTAGCTTTGAAGAAGAAACATCTACAATCTTTGTCCAGGTAGGCCATGTGAATACGTTGAGCATGGGTTGCATTGGTTGCGTAGAAAAGAGACTCGAGAATGAGAGGGGGAGGTTTGTGGGTTCTGGTTCGAGTTTTCATGAAGGAAAGGGAAGGAGAGAAGTGGAAGGAGAGAGAGAGCTCGAGAGAGAGAGCAGAGTTCGGGAGAGAAGGAGAGATCGAGTTCGAGAGGGAAGGAGAGAGCAAGATCGAGAGAGTGCTGGGTTCGAGCGGGAAGGGGAGAGAGATTCCTTGCTATGCGTTGAAACCCAATTCTTAAGGAACTCCTTACGTAGCAGTTTCCTATTCATTTCTGATAATAACTTCTTATAGGAGACATTGGCCTAAAGTGTTTTTGTTAAACAAATATGAACTAAACAATTGAAAAAGACGACGTCGACCACACGAAAAGAAATTGTTTTTTTATTTTTTTAAATATGACAGTTGATGTGGCATGGTCGACTGGCCACTGTTTGCAAGGGCAATTGCCCTAGGAGAATTGATATCCGATTTTGTCGGTCTCCGACCGGTCATTTGTTTTAATTTTAATTTAATAAAAGTTTATTTATTAAAAAAAAGTGGCAACGTAGATGCTAGATACACACCTTCAAGGGGCATTCTCGTCACAGAAACAGAAAAAGTAAAAAAATACAGTAAAACGCTTCGTATCGATTGGGAATTCTTTCCCCTCCCTCCCTCCCTGGTTTCAACCGCCTTCTTTTCAAGTCTTCCTTTCTTTCCTTTCTAGGGTTTCTTAGGTGCGTTTCCTTCGCACAGCTAAAAAAATGTCGCGGAAGAAAACCTCTAGCTCTCTCTATAATTGATCCAATTCCCCATGGCCTGATTCAGCTCCTCTTTTTTTCTGGTAACAACCCTCGCTGCTCAACTTTTGTCGTTGTTTTTCATTTCTACCCGTGTATTTGTATTGGTAGGGTGGTAACACTGTGGTGCTGAAAGGCTTTCAAGTTCCGTTAGTATTCTTTTCTTTTTTAGTTTCTATTTTTGTTATTCATGGATGAATTTGTGTATCAGCGGGTTAATTTGGGAGTTGACGATCTTGTTTTATAGATTTGCGATAGAGATTTGTTATTTGCTATTGGGTTGCTAAGCTGGTTTGGATTTGATACTCAAAATTTGCGCTTGTGACTGAGAGGTTTCTGTCTGATTTTTGTGACTCTTTTTAGTTTAGTTTGAACCTTATATGCATATATAAATACACCCACAACCATATGTATTTGATTGCTTGTTGGAAGCTGCAGCAGATAATTTTTAACTTGGGTTTATGTTTCGAGGATTCAAAGTGGTATTTGCTTGGTTAGATTCTCTAGCTTCTCTAATAGTTTGTTTCTGCTGTTCTTAGTTCCATATTGAGACCATTATGGTCCAATATTCTTGTCTGATGGAGGGCTTTGAAATCTTTTAGACTTCCTGAGGTAACTAAGGATCAAGTTCTTCACACACACACACACGCACACATACATCTCTTATTGGATTGAAGTTTTCAGATTTTCCATCTCATAATACAAAATAATGAAATGCAATTGATAAGGAAAGTCAAAAATCTTTACCATTATTTAAAAATAATGGCTTAGATTGAAGAATTTCACTTTGGAGTTGTGCTAGGAGGTCTAGGGGATCGTGGTCCTATTGGAGGTATTAAGTTGTTTTGTGATTAGAAGTTGATCTTTCAAGGGTAAGTAGGTGTTAACGCCATTGGGGATAACAAATAACAAATCTGACTGTTTCATTAGGAAGTATTGCATGTACTTGGAATGAGAGGAATGGTCGCTGTTTAGATAATAGGGAACCTTCAGTGGAAGGGTTTAGAGAATTTTTCTTTTGTACATTGTTACTTTGGGCTTCGGCTATTGTATTGAATGGGATTAGTTTTAATGACTTTTATGCTGTTTTTCACAGTTCTTAGCTTGTAATTAGGTTTAACTCTTGTATACTTCCTGTGTTCTTGGGCTTTGCCCAATTATGTGGATTAATGAATTCTTCTTACTTATATATAAAAAAGTATCACAGGGCTTTCTGGGTCTGAAATATACTATCTTTGCCACCCCACTTATTTTTCCCCACCATGCCAGTTGCCTTCTTATGCAGTTATTTGAGATGGATGAGTCTTAAGCTCCTATTGGGGGCTTTTATTTGGGAAGTTGGCTATTTTTTCTTAAGTAGAAGTTGAAGCAAGCCTAGGGTTTCCAATAAAATGTTGTCTGCAGTTCAATGTTATGGATCCGTCCGGCATGATGTTCTTTTTAATTATAATTCAGTAGTACGTGTTGAACTCTATTGTATTCTCACTTTTTATTTCTAAATCTTGTGTAGGAGTGGCAGTCCTGGGATGGAAATGTATAATTTTTCTGAACATGGAAACACAGAGACTTATCTGGTACTTTCTTAGTAACTGCTTGAGTTTTTTTTCCTCTTTTTTAGCCATTATTTAGTCAACTCCTTGTTCAAATGGTCTTGTGAAGGTCAGTTCTTGTCTCAGTTTTGAGTTATTTTGATGTTCTATAACATCTCCATGTCTTGAGTTTTAGATTCAAGGTGCTGAATCAAACTCACACTTGACAAGTCCACTACATGAACAAATTGAAACTATGTACACCGAAGGAGCTCCCGAATTTGTTGTTGATCAGGGCTTGTATTATCCCACTGCCACCAACTATGGATACTATTATACAGGTAAATTTAAATTCCCCGTTGTCAGTTTTACCAGGATTGTGCTTGGCATTTTCTTACTTCTGCATCATTTATTGTGATTAGTATTTGGATCAGCCAGCGAATGGGAGGACCACAATAGGGTTTTTGGTGTAGATGGTCCTGATATTCAGTACACGGTAAGTGATCTCTCTCTCACATGCAAAGCATGTGTCATTAATTGATATTCATTTTTTTTGGTTGTTCTGAACTTAAAATTACTCTGCTTCAGGGTGTGCAAAATGAAAGTTCGCCTTATGTATATTATATGCCAAGCTATGGATATACACAGTCGCCATACAACCCATACAATCCTTACATACCCGGTGCTATGATAGGTGTTGAAAGTCAATTTGTTGGGGCACAGCAGTATTACACTCTTCCCCCTTATCAGAACACCGTTTCTTCGCCTGCTTATGTTCCCTTTATTGTTCAACCAGATATCGTCCCTAGTACTTCAGCTGACTCGTACGATACTGGTGCATCGATGAATAGACCCGAAGGAAGAAGTTTAAAACACAACAGTTCGGCTACTGGAGCCTTGCCAAGGAACTCTGTAAAATCTATTTCGAATCAGAGTAATTCTTTGGCCAGGGTATCAGAAGGCCCAAGAGCTAATTTTGGACCAAGTAAACAATCTGCAATACATGGGACTGCTTCTGCTGGTAGTTTTGCACCTCCTTCATCACATGTTCTTGAGGTACGATGTTTTTGCTTAATCAAGCTCTACATATTACCAACCCTACATCTGTCTCCCCTCCCCTCCCTCCCCAAGAAAAAAAAAAGGAAACAAGCCCTTGCAGTGGGTGTGTTGTGGGTGGGAGTGTCTTCTGAAGAACAGAAGTACAGTATTTAAATTGAGAAGTTCCTTGTCACCTCCATGGTGTTGATCCTTGTATGAAGTTGTATTCTAGGAATGGATGACTAGATGTCTCATACAGAGGCTGCCCTCCATAGGGGCCTGTGAGAGCAAGAATAAACAGTAAATTAAGTGGAGTTATCTTGTAAGAGAAATGTTAGTTAAGTAGTTGATGTATGAAGCCACTTAAAATGTGTTGTATCATTAACTAAGGATGACAAGATTTAGGATGGAAAGTAGCATTAATCATATTGTAAATGTCTAATCGTCAAGTTGTAAATATCTGTTTCAGTTCTCAAATGCTTGGCACTCATATTGTTGGTTCTTTCTTTATTTTCAAAGTTCTGATTTGTAATTTGTGTTACAGGTCAGAAATGCCTCTGGCTCAGTTCCAGCTGTAGATAATATCTCCAATGGAAAGGTTCTAGCTCATCAAAACCAATTAAAAGTAACTCTTCCTGTCAGCCATGGTTTATCTGGCTTTGGATCAAGTGCTTATGGACAGGCTGTAGGGGGTAAGATTCGTTCCAAAATCAACGTCGGCAGAGCTCTGAATGATGCATTTGGAAGCCCAGAGGCATTAGGTGAGCAGAATCGGGGCCCTAGAATTAACAGATCAAAAAGTCAGCTTGCCAGCAAAGCATACACAGGAAGGGCAGGAGATGGTAATGCACAGGGAAATATTATTATCTCTATTGATCAGTATAATAAGGATGAATTTCCTGCTGATTACGTGGATGCGAAGTTCTTCATAATAAAATCTTACAGCGAGGATGATGTACACAAGAGCATTAAATATAATGTTTGGTCATCTACACCCCATGGAAACAAGAAGTTGGATAGTGCTTATGAAGATGCACTGAGGGTGGCTGCAGGGAAGCCTAGAGGCTGTCCTATCGTTCTATTCTTTTCTGTGAGTATTTTATTATATAGCTTGGCTATGTATTGGTAATTTTTTACTTCACACGTTTCTTTATTCTCTATATTCTGTGTCAGCTTTCTGAAGCAGGAATCATCTTCTTGTTTTGATGGTCCATACTTATGTTAGATTGTCTTGTACAGGTTAATGCAAGTGGTCAATTCTGTGGTGTTGCAGAGATGGTTGGCCCAGTTGACTTCAATAAGGATATGGCTTTTTGGCAGCAAGATAAATGGAGTGGGAGCTTCCCTGTGAAGTGGCACGTTATCAAAGATGTCCCAAACACCAATTTTAGGCACATTATTTTAGAAAATAATGAGAACAAACCAGTGACTAATAGCAGAGATACACAAGAGGTATATCCACCTGTTGGTTTTACTTCATTGCATTCTTTCAGGAAATATGTTGAATGTGGCAACCTCTCGTGGTTTTAACTTATTTGTTTTTTAGTAGGACATCACATTCATGGCTTCACTTATTCAAGTGCTCTATATATTTTGTATTGTTTGCTCAATTTTAGTTGGTTGTGCTATTGGACCAACATGATTTATGATTTGATTGATGTATGAATTTGCTGTTAATACATTTTTTATTGGCAATTCACAATAATATAATTTGATATACCTTTTGAACAGTATATACATATTGACTTGTATTTGGGGTTGGCTATTCCTTTTTCACCATTCGACTGCACCTAAGACTATTTTTAAATAAATTAGGTGAAATTGTGATTTTTTAAGAGCCTTCACCAATGCTCTTTTATTGGAATATTTTATCTTGCCTTTTGCGTTGTAACCAATTTAATTACAACCCCACCAAACCACATTCTACATTCATCATCATTAAATAGCTCCTTCAATTTGAACCGTATTTGTTGGTGGTTTAAATTTTATATCTTACAAATCACAAAGCCAGCAGATGTGATAGAATATACAGAAAATCATGATGATGGTTTGGTAAAACAATTCAAGTTGAACGCATCGAAGTAGAGAAAGGTTGACAATAATTGGTTTGAGGTTGAAAAAATGAGAATTCTTCATTAATATGGATGTGATGGAGGGTGCAATCCTAGATAGAGCGGAGTGGAAAAAGCAAAAATGGATCTGTGCAGCCAACCCCAGGTAGTCAGGGCATGGCTTTGTTGAGCGACTATAAGTAATATGTAACTTCATTTATCCTGGATTTGGGATAGTGAATTTGGCGTTCGAAATAGGTTGTTTGCAGTTATATTATATTTTGCCTAAAAATTAGCCTGTTAAATAATTATTGTTTTATGCAGGTAATGTATAAGAAAGGTCTGGAGATGTTGAAAGTCTTCAAAAATTACACGCTAAAGACCTCCTTACTTGATGACTTCATGTACTATGAAAATCGTCAGAAAATCATGGAGGAAGAGAAAGCCAGGTTACTCGTGAAAAGCTTTGAAGTTCCGTATTTCATACCTTCATTGAATCCCCCTCTTAGGCTAAATGGTGTTTTTGAGCTACCTCCAAGAGAAGATGAAAAAACTACCAAGCCCAACGACGGTTCAAATAGCTCAATAATAAAGACGGTGGTCTCTGCTCCCGAGCAGGTTTCTTCTAATTCTTTTGTTATCAACCCAAGTATTGGAGATAGAAATGCCGAGCAAATTGCAGTCGAGACAAAAACTGATGTAGTATCTACTTTAAAGATTGGTTCACTTACCATAAACCCGAAGCAAGCTGAGCCTAATAAGCCCTTGCCAGCTGCTAATACTGAACCTGCCGATATTGTCAAAGTAGGCTCAGTGCCCATCAAAGTTAACGGATTTGCAGAATCAGGTTTTCTAACAGTTGGGACTATTCCCCTCGATCGTAGGCCACTGCAGCTTGACAAGGGGGGTGCTTCTGTTAACCATGGATCCCAACGTTAATGAATGCCAGAGGTTTTTCACAGCGTTAGTTATTTTGTCGAACTATTGTGTTGGAGGATGCTCTACCTTTTGTGCAGAAAGACTAATGTTCAACATTGAGGATATCATACTCAATGTGGTTTTATGAGCTGGTGAATTGCAATACATGTTTCAGATCATCTTGGTTTGGTTTTCATTCCCTCCCCGTTTGATGCAGTTGTTTTGATCAACACTTATACGGATATCTTGATTTTCTGTGAGGTAAGGTTCCTTTTGTTGCTCTGCCCAAATCAAGTTCAAATACTTTGTAATCTTTCTTTGAGAATTCTTTTCCCGTTTCTTTCACTAATATATTCAAGATTTAGATAAAAAAGAAGAAGACAAAAACAGAAGTCAATTTGCAATCCTGTGTAATGTTTGTCAATTAACTCGTTTAGACACAAAGAATTGTTGTTTGGTACGGTAATGGAGTTGGAAATATTCCTCTTGTTTCATTTTTTTTCCATTAACATTTGAATGCAATGTGTCAGATATAGTTATTATTATCATTATTGTTGTTATTATAATTTAGTGGTTGATGTTAAGTTGATATTGTGAGCTGAATGTCATGTAGATCTATGGGGTATCTGGATTAGATGCCATAAAAAGCTTTTGTTTTTGACCCACCCTGGAAAGGTCAAAAGGGAGTCTGCACTTCTGCTTGAATGTTCTCCTTCAACTTGATAGTACTGCTGTTAGTTGTAATTTCAAAGTTGGAGTGAGAACGAAAGATCTGCAGTCAATCTAAATTAGGGCCGTCTATCAGACGACAAAAAGTAAGAATTCTTAAATGATAATTATTTAATAACAATGATTGAGATTTGCCATATTATTATTTTTTCACTGCATATTGTCGTGAACCAATTGCTTGCCAGGGATATCTCTCT
Organism: Carya cathayensis; assembly: GCA_011037825.1. NCBI lineage: Eukaryota > Viridiplantae > Streptophyta > Magnoliopsida > Fagales > Juglandaceae > Carya > Carya cathayensis. The sequence goes on from QGSO01000446.1 coordinate 316,027, forward strand.
GATGATGAATTATGTAATTCTGGCATTTCCATTCTTCTTTTAAGGAGGTAAACTCCAAAATGATACTGTCATAAGATTAAGATTGTTATTACTTTAGGGTTAGTCACTAAAATCATAATATATGTTTGGTATGTTTCGTGAACTAGGTTTTGAATTTCTTTATTTATTTTTATTTCTCGGCAGCCAAGAGGAGCTTTATTGCATTGCCTGTAACTATATGTGGAAATGCGTGTAAGTGTGTATTCAATTTTTGGCAAAACAAGTTTGGTAGATATGCATTGCCGCACATAATGCATGAAGGCTGTGAAGCATATGCACAAGTACTCACTTAGTACAAAGCCAATATCAGTATAATTGCTTTCATATGTGCCTTTTTTTTAGCCATTTTCATCACATATAAACAATGCATCAATGCCTAATAATATAGTTCTTTTCTATGAGCTTGGTAATATTATCAAATTCTCTCCCTGAGAAATGTTTTAGTCATGAAGAAATTTCATAAACTCACAAATTGACTTGATTTTATGTGATACATCAGATTATAAAGTTATTTATTATTGTAAAGTATATTTAACATATCACATGAAATCACTCCAATTTGTGAGTTTACTTGTGTAAAATCTTTTTGTGACTAGAAGACTTCTCTTCTCTTTAACATGATGAAAGCATGTTCCACCTCTTGAGCAAGAGGAATATAAGTGAAATGAGACAGATAACATAAAACTAAAATGTTATATTGTATCTTAGAAACATATGCATGTTAGTTACTTTTGGACGTTTGTCGTATCTTAACATAAAGCAATCCAAAACAAATGCGTTCGTTCTTTTAGCGTCACTCGTTCGTGATGGGACCCATCATATTGTAGAAGTTCATTTTATTGTAAAATAGATTAATGTATTATATAAAGCCATTCAAGCTCCTGAACTTCCTTGTATAAGATTTATGTGTAGATTTAACACTTGTCCATATTTTGGACAAGTGTTGAATCTACACTTGTCCATATTTATTTGTGTATTATATAAACAATCATCTAGATGCCAATAGCAACTGACAGCTCATTGAAGAAATGGACATACCCCAGGGAGCATAAACAAAATTGAATGATTGTTTATGATGATGATGGATTAGTTAAATGAATGTAGTCATGTAATGTTGTTACGTGGGCCCTCAAGCCATGTTTGGTATGGTTGCCAAGTGTCATGGTTGAAGACCGTTTATCAAACTGTACAGAGGCATGGGAAGTAATCATGTTCACTTATTATTGTATTGTGGAACCATTTGAGTCGGTGCTTGAAGTAGAGAGTCCTTTCCTGTCCTGCCCACAGTTTGGCTGTGTCTTTTGCCCTAAACCTGTCGTTTTAGGGGTGTGAATCTGTTTCGAGAGAGAGAAACAATTTTCATTGCAGTGAAAAAATATAATAATTACAAGTCGATAGACTTATTATGAATGACTGTCACTTTTGAAGGTTAAAATTTAAGTTGTAAAATTTTCAACCTGGCATGTCAGATAATTGAGGTAAAGCTTGGTGGGGTGTTTTGATGGGTGGTTTTGTTGTTTAGCAAAGTCTTTTTGGACTTTGTGATCTTTTGCTGTAATGCATGAGAATGGCTAAGAACCAGAACTGAAAGGACCGAAAGGTGGAGTAGTGGAGATAACGTTGCTTTGGGCTCGTAATACATGAGAATGGCTAAGAACCAGAACTGAAAGGACCGAAAGCTGAAGGAGTAGTTGGAGATAACGTTGCTTTGGTCTCCTCAATTCCCATTAATCACATCACACATATGATATATCATCTTTTCATCTACCTCCATTCTTATCTGGAAATCTGTAGCTGTGTATTTTTTCTTTTCACTTTAAATATGTAGTAAAGTTTAGTTGTAAAAAGTCTGCAGATGTGGAGTACATCATCCTATGCTCGGAAACTCTACATGAAGTTTAATCAGCAAAATTATTTAGAATGAGAAATGCTCGGTTAATGAAGAAATCATGTGAAGTTAAAGTTTATAAATTGACGTGATTTAATGCGATGCACCATATTTTAAATTATTATTTTATTGTAAAGTATATATGATGTATCACGTTAAGTCACTCTAGTTCGTCATTGGATTTTTATCTTTTATTAGAGTTTTGTCCAATAGTTTTGCAAATATTCTACCATTTTAGAAAAATAATGAGCATTCTTGAATAATCTTGAATCTTCATGTTCTTCTTCATCCTTCAATAATCTTGAATCCCCGTATTTTTAATATTAAGTCATGTCAATTTATAACGTAAAGTAAATCTGACTTATAAAAAAAATGATCACTTTAAACTATTTTTAGGAATATCATTAGAGTTTTATTATTTATTAGTAATTGTGCTATAAATCGCTTCATCTAAGATGGGAGAATATTTTCTTTATTTTTTTCCAATAAAATATTGGATTAACTGAAAAGAAAGATAAGAAAAAAGATGAGGAATGTCCGACTAAATAACTCAAATAGAGCAAATACAATAGAAAAGAAAGGTAATGGATTCAACAAACCGATCCACGTCCAGCAAATCTTTACTTTCCAAAGCAAGAACGACAGCTCTTTTACAACGTATACTACATGGATTAAGGAAGTTTCTGTCTGAATTACACGTGAAAACTTCTTGATGAGTTTGTACGTACTCGAAAGTCAAGGTTTTGTTTCAACACTCATGCCAACAAAAGTAAATTAGAAAAAAAAAAAAAATGTTCGATGCATTCCTCAGGGAGAGCTTACTGTTTGAGAGACACAGGGCCCGGGAATATATAGTCCGAGACTCCGCATCGGTGTGCTATATCTTGTCCCAACCCAAAAACGTTTAGCACAAACTAGCAACAGACAATTTTGAACTTCAAACATTTCCCATCCTTATTTATCATTCCTGCTCAATTATCACATAATTTATATTTAGATTTAAAGCTAGAACTCAATTGATGTATGCTACTTGCTGTTCCCATTTTTAGATGATTAATGCTACATATAATCGTGAAGTGAGTAAATGCTGTATAGTATATTTGAAAAATAATGAGGTCTATTATTAAAAATTTATTATTATTTTTTCTTATGAGTCTCATATTTATTTATTTTTTTTAAAGTGAATGTATATTTTCAGATTCAATGTACCACTCATTTATTTGGTAAAATTCTTCTGAAAAATCCAGTGTGATACACAGTAAATACACTAGTCTCGATAGATGATTGAATCATAGAGCCCAATTTGTCTATTATACATTGTGCAGCTCAAAATATAATAGGTACAGAGAACATGATCTTGCCCAGAAAAGGATTTAAAAAGAAAACAGGTAACCGTTTTTCTTCTTATTTAATTTAGGAGACTATAAAGAACACACATTACAGTTTCTTCTCTAATACCGACACAAGATAAATATACGGATATACTTAAAAAATTCAGGATAGAGTATTCCAAATTTCCAATATAAATAAAAATAACAAAGAGAAAAAAGTGGACTTGGGTACTTCTATCCAGGCCAGCTTGTCATGGACTGGCACCCTTTCTTCCCTCTCAGTCTCATACCATATGCACTGTAAAGGACCCTTTTATCACCTCTCTCCGTACTCCCTTTTAAAGCCAGAAAAATCTCTTGCATTTCTTTCTCCTGTTTTCATTTTCAATGCTTTAAGGCGGTAAGTATTGTACAATGCATCTGCTTTGAATCTCTCTCCTTTCTTCTTTTCTTTTTCACTGATATGCTTAAATTTCTTCTATTGGTTGTTAGCTTTTGAAAGCTTCTTTATACAAGCTTTAGATTATGTTTTTTGTTTTGGTGGTGGTCAGGAATGATAGTGATGTAAATCTCATTCCTTTTTCTGACCCACATTACTACCGGCATCAAATCTACAGTGCCACATTACTAACCACATTTTTCAGCCTTATACATCTTGAGCTTTCATTACAACCCTTCACTGCATCCACAATGCGTTAAGGAGAAACTTCAGTTCAAGAAAAGGGAAAGTCCTATTTGTTGCTTAATCATTCAACGCCTCTGTTATTTTCAAGTTTCTTTGAATTATGTTTTTGGGTCTTGGAGCTTCGTACGCCCATAAGCACGTAACCTCTCCTTGGGACTAGGTTGCAATGCTGCTCTCTCTCCCTCATTTATTTTTCCTTGATTCTGGGTCTTGAACAGAATTCTAACTTTTCCGTATGTGGGTCATTTTGCAACATCTTCATTTAATCGAATCTTAATGACATCTAGGCTCTCTTTATTTTGCCATATTCATGTAATTTAATATAAACTGGAGAATGTGTATCCTTCCAATGTCAAACTCATTCCCCTCGTTACCAATCAGATTGCCATAAGCACCTTCCTTACGAACTATGGAGGAGACGTTTGTGCCATTTCGTGGTATCAGGAATGATCTTCGTGGGAGGCTGATGTGTTACAGACAAGACTGGACTGGTGGTTTCAGGACAGGCTTCAGGTATATCTCTCTCCTGCCATGAATGCAACGTTCAAGTATTGAATTTTGTTTCAGAATGCTGATTTTAGCTTCGTAACTTGCTGAATTCTTCCTAGGATTTTGGCCCCCACCACATATATATTCTTCGCATCAGCAATCCCAGTTATTTCATTTGGAGAACAGTTGGAAAGAGCTACAGGTATCCTCTTGTATGAATATTGTGAAAATGTTGTTATTTGTTTTCCATAAGCACTCATCATGTTTATCCAAGTTTAGAAAAGGTGCATATATCTAAGTCTATAAATATTTGTGTTATATATCTCAAGATTTTATGAATTTGATAATTGCTGGTATCAACAGATGGGGTTTTAACAGCCGTTCAAACATTAGCTTCTACAGCACTATGTGGAATTATACATTCAATCATAGGAGGTCAGCCTCTGCTGATTCTTGGAGTGGCAGAACCAACTGTAATTATGTATACATTTATGTACAATTTTGCTAAAGACAGGCCAGATTTGGGATCAAAGCTCTTTTTAGCATGGACTGGATGGTATCATTTTTTTCTTCTTGCCAACTAATGGAATGATTGTGGAATTTATGCTGTTGATGTATTTCTACAATCTGATCGGTTTTTTTTTTTTAATAATCAGGAGTTTATATTGTAGTTTGTGGTTTATTTGTTTGTATTTTTTTGAGCTTATATGGTCATTTGGATGGACAGGGTATGTGTCTGGACTGCGATATTGCTGTTCCTGCTGGCTATCTTAGGGGCTTGCTCCATTATTAATAGGTTTACTCGGCTAGCAGGGGAATTATTTGGCCTCCTTATCGCAATGCTCTTCATGCAAGAAGCTATAAGAGTAAGAACCATCCTTTTTTTTTTTTTTTCCACTTCTCTTATTTGCTTAGAAAATTGTGATAATTGCTCCAATAATTCTCAGGTAAAGTGATTGAGATTTTTTACCAAGTACATATATGAATACTTTTTGGTACATCGATGGATTAGTTCCCTTATAAAAAAAAAATAAAAAATAAAAAATAAAATCGAGGGATTAGTTCCAAATTCTGCTTTTGAATTTTATATTTTAAATTGGGTTTGCTAGGGACTTGTCGGTGAATTTGGCATGCCTGAAAGAGAAAATCCGAAGTCAATTGAGTTTCAGCCTTCATGGAGATTTGCAAATGGAATGTTTGCTTTGGTCCTGTCATTTGGTCTTCTGCTTACCGCAATAAGAAGCCGAAAAGCAAGGTCTTGGCGGTATGGGTCTGGTAAGTTGATCAGCTTTTCAGTATATTTTCATTCAAGGAATTCCACTCCACCCTTTATCTTGTTTAGACTGGTAGATTCAATAATTATATTACAGGCTCTTAAGCTCTTTCAATTTGCTGGTAGCTTCAATAAGGGACTTGTTTGTGAACATGCACAATTTGAGCTCAAAGAGAGATAAAACTAAAGGACCTTTTAAACCTGTGTATGTGAGCATATTTGCTGCTATAGGTCCTTAGCGCTCTAATATGTTTGAATTAATGGAGTTCCTTTTATAACTTCCACAGGATGGCTACGAGGCTTTGTTGCAGATTATGGTGTGCCACTAATGGTCCTAGTTTGGACTGCTGTTTCCTATTTAACTGCTCGAAGTATTCCGAAAGGAATCCCTAGACGCCTCTTTAGTCCAAATCCATGGTCACTGGGTGCATACGAGAATTGGACTGTCATTAAGGCATGTTCTTCTTAGCATTGTGTACTCTTATCCCCTTTAATTGGATTCCTAAGCACAGTACGTGTTAAATGGCTTAACAAAAAAACTGACAGGACATGCTAAATGTGCCGGTTCTCTATATATTTGGGGCTTTCATTCCTGCAACAATGATTGCAGTGCTTTACTACTTTGACCACAGTGTAGCTTCCCAACTTGCTCAGCAGAAAGAATTCAATTTGAGGAAACCCTCCTCTTATCATTACGATTTACTTCTTCTGGGGTTCATGGTATGTAAATGTCCTTGCACACACCTTTCGCCTTTCTTGTGTTGTAGAAAAGTCTTCTTTAAATTTTGGTTCTTTTTTTATTCTCTAATTGCAATATAAGGTGCTTTGCATCCACTTGCATCGAATTTCTAATCCTGTTGCTGCATGGCAGGTCATATTGTGTGGTCTAATAGGGATCCCTCCATCAAATGGTGTTATTCCACAGTCTCCAATGCATACTAAAACTCTGGCTACGCTGAAGCACCAGGTAGGTAAAGAAACCACAACCTGGGCTCCTTGTTCAGCTACTAAACCCAGAGCTTGCCAATTACTACCAGCCAATCAGTGGCTCAGTCTCATTGTTATTTATGTTACAACCATGAGGCTGCCAGCCAGTTTACTACAAATTCATATTTTCCAAACATCTCTTTTAGTGAACAGCGACTAAAGAAAGCTTTCAGGAAGCAGGCACAACGCATTCACACACAAAACACACATCCATTGAGGAGGTGTACATATATCCTCATAGCAAAACCATCCTGTTTTGCAGTTACTTCGAAATCGACTAGTAGCTACAGCACGCATGTCTATTAGAAATAATGCAAGCTTGGGGCAATTGTATGGAAGCATGCAGGAAGCCTACCAACAGATGCAGAGTCCATTAATTTACCAGGAACGGTCAGCTAGGGTATGACGACTTCATATCTTCTTTCTCTCGATGTTACATAACATAAAATTGGGCTGATTGTTGCATCTGTATTGAAATGCCAAAGGCTTGTCTATTTATTTGTGGGCACAGCTTGGTTATTGGACTCTTTGTTCCAAAAGTATTTCAATATTTCCATATTAATTGAGAAGTTTTCAATAATTCACACAATATCTGTAGAGAACATAAAGGCTAAGATGGTTTAATATTTAATGTCATTCCTGTAATTAGTCATGGTAACCCCAAGGGGTTGTTGGCTCAAGTGGTGAAGGCCTTGGTCTTTAGGTATTACTCCCCTCAAGGTCCAAGGTTCAATGCCTCATGGGTGCAAACAATCTTTTGGTGCCACATCCTCTGGTGAAAAGTCAGCGATTTAACCAGTTCCGTGTAGGGAAACTTCCGAGGGTGCAGTGCACGGGATTGAGGTTTATTCTGCAGGGGTGGGTCCGAAAGGCCTTGCCTTTGAGAGGTTCCTCGACATAAAAAAAAAAAAAAAGTCATGGTTTTTTTCATTCTTCTTGTTACCATTTTTAATTCTTCAGAAGTTTGATAAATTAGCATGGTGCCGATAATTATGTGACCTTGCCTAATTTGTATTCTGAGCAGGGATTAAAGGAATTGAAAAACTCAACAATTCAAATGGCTTCAAGTATGGGGAATATAGATGTCCCAGTTGATGAGAGTGTGTTTGATGTTGAGAAAGAAATTGATGATTTACTGCCTGTTGAGGTGAAAGAACAGCGACTCAGTAACCTGCTTCAAGCTATAATGATTGGAGGATGTGTTGCAGCTATGCCTTTACTCAAGAAGATCCCAACCTCAGTCCTCTGGGGCTATTTTGCCTTCATGGCCATTGAAAGCCTACCTGGTAACCAGTTTTGGGAAAGGATCTTATTGCTCTTCACGGCTCCAAGCAGAAGATACAAGTAGCCTCTCATCTGATTTCTTAATATCTTTGATCATCTTACCTATACCTCTTAATAGTAAGGAATTAACCATGTGGATTCTTTTGCATGCTTTTTCAGAGTACTTGGGGAGTATCATGCCACTTTTGTGGAAACTGTACCTTTCAAGACAATTGCAATATTTACAATCTTCCAGACTGCTTATCTTCTTCTTTGTTTTGGGGTTACATGGGTTCCAAATGCTGGCGTTCTGTTCCCTTTAATGATTATGCTTTTGGTTCCTGTGAGGCAATACATTTTGCCAAAGCTTTTCAAAGCGGCACATCTTCAAGATTTAGATGCAGCAGAGTATGAAGAGGTGCCAGCCTTACCATTCAACCTAACAACTGTAAGTTTTAGTTATTTCCGTTAAACCTGTAGGTCCAAATTTGAAATATTCTAATATATTTTTTCTCTGTAAATTCGAGTAGCATGATTCTTTTTTCATGAATTTAATGAACGTACATTTAGGATTTAACTGAAACGCCACAATACTGCTCACTTACTTGTCTTTGGTGTTGGTTGTGTCCTTATCAGGAGGGGCTGATGAGTCGGGCAGCTTCTTTTGCCGATGATGGAGAGATTCTAGATGGCATAGTAACCCGTAGTAGGGGTGAGATTAGACGGATGTGCAGTCTTAAGATAACAAGCTGCACTGCAACACCCTCCAAAGAATTTAGAAGTATTCAGAGCCCACGGTTGTTGGATAAAGTGGATAAAGTATACAGCCCTCGCATAAGTGAACTTAAAGGGGATCAAAGCCCTCAGCTTGGCGGAGGAGGGCCATTTAGTCCGAGAACTGGAGGAACAAGAGCATCTAATTTAGGGAAAACTGGTTAGAACTTAGATGTGAAATAGCAAAAACTGGCGGTGTTTCTATTGTCAGGTTACCAAAACGTAGCCACTGGCAGAAATTATTCGAGTTGAACATGAAATTTGCAATAACTACCGTCCTGCCTTCTACTCTTATAGTTCTTTGGGAAATTATGGTGGGCAGGGGGTGCAATTGTAACTACAAGTTTTATGAAAAGCAATACCAAGTTCTATATATGCTAAAATATGTACATGCATTATTTATTATTTACCTAAGGGTAGCCATTTTAGGAGTTTTATGGTTTTGTGCCTGAGATGTTGCTTCTAGTCCTACTTTTTAGCCTTGCACTAAGCATGCTTTTACTCCTATGAGATTTTGGTTTTACTCCCAGTTGTCTAAGCTTTCATCCAGAGCAGCATGTCCCTTACAAGTGGAGCTTACATAAATAAATCTCTTAAAAACAGATTTTTTGTTGAAGTCTCGAATAGAATTATTAATTTATTCGTTACATTCTTGTCTTGCTTGAAGATTTGTAAGCACCTATTAAGTGCATGATAGTTTAGGTCCGTTTGGAACTAGGAGTTTAGTTTAGTCTAGTTTTAAGTTGAGTTTAATATCTAAACACTTAACTCTCAAATCACTAAACTCATTTCAACTCAAAATTTCTTTGCACATAGGATCTATAATTTTTTTCAACTCAAAACCATTTACACCCGAGACCTACAACTTTTTTCAACTTCTCATAAATAAATCTAGATTTATATTATCATTCAAACACATCTAATTAAATTAATATCAAGTGAGTTCCACAAAATTTATTCCATCATCTCAATTTATTACTATTCATAAAGAATTCAACTCATCTCAATTAAATTCAATACCTATACGGAATTTATTACTTTCTTATCTCACAAGAAAGAAAGAACTATTGAAATAATTGAGTGAAAATTGTAATTAGAAAATTAGCGAATCTTTACAAAAATTATAAATATTAGCGGGAAATAAAGAGAGAAATTAAGTGAGAAATTCAAAGGAAGGATCCTTTATTTATAAATTCAAGAGTTAGTTCATATAGACATTTGGGGACTGCACATGCAAGCCTATATAGTTATGTTAAAATTTTTTTTTTAAATGACAATAATATCCAACGGGACCTATAGTAGCAAAATCTGTTACTTTCTTATCTCACAAGAAAGAAAGAACTGTTGAGATAATTGAGTGAAAATGGTAATCAGAAAATTAATGAGCCTTTACAAAAATTATAAATATTAGCAGGAAGTAAAGAGAGAAATTAAGTGAGAAATTCAAAGGAAGGATCCTTTATTTATAAATTCAGGAGTTATAATGAGTCTACATACACATTTGGGGACTGTTCATGCAAGTTTATACAGTTATGTTTAAAAAAAAATTTTAAAATTATAATAATTTTTTTTAAAATGATACTTTTTCCCCTACCTATATTCATCAATGAAATTGCAGACACAGTCTCCACTTAGGATTGCAAATAGAATTTTTCTAAATTCAAACATAAGAACTGTTTAAAAACTCACTCAAGCACGCGGCCTGCACATCCAACCCTTTGACCCCAAGTCGCGCCTTTGAGCCTTCCGCCTCAGTGACCTAAGGCTGTATTACAGTATTAGGTCTCAGCCTCTGCCAATGGCACTTAAGTGTATTGAATTTTTTCTTTATATTATGTAAGGGTGCTTCGAATGATGTGATACTGTCATCCTATTACTGCATGTCATGTAATTAAAATTATACAAGAAATACCAATTTTAATTGATATGGCATCTTATGATAGAATAGAAATACTACAAATCTGTGTTCCGAGAGCACCTAATAATTACACATTATATGACATTTTTTGATTATAACACAAACCATACTTCCTTCAATATCACAATCTACTGGAGTTTGTAAACTGGCCTAATGCTCCTTGAATGATTGTTGATACCATTTCCTTGCCAAATAATCCAATGAAAACAAGTTGCACTACTAAAAAATTCTAATGAAAATCATCAAATGACCACACAAGACAATCATAAAGAAATAGCAAATTCTGTAGCAGTTGATACTATAATGCTAGTGTCAAGATCTTGGAGATTTTGTTTGCTATCATCGTTGATGGATCTCATGAGGTATCAGCCAGAGCACAACTGCCAATTGCTTTGTGTTAGCAATACCAATAGTTGCAATGTTGAAGATGGCAATTGAGTAAGCGCCTAATAGGGTAGAGTATTAGCAAATTGTGGGGAGGATATGTTGTCTCAAGCATTGCAAATATGTTCTCATTGAAATTATGTTTATATATCTTTTACATAATTCATAACATTTTTAATTTTTTGTTATCTATATATATATCTTTATATTTAATGCTTTAGCTACAAAGAGATTCCACAAAAATAAACATACATACTAATGTGGTACGTTAGATTGAAAAGCTACTCTTATTTTAAAGGAGATCTAATGTATCGTGTGAAACTATGTCAGTTTGTAAATTTACTTTTGTGAAATCTCTTTATAGCTGTAGAAGTTCTCAATCTTTATTTTTGGCTGCTGTGATGAACCCAAATCTTGGCTCCACCACTGTCCTTTGAGTAGGCAACTCGGTGGTGGGTGTGGTGGCATACATTTCTACCAATAAACATTACGGAAGAAACATGATGATTGTGAAATTCAAACTGCCAATAATTGCATATAACTGTAAAGTATGCATCAAATCTATTACAATATAGGCCCAAAAGGGTAGACCCATTTCCATATCTCATCACACAATAAGGGCAGGAAACCCAAATAGGGATGGAGCCTAAGTAATAAATAAAGACCCATAACAGATAAGGACCCCTTGGGCTCTATACAGTATTCTTAATTCTATATCAATAACCAATAACCAAATCCAGTTCACTCACTGTCTTAGCAACCAAATGCTGAAAGCTCTGCCACAGTCTGAGGTTCCCCATCTCGCAAGCAATTAATGGGAGGTATAGTCAAGGTTTCCTGATTTCCGTAGGCATTCCAGCAGAATGGATCATCCAACAGCTCCCCTTCCTGTGGGAAAAGCTCCACCTCTGAGAGTGTTATATTTGTGCAGGGAATTGTGTCACTGCATGCAAAATGTATGGGGGGCTGGCGCACATCGTAGGTGCCCTTTATGTTCCTGAAGGAAATGTCATTGACATGTACAGCTGATGTTTGGTTTAAACATGCCTTTGACATGCAGTAATACTGGTCTATGATTATGCAGTTCATGACATTCTCCATTTGGATGTTCTCGAATGCTATGCCTGTCACAGAACCCATCCCACCTTGCCATGTCTTGATTCTGAGCCCATTGTCCGATTCCTTGATGACTGCGTTTCTGACTGTTATGTTAGAAACACATGCCTGGGAATTGTGCACTCCAAGGCTTCCAATGCTGCAGAAGAAAACAAAGGAGTTAGCATGTCATGGCTCTGAGCACTTACATGTGTGGAGCATTTAAGAAATGACAGGATTTTGATCTCCTAGAGTTCTTACCCAAACTCTAACGCCAAGATTGGAAGAGATATAGATATGTAAAGTAGTTTCAAGATATTAAATGCTTAATAAGTGCTGGGGGACCCATTGTATGTGTTTATCTCTGTACTATTTTATGCCTTAAGAGTTTGGATAAAAACTCTAGGGGGTTTAAATGCAAAACATGCTCCTAAAGGAAGTGTTATTTGCTTTCTATATGACAACAAAGAACAATTATAAGTCAATAAGTGCCATCCTCCCCTGTTGCTTTTTTCACTGTTCTGCTTGCATGAATATACCTCCAAGATGCTACTCAAAGAATTCTTGAGGTTTGTGGTCACAAATTATTTTCCATGTACATGCTTTCAGGTAAATTAAACTAAAAGATGTTATCCCTGAAATTCAGCAAGACTGAGTAAAAATGAATGCAAAAAAACAACTTCACTCGACTGAGCTAAAAACCAAGGTTTGGACTATCAAATTATTTAGGATCAAAGATTGATTAAACACCTGATCCCGTGACTAGGCCCGCAAGTTACACCCTCAATGTCAACATCTGAACACCCGGGTCCAATGGAAATGCAATCATCGCCTGCATTAAATCAATCTGCATTATTACATCTAATGCATAATACATGAAGGTCTATATATAATAACCAAGTAAAACAAATTTCAGACGAATTAAATTTCCTACCATTGGCTATCATGGAGTTGTATATTCCAACAGTCTTGGTGTTCTCAATGTGGATCCCATCAGTATTGGGGCTAAGTTTAGGTGAAGAGATGGACAATTTGTCTATCAATACTCCTTCACAGCCATCGAATTTCATATGGAACTGAGGGCTATTTTCGATCTTTAAATTGCTGACCACCAAATTTGAGCTCATGAAGAACCTAATTAACTGTAAAAAAAAGTAAATAAGATTGTTTTTTAGTCACTAAGAACCAACTTGGTTATTGAATCTTTAAGTTGAGTTTTCAATGATTCTACTTACTGCAGGAGAGTCGCATGGTCCTGGCATTGTCGATCCATTAGGCCCCTGAAATGGCAAAACGCTCGCATTCAGTAATGTAACATTTTCATCTCCATGGAAATGAATAAATATGCACAGTTTAACATAGTGTCAATTGAATTTAGAATAAATAAATCACCCTGTGAGGCTTGCATGGGAGCTCCCACCACTTCTGGCCATTCCCTTCAATGGTTCCTTTTCCTGTGAAAGACATGTGGTCAAGTCGGTAAAACACGAGCCATTGTTTCCGGCTGTCTGCTTTTGGCCAGGAATCTGGTCCATCCGGTGGCATTATGACTCCATCCACCTTTAACACAAATGAAGCTTAGATTGGACTGAGCTGTATAGATCAAAACTCTCTATATAGCATTCAACTGGATGAAATAAGCAGAAGAGCGAGGAATCTCTGATTGAAATGCTTACTTGGAATACAAGTCCTGGCTTGCATGGCCCTGAGAAGATTGTTGAAGTAATTATGAAACAATAGTCAGCTGGGGCTAGGACCACTCCTGATTCCACTGCACAAGCTGCTTTCCATGCTGCTGTGAATGCAGCAGTGTCATCGGTACAACCATCTCCGACTGCCCCAAAAGATGTTACATCGAAAACCCCATTGTTGCTAGAACTTCCAGGGTCATTTGGGTTCGGGTCAGAAGGAGCAGAAGGGGGATTAGCAGGGGATGAAGGGTCTTGAGATTCAGAGGGAGGAGCAGGGGAGCTTTTAGCCTTCGGCTTCTTGTGGTAATGGTATCTTCCTTCCACATTGCTTGAATTCTGGAAGAAAAGGCTCGCCGTGAACCATATGACAAGGAGAGTGCGAGCGAGGTCCATGAGAAGCAAATTTTTTAAGGCTTATATCAAGACAATCTTTCAATGCCTAACGGTTTCTGAAGAATGCCTCTTAATGTTTGAGCAGGTAGCACCACAGAATGCTGCCCAAGTGTTCCTCTGGAAAGTGACAAAAACTTCAGTCTTCAGAGTTATTGCAGAAAATTAATGAAGGAGAAAGAACGAAGGTCAAGAAAGAAGGATTGAGCTAAAACTCGATCAAGAAAGAAAGAGTGAGTTAAAACTCGATCAAGAAAGGAGTGAGTTAAGACTCCTAGAGGCCTCAAATGAAGTATTCTGGCAGGCAAGGACCATTTGAAGGCTCACATTTATATTCAACCGAGTGTTTCTCAGAAGAACTAATCTCATGCCTAACGGTTGACACCTGTCAAGTTACAGTTGAATATTGTGATGTCATTGCCCTCGGAGAACGGTTGGAGGCTTTTGTAGAGCTCTTGGAGGTTGATCTTCTGTGGCAACCTTAGCAAAGTAGTCTTTGTCCTTCAGTGGATCGCCTCTCACCCTTCTTTATTCTCTCATTTTATTTTCCCTCATTTAGTTTCAATTTCATATGGTCCAAAGATTTCATGTTTTCTACTCTGTTGTTCTTTAGTGATGAGGTGATCAAGCTGTGAGGAATTGAATCTTCAACAGTAGTTTTAAGCTTGTGAACTGATTTTTTAGGCCTATCATATCCTAGAAAGGAGTGCCAAAACTTAAATGTTTTCTTTATGGTTTCGTGTCTTAATTTGTACTGTCGTTCAAAGCATGATCTCCTGTGCACTGAGCACCCAGATAAAATATCCATTCGAACGACAGTTTCCCGCTTGGTTTTAACCTAACGAGGGGCACCCAGATCATAGCTAGCTCTGAACTTAAAATCTCATACCTTATATAAATATATATATATATATATATATGTGCGAATCTTCAAACTTTTCATCATCATCATCATGAATACGTACAGCAATTTTCCTGGCCTTAATAGTGTAAATAAGAGGGAATCATATCGAAAAGGAAGATACATAGAAGTGTACACAAATAAGAAATTTCCAACCAGTACTACAGTATTTTGGTGTTTTATACATGTGTAGATTAAGATGATTTTATGCCATGTTTATTTGTATTACTGAACTCTCCCACCATTAACCCGGCCTCCCTTATCTCTATCGTCAGCTAAATCAAACATCAATTAATATTGATCGAGATGTTTTGTGTATACCTTGATCAGTACATTCAGCTTAAATTAAGGCCATGTGGATGTCACATCATGTATCGTCATCCCATATCATGCATGCATTTACTATATTTCATGTGGATACCATTGATATATTATTTTCATTAATTAATTGTTGCTTCGTGAACTCCTTTATTGATGAGAGAGACGTGTCCTGTTATAGTTTGGAGATGTGGGAATGAGAGAATAAATAAATAAAACCAAAAAAAAAAAAAAAAAAAACAGCCGAAGCAATGGGTGGATGTGGGAGGATTTGATGCAAAAAGCATACAACTCGTGACTTCTTGTTGTTGTTTAGCTCCTTGTGGCCATGTATGTAGCTAAGATGCATGTACGTAGTAGGTGTGAGACATGCAACAGCTAGCATTAAACCATCCACGGGTAATGTCCATGTCCAATTCCTATGGCTAATTCGTACGTCCAAAAGGCTAAAAGAAGATAACTCTTTCAGTCCCATGCCTTTAAATCTCATGTGACCCTTCGAACCAAATTATATATATATATATATATACAAAAACTTGGAATTGATGCAATGGTTGATAGACAATCTCATCTCGATATACCGTAATAAAACTAGAATGAGAGCAGCGCAGTATATAGCATAATTCTTAACAATAAAATGATTATATGCTAGTATATTATCATTCTAATTCTATCATACTGTGTCGACATGACAGCATTAAAGAACTGGTCTAAAGATCAACGAGTATTACACATCAGTATAATATGATGAAAATAAAATAAGAGTATATTCAAACAAAGAGCGGGAATAAAAGCAGCATAAATTCACCTGAGTGAAGGAGCTCGATTAATATATAGGGAAGTTTCAGTCAGCATGCAAAGCTAGCCCACGTTGATGTGCTTTACAGGTGCCAAACATGGGTAGTTTAGCTGTATTGAAAATGGGAGTCTGGAGAAGAGGTTTTTTTATAGAGGATTAAGGAAGATCGATCGATCTTGCCTTTACGACTTTTGTTTTGGCATGCATTGCAGATGCATGTGTTTGTCTCTGTCTTTCACGTGCACACTCTCACGGGTGGACTTAAATAAAATATTCTAATGAGCATTTGGCGTGCACTTTATGCTGTGCATCTGGCAACAGAGATTGATGATGTTTATGTGTATGTGGTTTTCAGACATGACACGTCGGATTCAGCTACAGCTACCCCACACACAAATTCGCCCTCTCTTATTGGTCTCTTGCTCATGGGTCCCGCTTGCTGTGCCACGTGTGGGGAGGACCCACACTCCATAATGGCGAAGAGTGATTGAGAGAGAGGGGGACTCACATGCTACTATAAGTTGATATTGCTGATACTTAAGATGACTTTAGTGTAGATCCCTCTTTTTTGAAAGGGAAGATGGAGTGCTGACACGTGTTTAAGACATCTGAAATTTGGAACACTTTCTTTGAACGGGCAGATGGAATGGTGACACGTGTAAGATGGGAACTCACGGGTTGGAGTTTCCGGGGAGTCACGGGCTGGAGAAGGAATTAAACATTGGTCACAAGATTGGTAATGCTGGGATGTTTAAGATACCCTTTAACTTGTACTTAACAAAATAAACAAACAAAGCATAAAATGGACGGCTGTGAAACAATCGCCGACGCCAACAACAGTTTGGTGATCTTAAAGGGAGATGATAGCCTTACAATCCATCAGCAATTCATTTACAATTTATTAATAAAATAATATTTTTTAAAATTTAAAACACATCAAATTAAAATCAAAATTAAAATAAATATTTAAAATAATATTATATTTTTAGAAGATTGTAAAAAAATTGTAAATGGGCAGTTATTTTATCATTTTCCGATCTTAAATCCTATGAATCCCACCATCTGCTCACACCACTTTTATTTTTTATTCTAAAAAAAGTTATATTTACAGGTATATATGTAAAACATACTCTCTTCGTACCTAGTCTTGAAGAATAATCTCACATTATTTGTAAATAAAATCTTGGATATATTTAGAAGTAATAAATAATTCTCTTTTATTGAACAAGTTTTATGAAATGAATTAAGCCCATAAATCTTTTCATGGTATCAGAGTTTGTCACAGGACAAATAGAGACTTACATTACTTATCTCGTGACAAGTACTAGAAAAAAATACTGGTCTACACGTGAGGAATGGTACTATTTGAGAAATAATCTCAATTGCCTGTAGATAAGGTCTTGGGTATGTTTATAAGTAATAACCAACTATTTCTTATTGAACCAATTTTATGAGATAAGTTAATCCCATGAATTTCTTTACTGACATGACATGATTTTATTAAAAAAATTAATATTAACAAAAAAAAAAAGACCCAAAAAATTAAGGAAAATTCTATATACCACACTATAGTCTCATTTTTATCTTGCTATGTAAAATGTGGTACATTTATAATGATTGAATGATTCTTTATTAGATAATTTTTATCATCTAATGATACTAAATATATCACATTTTATATAATGAGATAAAAATAAAATGTAAGTATGGAGTACAGTATTACTTAAAAACTACCAAAAACTAAAGGATCCCATATTGGAGGTGTACAAGTATGCATAGTTTAAGACTATAAATAAATGGAAGTGTCTATTAAATAAATAAATAAATTATAACCCATAAATAAATAGGTCTCAACTATTAATTTTTTAACCTCTTATTTTTATCTATATATATAATAAGCCACAAAGGATGCTTAAGTACTAATAAAAAATAATAGTAATAATAAGAATGCTAAGTAGTATTAAAAGTGAAGGAAGCTCAAAAGCCCGTGATACAGCAAGACTAGTTGCAAATGGGTTTCGTCGCTATGGGCCAGGTGCACTCTTGGATGTTTATGACATTGGTGTGGACTTGGGACCAAACCCATCAACCATCATATACATAAATAAACAAATAAATAACTAGTCTATTAGTCTATACAAATTTTAACAATAACATTACATTCTATACTTTCAGAGTACTGCTAAACCCACCAAGGGAATAGCCCGAGGATGGGTCCCGAGAAAGAGGATGGGTCCCGAGAAAGATCAAATTCTTTTTTTTTCCATAGATATTTTTATATCCTTAAATATTTCAAAAAATTTAGAACATCGTTAAAAAAAAACTCATCCTTAATCACTAAATTAAAAAAAAAAGTGTTAGTACCCATATCGGGACCCAACTATCGGGGGCTCTATCATTTTCCATCAAGTAATTTACCTCCAAAGTATAACAAAATCACCGATTGCAAAGTGCAAACATTGATTTGAAGTATTTTTCCTTTAAAATTTTCCGCACAATTTTGTTTGAGTAAAAAACGAGGGAATTCCGAATGAATAAATTTGTAGTTTGAACCTCCAATTTATAAAAGAAAAAAAAATAAAAAATAAAGGGTATACTTAAAAACAAAATTCACAACTTCCCAATTAGGGGTGGCAATATGTCACACGATCCGTTAACTCAATACAAACACGATACGATAATAGCGGGTTAGGGTCAAAACGGGTTGACCTGTTAAGACACGATTACTTAACGGGTTGATAACGGGTCAACCTGTTTTGACCTGTTATAACCCGTTATGACACGTTAAGAAAGTTAAAGTTACAATTATACCCTTATACCTAAAAATAAAATTGTTAGAATTTCAATTTTGATATTTTTATTATTTGGATTGTAGTTTTGGACTTATAATTAGTTTTATAATTTTTATAGATATTGTGATTTTAACATTTCTATAAAATTATGATAAATTTAATCAGGTTAATTTTGGGTCTATTCAACCCATTTACATAAAATAGTTTAAAATGAGTTGTATTGTATCGTATTAACCTATTTCGTAATATTTTCTTAATTTCTTTGTTTACTTATAAAAAAAAAAAAACATATTTCGTAATATTCATTAATGGGTCAAAAAGGGTTGACACGACACAACCCGTTATGTTAATGGGTCGTGTTAGGGTTTGAGATTTTGATACGATAAGCTTAACGGGTCGGGTTAGGGTTGACTTATATGACCCGTTAACACGATTTGACACGACATGAACAATACCCGTTAACACGATTTGACACCCCTAGATAGATTGTTAAAAAAAAAAACACTCTCCATCCGGCTGACTATTTTGTGAGTACTTTTGGAATTTCAGCAGTAACTTTCTAAATATGGAAAGCTATTGTCCATCCTCAAATTATTTTTTATTAATATTTTATTTAGTCAACAAAATAAACTCTTCTTATAATCATTTACACTTTTTTTCATTTACTACAAGAAAAATGGACTTTTGTGACTAATTTATTGCAATGAAAATAGTATTCGCAACTAATTTTAGTTGTGAATACTATTTTCGTTACAATAAATTAGTCACAAAAGTTCATTTTTCTTGTAGTAATTTTTATATTTGCTATAGCCGAAATTTGGAAAAAAAAAAAATTCCATTGAGGTAATCCATTTTTTTCAAACAACATTTGTGAAAATATGATTTAAAAAAAATATTATTATTACGAAAGCACTGCTTTTTTAAAACGTTACCGTTTAAATAGCTTAAAAGAATTTCGTTACATATGAAAAGTCGAAAACAAGAGTACAATAAATAATTAAATAATTACGAAAATGTGAAAAAAAAAAGTTCAAAAATTTTCTTCCACTCTTTCCCCAAAAGACAAAAAAAATTAAGTAGTTAAAAATGTACAAAGAAATTAGTAGAAAAAATAATAAAAAAAGAATAGAAAAATATTATGTTAATGAAATAGAGAAAAATTAAAAAGTGAGAAGTATGAAGTTTTAAAAAGATGAGTAGTTGAAATTAAAAAAAAAAAAAAGATTTTTGAATAAGATTTAGGAAAACATTTGATCTGATGCTAACCATCTAGCCAATCACTTCTAATTATAATTGCATTTAGGTTCGGTTTGGTCACATGAAATTCTCATCTCAAATTTAAAATTTTCATCTCATCATTACAATTTTTCCAAATTTCCATATAAAATATAATAAACTATTCAGCTTTTTCTTAACTTTTTCAAATCTTAAACCAATAATAATATTAAAATATAATATTATTTTAATTAATTTAATCCAATATTATATTAAAATATAATATTATCTTAAAACAACAATAATAATCTAAAAATTCACAATGGCCAAGCAGAACCTATTGTGTTGTGTCTCAACTTAAAGTCCATTTGTATTTGATATCACAATCTATATTAACTCATACCAATTTCTTCTCCCCCAAACTTATTCTTCTCAGCTTTAGAAACTAGAAAATGTGCCAATCTTGATCAAAAAAACATATATATGTGCCAATCGACGTATCCATTAGGAATGATAAGAAAGAAAAAAGAACAAAAAATAGAGTAACAATAAAATCAATCACACACGATACAAGCAGAGACAGATTTAGGAAGGGCCATGGCCCGACCCCTAAAAAACTCTTGACATTTTTAATTAATTTAATCCAAAATTATGTAAAAATTATAATATGTGAATTTATTTAATCCTAAATATGTTTTATTCTCCATAAATCATATATATGCTCAATGATTCTTCATGTAAATATAAATTTTTTAATTTGTTTTATTTGTTATATGTATGCTTAAATTAGTTTTGAATATCATAATATGAATTTTCATGGGTCATTTTCTTTACCATTTATTTTGAAAACTTAAGTTGAACAATATGGACAAGCCAAAAACTTTATATCATAAGCATTGTTAAAACTAAGTTTTGGAATAGAAATAAATTGAACGGACATTTTCAATTTTAATATTGTTGAGATAATGTTTTGAAACAAAATAAATGATGACTTTCTTATAAGTTATTTGCTAGTCTATATTAAGAAAGAATGTGATAATTGATTATATTTATTTGTTGAAAGAACAATGAGATCAATTGACATGTTAGATATTTTTTTAAAGAGTAATGTTACATACAGTTGTGGAGTGTGCAAATTTCGCGCAATCACTTTGAAAAAAAGTAGGGTTCACGATTAAAAAGTTAGTTTTTTTTTGTGGGTCCCATATTAATTCACTTTTTTCAAAAAGACTGCGCGATACTTGCATAACCACGACTGCAAATATTATTTCTCTTTTTTAAATTCAAACTTACAACTTCCTATATACTTATGCACAATTTTAAGTAATTTTTTAATTTTTGTCATTTATAAACTTTTATATATCATACGGTTCCCCCTCTAAATAAATCTTGCATTTGTCCCTTAACACAAGATTTATAGAGTTTGAAAACATGCCTATGTTCATAGAGTTGTAGAGAATTATATTCAGATGATAATCAAAGACACAGTGTAGCGACCAAATAAAGATTGAATATAATATATAGTAAACCTTAATCAGTGGGTTGTATTTGGTCGAGCCAAAACGGTCAAAGCCTCCACTCTATGGCTCAAATTTCATTGAAAATTTGCCAAAAAATAAAAAACAGATCCTTATCGGATTGAGTTATCAAACCGAATCGCATATAAACAGAACTAAATTTCATATAAAGAAACCCAACAATAAAGATGGAACAATTTAAGAAATAGTAATATGCCTTTAGGAAATGGCGAAATGTTACAGAAAGAGCATCTGGCAAAGTAAATATCAACCTTATACTCCGTTCTATGATCTTTTTAAGCGGTTGGTCTGAGGCATGAAATGTGCATCACCAAGTGGTCTGAATATTAATGATTCATATGCCCACTCTCTACATTGATGACAAGTACTATCCATTGATTGGAAATGTGAATATTCAACCTTTGGTGTGATGGGATAGCTCCAAACTCCAAAAGCATTGCCCCATAAATACCGGTAACAGTTGGGCCAACCGACAGAAACCACCCATTTGTGAAGAGACAATAATGCCCCCACATTCATGATTCATTATACGTGATTCTCATGCAGACACGTACGTATGGATTCTTCAACCAGTGTCACATCTCAAATATCAAAATATAGATACCAACCAACCAACCCAAAACTAAAGAAACTGCAGGGTCATGGCCTTTTTTCTGCCGTTTGTAAACTAGTAAAACTCCACGTTTGGTCTTAATTGGCCTTTTTCTACCTTGGCGGCCGGTTACTATAATCAGGAATGCAAGCAACTGCGTGTGATTGGTCTTAATTGGCTTTGAAAAGATCTTTGAATTGAGTTTGGGTAAAGCCAGTTATAGCCACACCGGTGCTGGAGCATATATATATATATATATACACGTACACAACCCCGCCAGTTTCTAGCTAGTTATAGCCACACCTCGTGCGCCAAAGGAAAATGAGGTCCTTAATTCATCATTCCATTGCTTTGGTGATTTACTTCACCTTTCGGACATCCACCTAAACAACCACTTTTGAGCTGCTGGTTTGTCAATATATATCTATATTGGTAGCAGCCGACGTGCTATTCCCTGTTGAAAGTGCTACGTACTGCATTTTTTGACAAATATAAATGTTAAGATGTATATCAATTTATAATAAGAATGATAAATGTAAAGACAGTCATTTACAAATGATTATAATTATATTTGAAAACAAAACAAAACATGTAAAATTATTAAATATTTAACTGAGTCTAGTGGCGCAGACCGTAACATATTCTGAAAATGAGTCATTGCTCTATAAAATCCTAAATATTCAACTAAGTCTAGTGGCTCAGACCAGAACATATTCTGACACTTATAACTACCTCAAACAAATAAAATCGCATTTCTGGTACCATAGTGAGTGATAACACTGACTATGTTGACAGACTAATAATGCCATGTCTCAAGAGGGTATGTATGTCTTTAAAGGAAATGATGATGTGAATGTTAGAATAACAAGTTTGACACGAAAAGTCGAGGCCATGGAACTTAGGAGGTAAATTCGGCTAAGACCATTGAAAAAGAAAAGAGAGAATTGTGGCATATGTGAGATTAGTTGACATCTAACTCAGGATTGTTCAACAATTCCCGCTTTTAAAAAAGTGTTGCATGAACAAGCAAATGTCATGAATTCTCATAAAAGACCAATTTCTTCCTATTATTCGAAAACATATAATACTGGATGGAGAAATCACCCCAACTTTAGTTGGAGAAACGATTCCAATTCAAATCAAAATCATCAAGGGCCTTCTTCTTCTACTCCTTATGTGCCTCTACATAAGAAAACCCTTGAGGAGACATTACAAACTTTTATACAGGGGCACGCTAATATTATTTGACTGATCAGAACGATCTGTATTGTCTCAAGATTGTGAATTTTTAGCCAACAGGTCAAAATAGTCCTAAGCATCATCAGGATCTTTATTTAAAAATTCAACATTACACATCATATCTACAAACTAGCGTATTTGAGATATTAAACCTTCATAAAAAAAATTAATGGTGTGCCAAGTCTCATAGCCATGATGTGGGCAAGTTAGCAATAATTCCTTAAAATGCTCCAAACACTGAAAAAATGTTTCATTTTCTTTTTGAGAAAAATTCTTAATGTTTCTGCGAAAAGTGTTGGTCCTGTGAGTAGGAAATTTTATTTTTCAAAATTTCTTTTTGCATTTCTTGCCATGTGCCAATAGATCTTGATCTCAAGGAATTCAGCCAATTTTTAGTTTTTTCTTTCAAAGAGAATGGGAAAAACTTTAATCTAACAACATTATCATTGACATTTTGGTTTTGTAAAGTTGCACAAACTTCTTCAAATTCTTTCAAATGCAAATAAGGACTTTATGAGTCTAGCCATGAAACTTAGGAAGTAATTGAATTACTCCCGATTTTAAATCAAAATTCTCCATATTCATAGGAAAATCATGCAAGATGAAGTACTTGTCCTTGTTGGATGCAAATACTCACGCAAAGTTCTCATTGGTGGATTATTTTGTGCCTCTTCATTTTCGAGTTCATCATGAACACTATGATTGTCAGCCCTGGTGTTAGAATGATTTTTGGAGTCACCAGATAATCTATCAATCAATTCTTTTAAAATAATTTTCTCTTTCCTCAATCTATCAGTTTGATCACGTTGTCACGAAATCATTTATTATAGAGGTTCAAGTACATTCAAAAACACTAAAAGGTATGGAGAAGTCAAAAAATTAATTAATGCATCACCTAAAGTCTTCTATTCTAAAAACTAAATGCACAATAAGCAAGGAAATAAAATCAAAAAAGAATGGAACGAGATTACCAAATTTTATGAATAAAGCAATGCTACTCGATCCATTTCCAGACAAAATAACAAAAATTGTACCTACTAAAATAAGAAAAAGTTAGCAAAATATTACTATTAATTTTTGTTTTCTTAAAAAAAAAATCTTATCACACGTTGCAATCCCCGGCAATGGAGCCAAAAACTTGTTGCGCCTAAACTTTGACTCAATAGTGAAGCAAAAATTGAGAGTAGTTTTAACTGCAAGTATACATGTGTTGTAGTACTTAACATGATCGAATCCATAGGGATTGACTTATATGATAAGAAAAATAAACTCAAACAATAAAAAGAAATTACTAAAAGGAACGTGCAATCAAATAGAAGAGAAAATTATCGAGATGAAGATTTTTAAAATAACAGAATAAAATTAAAATGATAACATAAATTGATATGGAGAACAACTAAGGTGTCGAGGATTCGTATAATAATTTAGAATATTGTTTTCGATCGATTTACTTCAATTAAACTTGAATAATGATTATGTTTAATTGGAAGATTTAACATTTAAGGTCAAGAAAAATAGTCACTAATGATTAAATTTGAACGATTGATTATTATAACATTCACAAACTCATTTGAATATCACAAGAATTTTTTCAAGCATTGAATATATTTGGAAATCACAATGAATCAAGATAAATATATAGACAATCAAAATATCCAATAATAAAATCATTCAATTGATCAAGCTCACAATAAAAATTCTACGTTGATCTGAAAACAATGTTTAAATCATTAAACTTCACCTCTAACCTTAGCATGAAAATTTAGCCAACCATGTTCAACAAAAGAGCTATGAAAATCACAAAAATGTTCTCCATTAAAAAAAAAAAAAAATTGAAATAAAACACACAAATTAACACTAGAAAAATAATCTAGACCATAGAGCAAAAAGAGAAGATAGAGCCCCAAAAGGAAATAACTCCCTCAAATCCGTAAACTCCCAGCGTCTTCATGATCCCAGCTCCTGAACCTAGAAAGTCCTTCCTTTTACTTCTGCGGTGTTCGGTCTCTCAAACATACTCTAGCCCCTCTCCGTTTCATCCCCAAAATGCTACTCTTCTCTTTCATTTTTTTTCCTGTTCCGTCTACCCCCCATCCCACTCTCTCCAAAGCAGTTCAGTTCAGCCAGCCCCTCTGCAACTCCCTACCTCTTCTCTCACTTGGCCAGAGTTTTCTTTTTCCCTCAAAACTCCAAAGAAAAAAAAAACCCCCAGCTCCAAAATGGTAACCCTTTTAGCCCCGTTCCCTCTCTCCCCAAACCTGTTGCGTGACACCCCACGAAAAAATTCCGAAAAAAAACTGTCTTCATCTCACCAACCCCTTTTATGTAAATCACTCCCCCTCCTGCCTTCACCTCTTTGTGTTGTCTTTCATGTGTAAAAGCTGAAATAACTACTTTTGTGTTTGTTGAAAAGAAAAGTGCTGCTCCATATGCATGAGTCTCAACAAACCTATGCTTATCTTCACTCCATGTGCGTCTAAAGCAAAGAAAGGAGGGTTGACTTTTCAAAAGGCCAATGAATTTCCCACATGTTGCTTGGTCAAATCTCAAAAGTTATGCATTTCCGTGTAACTATGTGCTTCTCTTTCCGAATGAACCATTTTCATTTTTTTATATTTCCTCTCAATTAGCATGTACTTTTGGTCAAAATTTCCAACTGGGTCCCATGTAGGCCTGTGCCTCGACTCCGACGGAGTCGGAACAGGGCCTTCCGAATTCTGACTCTGACTTTTGTCGGAGTCGAAATCATCCTCCAATTCTGATCGGAATTCGGAATTCCGACTTCCGATTGGGAAAAGAGCCATCCATTTTATTCTTGTTTTAAATTTATTTTATTCTTGTTTAATAAAAACTCACTTTATATAGATTTTAGTCTTGTTTAATATTTCTCAATTAAACAAATAGGATTTATTTTATTTTTTGTAGTTTGAATATGTAATCATTATCTAAGCAAAACTTTTGAATGGAAATAAAGTTGGTTGCACCTTTTGATAATGAAAAGTATTATTTAAGGAAAATGTGGAGTTGTGAGTAGAGAACACTTGAACCAGAGTGAGTGATAGTGAGAGAGGATCCATTACCAACAATCACATTCTCAAACCCTTGATATGGTTGTTGAAAAGATAAGTTGCCAAGACATGTAGGAATTGAAAATGATAAGTAGAATTATCATAAATAAAGAATAATTGCACAGTATTAAGATTGGAAGTTAGGCACTCCTTGAAAAATAGTGAGATAAATTATTAAAATAATAATTTTTGCTTATAAATTCTCATTTTTTTAATTTTTTTTTAAAAAATACGTTGATTTACATATTATAAAATTATAAATATAATTTCTTTTAAATATAACACAATTATATCTTTTTACGCTGTTGGCTATAATAATATGTGATATAAGTTGTAATGTCAAAACGAAAACATGATGTACAACCTTTTGTTCTTATAAAAGAGGAGGATTTAATTATAAGATTAAAAAATGATAAAGTTAATGACAATCTATGAATTAGTAATGATTAATAAATATTTAGTCTTTAGTACCTTATACTTTATCATGTCCAATTACATTTGTTGATCTGACAAATTTTAAGTAGTTTTATATATTACTCACTTAAAATATGTAAAATAGTAGTGTGACTACTGATGAAAAGAATTTATATTGACGAAGATCATTAATGTTTTATGATTTAACCTAATAATTTTATTTATTAATTTGAGGTATGTTTGTATAGATTTTATTCTTGTTTTCAATTTTCTTGAACTATATAAAAGCTTGTTTTGACTATAAATATTGTTGTTTTTTTTTTGGATAGCTTACAATGTTATTTACCGTTCAAACTTCAAATGGAATTTATATAGCAATATGTACTATTCAAATGAAAATTATCTTCGATGAACGAGTATTAGGGACAATATTTTCATCCCAAAAGATCAAATCTGTTTGAACATATTAGACTGTATAATTAATTATTATACATAATTCAGAAAGTCCTAAACAATTGATAATAGAAATAACAGTCCATTTCAAAGTTTAATTAAACAGTCTATAAGAATAAACATATTGATTCACCTAAAAAGAAAAACATCATCTGCAGCACCGTACTTAGTCATTCGGAGTACCTGAAATTAAGATAAAAAAAGTCTTCAATCAATAAATGTAACCAAAATTGATTCAGAAAATTGAACACAGTAAAAGTAGAATTTAATTACCATTAATACCAATAAAATGTAAGTTAGTTCTGATATCAACTTATCTTTATCCATACTCCATCAGCCATCGGCAACTATACTAGGGTTCACAAGGTTCACAATTACGGGTTTACAATTACATATGTGAAATGATAAAAAAATAAATTAAATAGAATTATGAACATCATAAAAACAATTAAAAAACCAATAATAAAAAAAAAGCAAGTAAAATAAGGTTACTCTCTTCAAGCTTATAGCTCTCATCATCAATGTCAATGCTATCTAGTCTAAGGGGCGTATCACTGATCCACTTTTGTGTGCAAACGAGGGCCTCCACAGTTGACGATGACAATGAACTCCGGAAAGCATCCAACACGCGACCTCCAGTACTAAACGCCGACTCTGATGCAACCGTAATAATAAGAATGGCTAGCACATCTCAGGCAATACGGGAAAGGATTGGAATGGTGCTTAATTGAACTGGCTTTCCTTGATAGAACTATACAACTAACCGCTTTCTGTTCAGTACTTAAAATAGAAACTAAACATTTTACACAAACACACAGATTCTATGTATCTTTGCTAATGATACATCCACTTTGAAAGAAAACTTATTAATGAGAATTTCATATTTGCATACTGCTCTGCAAACAAGTACGATTTAGTCACAGGTGTAGGGTTGTTTTTTCAAAATAAAATGTTTGACAAAGTGAATACTAAACAGCCTGTATTTGTTTTAGAAAAGCTGATAGGGCATGACCTTTTGATTAAATAAAGAGAATTGGTTGGCTTCACTTCTTTACGATGTCTTCATTTTCACTAACAAATATGCTGGCATGAAGAATAGTATGACCCAAAATCTATTTCAACTCCAGTTCTATCTCAAACTCTTAAAGTTAGGCATGTCAACTACGTTATGTGTGATCATATAGTTTTAACATATACAAGCAATTTTGAAAAAGAAAATATAGAAGGAAGCAGAGCAGACTCAATAAAGTACATAAAGACCATAAAATAGATAATTAAAAATAATAAAAAAAGGCCAACATTTTCCACACCCTCACTGTTTGAATTGCTGCTCACAAAAGTTCTCAACTCTCTAATTTTCTACCAAATAAAGATTTTTTCTCTTTTTCTGGTGATATTAATGTTAGTTGCAAATCCTTTGCTACCATTTCCACTAGTATCGGACCTGTGCTCTATTTGAATGGTTTAAATTAAATGTTCTTGACTATTTGGGGGACGTTTTTAATGAATGAGATGCTTAAGACATAATATACACATAAATAGAGTTTATGTGGCTGCTTCTCATTGGATTGAAAACTGGAGATGGCATTGAGACAATTTTGGTATAGTCTAAAGATCTCATAGCATATATAAATATGTATATATATATGTATGAGTAAACTATCTCCTCCACATGCATAATCAGAGAGTTTAGATGCAGTAGCCAGTAGAAAAAATCTCACTTTTTTTACATGGTAACAAAGCACAAGAATGTCACTTTTACATCATGCATGCAGTAGATCAGTTCAGTAGGGTAAGCAATGCAATGCAAAGCAGTGATTCCTGGCAAACCTCACTGTCATTCAACTCTAGCACTCATTTTTTCTTCCCTCTCAACTGTTTTTATTTTTGGCTCCTCACTCCTTCCTCTTATTTCAATTTCTTAATAGTTAGTCCATCAATTCAAAGCACACCAATAATTAAAAAAGAAGAAGAAGAAAAGAACATCATGACAACTTGCCACTTTCCTTTCTATGATCTCCCTCTCTTTTCAATCCTCTCAATGTCTATATAAAGATAAACTTTTTAAAGAATTGATATTTCACACCCTTTCCTAAAACCAGATCAGTAAAAAAAATGCAATATTTTTTCTTTTTATTTTTCATCTATCAGTTATAATTAAATGAAGGTGTAAACTATTAAATTTTAGTAGTTTGGATGTACATGTGTCAATTTTGAGAGTGCAAAGATCAATGAGAGAACTCCAAATAATTACTTGGAGATACGAAGTGTATAATTTATTCAATAGAAGGAAAAAAAAAACAGAATTGTTTGTAAAGATAACTAAACTATGTAAAACAACTTATCTTGTGATGGACCCTTTTAATTTTTTGTGTTACAACTTACCTCTATGATTATTTTATAAATTATAAGGACTTCAATGAAAGATACCAACCAATATATATAAAATAACAACCAAAATAGACTAATCCATTATATATATATATATATATTAGAGAAGAATGATTAAAGCCCAAACAATGGGAATTCTTAATTCTTTTACTATAACTTCTTCGTCTTTTCACTAGTTTTTTGGTAAAGAGTTATTATATTCTTCTTTTCAATAGTTTTTTTTTTTTTTTTTATAGATTTATTTCTATAACTTCTTCCATTAAATTATAACACATGCCTGCAAAAATTAAGTGTGTTTAACACTTTACAGAGTACAAAAAAAAAATAATGTCATATCACTTTTGAGGATTTTTCCAACTTAGTTGATTGAAGTTGTTAGTCTGTGTTTATTTACACTTATATGGAGCATGATTTGAGTCTTTGAGATGGTTGCTAACGAGTCTGTGTTTATTTTTTTTGTTTGTGACATTTCCACAAACAGGTAGCGTTCAAAGTCCAAAATCACAAACTTTAACAAAAGAAACATCAGAACCCTCTTTTCCTCAATACATTCGTTGATTTCGTTCACAGAATTAATTATTTTACACAATCCAATTTTCAATTTGAATAAGAAATAATATAAAAAATTTGGAGTAAATTCCTAAATTTAAAACCCTAAAATTTAAAATTACCAATTGGAAAAAACTGGGAGGAAGAAGGCACTACGATGATGGCGACTTGAAGCAATTTACAGCGGAATCCTGCTTGGTCGTGGGCTGTGGCGTCGTGCGGCATGAGAGGGCACGATGAGTCTGTGAGAGGCTGAGAGTTGAGGAGAGAGAGACTGAGTGAGGAAGAAAGAGGGGACCAATGGCATTTGGTCGTCGTATATTCAAAATGGCGTCGTTCCCATTTAAATGGAACGATGTCGTTTCAGTCAATAGTTAGAAAAAATCCAAATAAAAAATGGCATTGTTTTGCATCTGGATTTAAAAGAAGTAATCAAAATACGGAGTTGGAATTACTCCGATTCTGACTCCGATTTCCAAACCCTAAGATTCCGCCGGAGTCGGAATCAGAGCGAGAATCGATCGGAATTGGAGGGGTCAGAGTTTTGCACACCCCTAGTGAGTTTTATTTAAAATGAAAATAAGGAGAATAAATAACATACTCAAAAATAAATTAAAAGGAAAAATAGATTATCAAAAATATGTTGTATATGTGAGGAAATATTGTACAATTAAATCATAGTTATAAAATTAAGCATAAACATGATATTAATCGATTAAAAATCACAACTCGTATTTATGCTTATTAACTATTTTTCCATCTAAAACCAGTAATAATGTCATGAGATAACTAATGTATTGGTTCTAAATGTATGAAATTTGTAATATTTTAGCTCAATCAATAGCAGAAGTGTCATCTAATCCTACCACTATGGAAAAAAGATAGGAACAACAATTGTTTGAATATAGTCTATAAATACACGATCTCAATATGAACGAATAGTGAATGTTAATATATTCTTTCTCCTGGGTATTGTGTCAAACACTTGATATGCATCCCTCTTTTGGATTTTTTTTTTTGGGCAAGAAAGAGGATGACATGGGACCCAAGTATGCGTATGCTAATTACTTGAACAAAAACTAAAGGAGCTCTATTTTAAGTTAGAACTCCAAACAAATTAGCAGGATTCCCCGCAATGCATAGTTCTTTAGAAAATTTCATGCTAACTTCCAAACATTTTTTATAGGGTACATTCTTGAAATGACTTCTTCCTAGAAACTATTCTCAGCTATAGAACAGTTTCGATCTCATGCAAACAAATCCATTTGAAAATACTGAACCATACACAACTCATAGAATAATAAATAAACTATAACAAGGAGTGGGGAGTTTATTTTTGCATACCCTAAATGAGCGTGTTCTCGGCTCCATGATGACCAATCTGGTCACTGCATCTCTTGGGTGTTGTTGCAATCGTAGCCGAGCCTTGGTGGTGCGTATTGTGCCTTTCGGCATGCCTAGAGTTAAATAAAATCTGGGGCACAAGTTCACAAAACCCTTTGCTTCTGGCTAACGTTAAATCAATCCAAAAAAGCTGACAATGAGTTATTCATGGATTAGGCGGGCTTGAGGAGCTAATAGGGACATAGCGGCTCGAATTCGCCTCGATGTGAGAAGGGCCAGAGAGGAGAAAAAGTTAGAGAGAGAGAGAGAGAGAGAGAGAGAGAGAGAGAGAGAGAGAGAGAGCAGGTATGGCGATAGCATTGCAGAGAGATAGAGAGAGGGAAAGCGAAGTCAGGGTATGAACTCTGGCATGCTTCAGTTTTCACTGTGGCGGGATTCCTCTTGGGGAAGCCATGGCTTGGACTGTGATGGGAGACAAGTGATTTGGGGAAAAAGGGAAAGGTTGCTGCCGACACAGAGGAAGAGAGAGGAAAAGAGATTAATGGGAGAAAATATGCTATGTCTGTGATGGGGGGAGAGGGAGAGCTTGGTCAAGGTATGCTCGCTGGAGCTCGGTCAGCTTTCATTGTAGTGGGATTATGGTTGAGTGCACCATGCGTGGAGACTACTTGGACTTGATGAGAGAAAGCTCATTAGGGAAGAAAGAGAAGAGGAAAGAAGGCAACGG
The DNA here is from genome assembly GCA_011037825.1 of Carya cathayensis. Lineage (NCBI taxonomy): Eukaryota > Viridiplantae > Streptophyta > Magnoliopsida > Fagales > Juglandaceae > Carya > Carya cathayensis. Next base: position 348,574 of record QGSO01000446.1, read on the forward strand.
TAGGGAGGCTGTCAAACAGAGGGAGAGAGGTAGGTGCTGTGAGTAATAAGGAATTCATCTTTTCAGTTCAATAGTATCAAATGCACATGCTTTCTAACGGAAGTTTCTTGAATATGGTCAAATATGTTTGGATGCATGAGTATTCTCATCCGTATGAACATGCTTAAGAATACCTGAGAAGTCTTTGGTATCCAAACGTAGGCTTAATCAAACTATTTCACTATTATTCACATAATTCTTGTCTCATCTTACTTCTCAAACGAGCCCTTAAAGCATGTAGTAGTCAAGAAGATTTTAGGAAAAACAAGAGTGTTTATTTTTGAATTGAATTTCATCCAATTTTACTCTATACAAAAAATATATATAGGTATTGTTGCTTAATTGGTAACTAATAAAATAAAAGTTCTCATGAAGTACTAAAGTCTAAAATAACATACTTCTTTGTCTATTTCTTGGTTGCCCACTAGTACTAAGAACAATCAAATGAAAGTAAAAGGCATAATCAATAAAAAAATTTAAGGGAGATTTCAAGTGATAAATTTGAACCTTGATTAGTTCTTCGTATAATGTATGTTATAAGTTTAAAATTTGTGTAATTATGTACTTTAAAAAGGAAACGCAATCAGTTTGTAGGGGTGATCTATTATTGGTTTCAAAGTCTGATTTGGACTACTTAGAGATGATATAAGTCTTCTATTGGAATGAGAGGAGTTGATGTGGAAGCAATTCTCAAAGACTTTATGGCTTCATTTGGGTGATCAGAATTCAAAGTTTTTCCTTCGGGAAGCTTCCCAAAGGCGAACAAGGAATTTTCTTACTCAGCTTCAAGATAATTTAGATTGTTGGAAAGATGGCAGGGACATGGCTTCTCTTATTCTATCTTATTTTCAGGGTCTCTTTACTACATCTCACCCTAAGGGTATGAATCTTGTTTTAGAATCCGTCACTCCAAAGGTTATAGAGGATATGGATGTTGATCTTATGAAGCCTTATATAATGGATTGAGTACGATATGCTTTATTTCAAATGCACCCTTTGGAAGCGTCAGGGCCAGATGGTTTTTGTCCACTATTTTTTCAAAAATATTGGTATATTGTGGGTGCTTTGATTACTAAAATAGTTTCAGATTCATTAAACAATGTGGTGATACCTAATGTTCTAAATGAAACTTTTATTGTTCTTGTTCCAAAGAAAGAAATGCCTGAAAAAGTTACGGAATTTCTATTAGCATGTGCAATGTGGTCTTTAAGATTATAGCTAAAGTCATTGTTAATAGGCTAAAATCTATCTTACCTCATATGGTCTCGGATAGTCCAAATGCTTTTGTACCAAGCTGCCTAATAATTGATAATGTGCTTGTAACCTTTGAAATTGTGCATTGTATTAGAAAGAGGAGAAGAGGGAGAAAGGGTACGATGTCTTTAAAGCTAGATATGAGTAAAGTTTACGATAATGTGGAATGAGGATTTCTTGAAAAGTTATGTTGAAACTGAGCTTTGATTAGAAGTCGGTGAATCTTGTATTATCATTTAGAAACTCAGTTTCTAAGAGCATTCACAATGGTTCCTTTATCTTATCCTTTAAAATATATCACCAAACTTCACTGTTTTTATTTTACATACTGAGTTTTACAATATATCATACATTAGCTTATCTATTTTTTTTTCATATCATTTAAATAATATATTTTTATTTTTTTTAAACATTTCATTTCTACCAATAAATTTGTAATATCCATATATATTTTTTTTATATTTTCAGTACATTATTATATACAATGTAATATAATTCAGTCCTATACACACAAAATAAAAATATCTAATTCAAATAAAAATTAAAAATAAAATCAAAATATGAAAAAAATTGGTTAAATAATATTTCCAAGATATATTTTAGAAAAAAAAAATAAAATAGAGGTGTTTTAAATGATGAACAATAAAAAGAATTTGTATTGAAATGTAAAAGTAAATGGAAATGAGGGAGTAAATGAAGTATAAATAATTAAAAAATTGTTTGAACGATGAACAGTACCCGCTACATATATCAGTTTATTGTAGTTGTTAGGGGGATCTTTGTCAGGGGCCTCAAAGCTCACAGAGGCCAGCTTGGCCCAAACCCACAAGAATGTCCTAGTGGTTTAGAATCGACCCATGACTCATGTAGCTCGGGTATAACCGCCTGCATTGAGATGAGACGTTGCAGAAGAAGCGCGTGAAACCAAGTCAGAGGAAGGAAGAGGAAGCATGCCAAGGGGAAGAGACCAGACTACCCAGTAATGCTAGGAGACCACACCGTATTAAATGGGTTCACCAAATAACCACGCCGCATTAAATGATTGATTCCAGAGGGTCACGTCGCATTAACGATAGCATGGCGAAATGAGTTCTAGGAGGATTTCCCCTTCTCCACGTTGTAGGGCATGACCATCTGAATCTTCGAGCTGAGTTTAAAAAGCCCCTTCGACTTCTAGGTAAGGGGATCGAATCCTCTGGCTAAAGATAGATTAATGCCCATTGTCTCCTTAATTTCTCACTGCTTAGTAAATCTAAGCTAACTTAGGCATCAGAGGTTTCGCGGGCCACCCTGGGGCCACCTTTTCGATCATCTCTTCGTTGTTGTAGATCCCTGAAATAGAAGATCCAGATCACTAAGGACCTGGCCCAAAGGTGTATGAAACACTTCTTTAATAGTTGGCACTCTCTGTGGAATTCAAAAAATTATAAAATCAAACGTGTCCTTCGTATGCCTGCGAGGACACGTTCTCAATGGCTTATGTGCCACTCATCCCCTCTCACTGAGCAACCAGGTGCACCCAGTCTTACATACCGCGTGACCTTCACGAAGGATTTGGGCTAGCGCAAGCTTACATGCCACTTGTCCCCTCTTGTCGAGCGCGATGATCAACGAGACATGTCTGATCTTACATACTGCATGACCTCCAAAAAGGATTCGGGCAAGTGCAGGCTTACTCACCACTTGTCCCCACTCGCCGAGCACAAGGGTCAATAAGATGCGCCCAATCTAACATACTGCGCGACCTCCATAAAGGATTTGGGTGAGTGTAGGCTTACATGCCACTCGTCCCCTCTCACTGAGTGCGAGGGTCAACGATATGCGACCGGTATTACATATTGCGCGACTTCCACAAGGATCTAGGCAAGTACGGGCTTACGAGCCACTAGTCCACTCTCACTGAGCGCGAGGGTCAACGAGGTGTGCTTGGTCTTACATACTGCGTGATCTCCACAAAGGATTTAGGCGAGTGTAGGCTTATGCGCCACTCGTCCCCTCTCGCCGAGCGCAAGGGTAAATAAGATGCACCCGGTCTTACACACCATGCGATCTCCACAAAGGATCTGGGCGAGTGTAGGCTTACGTGCCACTTGCCCCCTCTCGCCAAGCGCGAGGGTCAACAAGGTGCACCTGGTCTTACATACCGCACAACCTCTACAAAGGATCTGGGCAAGTGTAGGCTTACGCGCCACTAGGCCCCTCTCGTCGAGCGCGAGGGTCAATGAAATGCTCCCGGTCTTACATACCGCGCGACCTCCACAAAGAATCTTGGAGACTGCCACCAAGGCCTTGCTTATGCAATGCAAAGCCTCTTGCCGAGTACAGGTTCACACGCCACTCATCCTCTCTCGCTGAGCTCAAGGGTTAACGAGGTGTGCCCAATCTCACATACTGCTCAACCTCCACAAAGGATCTGAGCGAGTTCCGGCTTACACACTGCTCACAAGGATCAGTTAAGTCAACCCGATTTTATATACCGTGAAACTCCTGAAAAGGCCTTGCACGTGCAAGATAGGGCCTTAGTAAAAGTAGAAAGTGAACGAGACATCATTCAGACAAGTATTCAGTCCTCACATAGATAAGTAGACGGAGAAGCTAGTATACTCGACGGGGTGCCACAAGAAAGGTTATTAATTTATCGAGATTGAAAGAAAAACGTCAAGCCTCGAACAAGCAACCAACATAATACCACCTATGAGGGGCACGCGCAAAGCATATGCAAGCAATATAGAAAGAGATAAGTTTGAAAGTATAAATGAAAGAACGTTTTATTCATCAACTGTCAGAACAATTACAATGGAAATATTACAACACATCAGCGAGAAACCATGCAAAGAGAAAATCAAAGTAATCCACCCCTATGTCGGGCTCGGTGGGGTACCGTATGACACCATCAACAAAAAAGGTCGCATCGATAGGGTCGCCAAAGAGTCACCATCACAGAAGTATAAAAGGGCCGCATGACACGAATCGCCTTGAAGATGAGCCCGACGGGGAAGGAGCTGGGAGCAGCATCGGTCAACTTAAGCTCTCAAACCACACAATTGTCAAGGACAACCAAGGAGGGGAAATCGGCCTCAGTCAAAACCACTTCCGCAAAGGCTGGGAGCCCATATTGAAGTGACAAATAGATGCCACCCCTCCATGGAATCCCCCGAAGAAGGCAGGATAGCAGAGAGCTCGAGTTAAAGGTAAAACCCTCAACGGTCTCCATAAGAGCCCCCCCTCCCGTTAGCGCAAGCGCCCCCTCTTTCCCCTCCCCTGGCCGAGCAAGCTTAGGACGTCAGAAATCTCCTCCTATAACCAGCCTGAGGGAAAAGTCCAACTCCACCCTGGACAGGGGGCGAGCCAAGGTGTAAGGGCAAAACGTGAACTGCATGGGGAGTTCTAAGATAGAAAATCCCATCGAACGGCCCGACCGCAGGAATGAGAAAATTCCTTCTTTTCAAGGCATCTCCTGGTGATTAAAAATGACACAGCTTCCAAAAAAAAATTCTTTGAAAGCCCTGAGAAACTGCCAAGCACATGTCTCCACAAAAGCCCACTGCAATACCAGAAGGCTGGCCTAAGGCCACGAGATCCATCAAAACCAAAAATGGCCAAAAATAGCACAAAAAGAAGACAGAACTACCAGGCTCTTGGAAAGCAGTAGGGAGGGGTGATGACAAGTGACGAAGGCCAATAGGGCCATTTATAGGCAGGCAGCAACGGTTCACTTTCTGAAATTTAAGGAACCTGAGCACTGAGGGCCCCATCAAATTTGGCGCGAATCTTGCGAAGAGCCTCACACGAATCCCATGACAAAAGTGGGGCACTATCCAATGCCATAAACATGAAGAGACCGATGGGCTTGCTTTAAATGGCCAACTGCTCAAGATCATCACAGAATCACAAACGACACATCGGCCACTGAACTGGTCTCATGGGAAGACTAAAAGATAGCGTGCGACAAGGAAACCAAAGGGGCAAGAACACGAGGCGTCCCCTCAGAAAGAGGAAAGCCTACGGTAGACAAACGGACAGACGAAAAAAAAAAGAAAGAAAGGAGAAGAAGAAGCACTAACATCGGGATGCAATCATGGCTTAAAGGAAATATGTTATTAAATTAAGAAGGCATATGATAGTAAAGGGACACATGGTGTCCATAATCCTTACGGGCACAAACCCAGAGTAAAATGCCACAAATAGAAAGAAAAAGACAACGGTGCCAAGCGAAATCAAGACCGGGAAGCTCTGCAATCTTCCCTAGAGTTAGAGGGGCCCATCTCGACAGAGCCCAGCCCCTTGTATGGCCCTTGGCTTGAAGAAGCGGGAGCGCTCTCACCTGTCGGCGGGGTGGGAAGCATGACAAAGGGCACCTCGTTCTCGACCCCACGGTTACTCTGGTCTCCCTCCTTAGGACTCCTTGCTGCTGTCATAGCCGTCCCCAGGCTTGGCGGGGTCAGGGTGGAAGGTTCGTGTTGCCCAGATGACTAACACAAGAGGGGGATGAATTGAGTTGTATTTAAAAATTAAAAATTATAAATCAAATACACAATATAAATAAAAAAAAAATATGAAGTAGCAATAAATATAAAGAGTAAGGGTAAGAGAGAAACAAACTCAGTATGTTAATGAGGTTCGACCCCACTGCCTATGTTCTCGCCTCAAGCTACCCCTTGAGGATCTCCAAATTCACTATTCAACCTCCTTCAGGTGGACATAGAAACCTATTACACCTTTGAACAATACCGCTACAAAGGATCCGTGTAGAACACCCTCTACACTTGCAATCACCTTACACATGGTGATTAAACTATTCCATGTGTAGAACACTTTCTACATGCACAAGGGTTATACACACCCTTTTACTGATACAAGAGCTGATAGTGGGTAGGTTATCAGAGAACACTCCTCAATGAGTGAAATAAGAATAATACAGCGCAAACTATATCTCTCTCAAAATGAACAAGGGCTAAGGCTCAATACTTAGAGAAGAGAGAATGAAAGTTTTGAATGAATGTTGTATGCTCTTGGTGTTATGAATGTGAAGCTCTCAAATGATCTATTTATAGGCATATGAGATTTCATATTCAAATTTTAAAAAGATTCACATGTCAAAGATAACATCATTTAATTTTTCAAAAAATTCAAATAAAAGTTTATTCTTTTTCATTTGTCAAAAATAACATCATTCACTTTTCAAAAATTTCAAACCTAATCTTTTTACTTTTCGCATATGACTAAAGGAATACTATTTACTTTTCAAAATTTTCAAACAAAATCATCTACCTTTTGCATAAGTCAAAAAGAGCATTAATCAATTTTGAAAATATTCAAATAAAGCATGCAAATGTGAAAGATGAAAATCAATCATCTTTAATATTTTTAAAATTTTCAAACAAAATCATCTATTTTTTGCATAAGTTAAAAAGAGCATCAATCACTTTTGAAAATATTCAAATAAAGCATGCACATGTGAAAGATGACAATCAATCATCTTTAATATTTTCAAAATTCAAACCTTTAATCATGTCATACATATGTGAAAAATGACAATCAATTATTATTCAAAATTTTCAAAATATTCATGCACATGTGGCAAATGTATTTTAATGCTTTATGATAAAATATTAATTTTGAGCCTTAATCCTAATTTCAAATTTTTAAGAGATTTACAACATTACTCTATGAGCTTTAACGTGAACTTGTTCCCTTCTTACTCAGGCTTGGTTCGTTGATGTGCTTGACTCCATTGTGTAGATAACTTGAGTTTGAGACTCGATTATTCTTTGAATTCATTTGTTATCATCAAAATCCATGTGTAGATATATAATTACACGAAACGTGAAACCTTGGGTTCAACAATCTCCCCCTTTTTGATGATGACAAATACTTGATAGAACCTGAAACCTGTATTAATACTTAAGCTCCCTCTGAGAATTTACATTAGTTTTTCAAGCAAAAATATAAATATAATTCTAAGCATATATAACAAGTTTAGCAATTCAAACAATATTAATATTCTAGTCTAAAACTTCTCCCCCGTTTGGCATCATTAAAAAGGATCCGCAGCAAGTAAATGGACTGAAGAAAACTGTGTGTTAGTAGAAACTGTAGATAGTTGAAAAATTGGAGCTGCTCGTGACTCGACAAGTGTAGCTGGAGATTTGAACAATCGCCTGATGTTGTTGATAAACAAGATTGAGGGTTCTGAGTTTTTATTAAAAAAATGATTATTTTCACCCATCTGAGACCATATAAAATCAGTCTTAAAGTTCATCCAATTCGCATCAAATCTTATTCTTATCTCTATAACTCATTTGCATTCCTTTAACATTCTCGCTTTAAGCTTTCAATTCTTTTCTCAATGGCACATTCTTCTAACTTTTCTCTAGGTCCATCCATGAGATATTCTATACCTCAACCTTCTATTTTTTCTGCAGCTGCCATTGGTGCCATGTTGCAGCAAGAAAATAATAATTTGGCTAATAAGTCAGATTCCGATACTATCTATGACTTGATGAGTCTTGGGACTCGCTACTTCTCCTCTATAGTTGTTTTTTCTTAGCGGCTACAAGTCAGAAACCATGAGTTTGAAAAGCTTAAAAAATAAATTGTTGTACTTCAGTGAATTGTTCAAGAGTCTCACACAAGGAAAGGAATCATTTGGCAGAAGAATAAACAGTTGAAATCTCTACTAAATTTTTCATTCCGCTTGCTAGTTCTCATGGATAGGGATGACATGATGTTGTATGAAGAGAATGAGCGTCTCAAATATGAGGATAAGAACCTCAAGTTTATGTAAAAGTATTTATAAAAATTCTCTCTCTATTTTTATTGACTTTGGTCGATCTTTTAAAAGATATTCATAGCATGCATCATACATATTTCTCTTCTAATCATGCATAGTGTATCTTCTGGTAAAGGTTTTGTAAAAATATTTGCTAACTAATTGTATGTGTTTGTGAACTCTAGTACTATATCGTCTTTCTGTACATGATCTCGAAGAAAATGATATCTTATTTCAATATGCTTAGTTCTAGAATGTTGTATTGGGTTCTTTGAAAGATTTATAGCACTCATATTATCACATTTGATTGGAATGTGATTATACATGAGTTTAAAATTTTCAAGTTGTTGCCTCATGTAAAGAACTTGAGCATAACAACTACTTGCAGCAACATATTCTGCCTCAGCAGTAGATAATGTAACATAATTTTATTTTTTACTAAATTAGGAAACTAGTGCATGACCTAAGAAATGACATGCTCCGCTAGTGATTTTTTGAACAATTTTGCAACCAGCATAATCTGCATCCATGTAGTTGATTAGATCGAAATATGTGTGTTTAGGGTACCATAACCTTAGGTCAATTGTATCACTAAGATATCTAAGAATGCGCTTAATTGCAATTAAATGAGATTCTTTTGGAGATGATTGAAAGCGTGCACATAAGCACACATTAAACATAATATCTGATCTATTGGCTGTCAAATATAATAAGCTACCAATCATACCTCGATATACCTTCGAGTCAATTGGCTTACCAGATTCATCTTTATCAAGTTTAGTGGATGGGCTCATTGGTGTTCCAATTTCCTTAGCACCTTCCATCCCAAACTTCTTGAGTAATTCCTTAATATATTTTGATTGATTGATGAATGTCCCACTTTTTGCTTGCTTAATTTGCAATCCGAGAAAGAATATAAGTTCTCCCATCATTCTTGTTTCAAATTCTTCCTGCATAGTCTTAGCAAAAACTTGGCACATATTTTCATTAGTAGCACTGAATATTATATGATCAACATAAATCTGAATAAAAAGAATATCATCATTTTCTTATTTAATGAATAGAGTTGTGTTGATTTTTCCTCTTGAAAAATCTTTTTCAAGTAAGAAACTACTGAATCTCTCATACCAAACTCTAGGAGCTTGTTTTAGTCCAATTAGTGCTTTTGTGAGTTTGACAACATGATTTGGAAAAATATGATTTTCAAAACCTGGAGGTTGCTCAACATATACCTCTTCATTTATAAAACCATTCAAGAAAGCACTTTTAACATCCATTTGAAAAAGTTTGAAATCTTTATAACAAGCATATGCAAGTAGCATTAGAATAGTTTCTAATCTTGCGACTGGTGCAAATGTCTCATCATAATTGATTCCTTCTTCTTAATTGAAACCTTTGGCTACAAGTCGAGCTTTATTTCTAGTAATGACTTCGGACTCATCTTTCTTGTTTCTAAAAATCCATTTTGTTCTAATAATAGTATGATTTTTGGGTTTAGGAACAAGTGTCTAAACATCATTTCTTTTAAATTGATTCAACTCTTCTTGCATCGCTAGAATCCAAGATTCATCAAGAAGTGTTTCATCAATATTTTTGGGTTCAATCTGAGATAAAAAACAGTATAATTGCAAATATTTCTAAGAGATGATTGAGTGCTTACACCTCGTGAAGATTCTCCCAGAATTTGTTCCACTGGATGATCTTTCACAAATTTCTACTGTTTGGTTACATCTTGTATTAAATTTTGATAATCTTTCTTGATGTCTCCATGTTGGACTTCCTCTATTGTGTTCTCTTTGTTGAGATTGAGAATTTCCGTGTTATTTATATCTCCTGTTTCTTCATCAATGGATTTCTTGGAGAGTAGAGAATTAGATTCATCAAATACTACATGTATAGATTCTTGTACAGTCAAAGTTTTTTTATTGAATATTCTATAAGTTTTACTATTAGTAGAATATCCGAGAAAGATACCTTTATCAGATTTTGCATCAAACTTGAATATATTATCCCCGTCATTCAAAATAAAATATTTGCATCCAAATACATGAAATTAACTGTAACAGCCCGCTAAAATTATCAGTTTTGGATTATTTCCCGACAGCAATCACATCTCTCTCGTCTTTACCCTCATCTGGAATCACGCGTATAGATTATCTTTTCCGTAAATCACGTAATTTGTTCTTCACCGACAGCTATAAAATCATGAACAGTTTTATCCTAAGCGTTGTACCTCGATGGCGTTTTCCCGGATCTTATCCATCGAATTTCAAAGTATTAGATAAGCTTGTTTTTAAAGTAGCACAATTATAATAATTTAATGAGCTCTGAAAATATTATAATTGTGGATATTTATTTAGATTAAATATTTTAATTGTTTTAAGATATTAAGAAGTTTATTTTTACGTTGAAAATTCTTATTTAAATTTAAGTATTTTATGCACTTTGATTAATTAATGGTACTTTATCATTTTTATATAATGATGAAGAAATATTATTTTATAAACCTTAGTTTATAAAATAATATTCTATCTTAATTCTTCTCAGTGTAGTAATTAAGTGTTTTATTAATTTAAATGATTTTATCATCTTCGATTAATTAACGGTACTTTATCATTTTTATATAATGATGAGGAAATATTATTTTATAAATTTTAGTTTATAAAATAATATTCTACCTTAATTCATCGTAGTGTTTTATTTAAAGTGTTTTATTTAAAATAAAACATTTACGCGTTTTTAATCAGTGTTTTAACTCACTGTTGGTTTATTTGAGGATCCCGAAATGTAGAATTGAAGCGATATACTCAGGTCCTACCCTTTTCCCTTCACTTTTTCTCTTTTTCTTTTTTTTTTTTTTTTTTCTCTCCTCTCTTTCCTCTCTTCTTCTTCATGGCCTACGTAACCTTGCCCAAAACTCCACCATGGCCGTACGTTTCAAGGTCCCAGCCGGCGCCACCTCCGGCCGCCGGACCCCACCTCCCACTCCGGCCTCATCCTCTCCCTCCGGCGAGTCCAACCACGCCGGTGGTGTACTAAACCGACTTCTCACTCTCTCTCTTTCTCCCTTCAAAGATATGGGTCTCTAGGGGTTTTTCTCATTTTTGGACCACCATACACGGCCAAATCAACCACCAAGCACCACCATTGGACTCACCTCATCAAGGGCTTCCTCCCCATGTCTTTCTTTTTCCCAAACTCTCACTTTTCTCATATGGGTTTCTTAAAAACACCCGTTCGGTTTCACCACCGTGCGCCGCCGTACACGGCCACCCGTGGTGTTTCACCACCACCATCTTGTTCCTCTCATCCTCATGAACCTCCCCAAGAAATTTCATGGCCAACGGAGCTTCGTAGAGCTCTCACTCTCCTACACTCTCCAAGGCCAAAAATGGTTTCAAACGGCCGATCCGCCGCCGTTAGCCACCGTCCGACCACCACCTCGCAACCACAGCTCCACCACATGTTCATCTACCTATCCCTAGCTTGCCATGAAGTTCTATGAATTTTCGCTACCTCGCGTTTCCGCTCACCGTTCGGATTTACTGTTCACGGCGTGACGCCGCCGTGCTCCGCCACCTTTGACCATCACAAGGCGACCATGAACCTTCCAAGGCCACGCTTAGCTTTTCTCGGTTCCAAACTACCACTTTATGTGGTGGACAGCCACCGTACGCGGTGTTACCGCCACGTACGTTCCTCCGACGCATGTTCGTGACGAACAACGAGCGACGCACGGGTTATCCCGTCGATGGTATAACCCTCTATCTCTAGTTATTTTACGTTTAAAATAGTTAGTTGGTTGGTTTGTGAATTGTGTAGTTGTATTTGTGGAGTTCGTTGCGTAGTTGTGAAGCGAAGTGTGGTTGTGAAGTGTTGAGTTTGATTGTGTATTTTGTGGACTGTGCTGTGAAGTATAGGCGTGAGATGGATGCCGTAGATGTGATACGGCGGGTTGTGTGAAGAGAATACGCGTGTAGCGTATTCTGTGTAATGCAGCGACGCGCCGCGCGACGTGCGCTGTAATGATGTGTGTCGTAGAAGGAAGGGAGTACGCATGTAGTGTACTCCGTGTTGTATGGCGATGCATCGTGTGATGTGCATCGTGTTGATGAGGTTGTAGCGAAGGAAGTACGCGTAGGCGTACTCCGTGTCGCGTAGCGATGCACCGTGAGACGTGTATCGCAGTGATGGGTTTTGTAGTGTGGATGGAAGAGAGTTCACGTGAGTGTACTCTGTATTAAGTCGTGAAACACCGGATGGCGTGTCACGAAGGGTTGGATGGCGTAACAGAGAAGTGTAGAGCATGGTGTAGTGTTGGGAAACTGTATGACAGTGTCCCGAAGCAGTGGTGTTATGGATTATAGTTGGGGTGACTGGTGTCATCTTGTGGTTGACTATGGCTAAGAGTATATGGATTGAGAAAGGAATTGTTTGTTGGTTATTATTGATAATTTTAATGAACTTGTTTTAGTGCAAAGGCTTTCTGAAGTCAAATTATCTCTTTCGAGTATAGTGAAACCTCACGTTGCCCGTAGTGTTGCAAGTGCTCACAATATGGCAATTGAGTTCAGAATTGAAAATCTTAAGGACTTGAGTGTTCCTCTTCCAGCTGTTGTGCAGTTCCTCGTGTTTCGCGCTCTATTCTCATAGAACGCGACGATCGAGGTAAGTTAGCCTCTAACTTACTATCAGTTTATTGTGTATGTGTGATGGGTAAGGGAACTACAATTTATGTATGTATGTTATCGTATATGCCATGTCATGCTATGTCATTACATGTTTATCTGTTACGCATGGTTTAATCTCTAATGAATAATTATCTGTTACACAGCAATTTGTGACACATATAATACGTGGGGCCACAACAACTGTGGAGTACGTATTATATTTTATGTTACGTATAATACGTGGGGCCACAACAACTGTGGAGTACGTATTATATTTTATGTTACTTATAATGCGTGGGGCCACAACAACTGTGGAGTACGTATTATATTTTATGTTACGTATAATGCGTGGGGCCACAACAACTGTGGAGTACGTATTATATTTTATGTTACTTATAATGCGTGGGGCCACAACAACTGTGGAGTACGTATTATATTTTATGTTACTTATAATGCGTGGGGCCACAACAACTGTGGAGTACGTATTATATTTATGTTACTTATAATGCGTGGGGCCACAACAACTGTGGAGTACGTATTATATTTTATGTTATGTTATAATGCGTGGGGCCACAACAACTGTGGAGTACGTATTATATTTTATGTTACATGAAGTATGGGGCCACAACAACTGTGGAGCATACACTACATGAGACACAGCAATTGTGACATGTAGAATACGTGGGGCCACAACAACTGTGGAGTACGTATTATATTTTATGTTATGTGTATTCATGGGGCCACAACAACTGTGGAGCATGAAGTATGGGGCCACAACAACTGTGGAGCATACACTACATGAGACACAGCAATTGTGACATGTAGAATACGTGGGGCCACAACAACTGTGGAGTACGTATTATGTTTTATGTTACTTGAATACGTGGGGCCACAACAACTGTGGAGTACGTATTAATGCACGTTATTAATCAAGACAATTGAATAAGATTTCAAGTTTATGTTAAGTCTAGTTTCAGATCAAATACATGATAAGTCAAGTTTTAGATCAAGTCCATGTTATGTTATACTCACGTACATGTTATGTTCAAGTTTATGTTATTTTCAAGTTCTTATTTATGTTATGCATGTTTACGTTCATGCTATATTTCAAGTCCATGTTATGTTTCACGTTCATGTTATGTTGTTTGTTCATGTTATGTTTTAAGCTTAAGTTTATACCATGTTAAGTCAAGTTCAGTTCACGTTTAAGTTCTGGTTAAGTCATGCTATATGTCAAGTTATACTATGTTTATGTATGACTATAATTATACATTTATGCTTTTACTGCCATGCATGCATTTTTAACTTGTGTGTGAGTTTGATGTTAACTTACTGAGATTTGTAATCAAATCTCACTGTGGTAGTCCCAACTACCATTCCCACCGAATGGTAGATCTTGTTACATGACCCGAAGGAAAATTGGAATCTGACCAACTGAATACGGTCAACTAGGCCACGGTGCGATGTTGATGATGATATAGTATTTACCTCAGGTTAATACTTGTACTTTTAGAGTTGTATTTCAAGTATTCTTTTGATCACAACCATTTTGGACTAGTGTGGTGATCACGACTTTTTAGTATGCCTTTATGTTTGAATTATGTTTCAAGTATTTGGGATAATTTTTAGTTTGGTGCATAGTATTGCTAAAGAAAAAAATCCGCTGCGAATATTGCATAATGCTAGATGCATGTTAGGAACATTGCATCTTATATGTCATGAACGGGGGCAGGTAATCTTGTGTTGTGTCTCGACGCTTCAAATGTCCGTTCAATCCCAAGCGGAATTTGGAGGCGTCACAGTAACTAATGTTGGGCTTTTTCTCATTCCGAAGCTCATAGGGGGTTTTATCTAACTTAGACCTTAGCATAACTCTATTTATAACATAACATACAGTACTTGCCGTTTCGGTCAAAAAATAACTAGGCAAGTTGTTCTCATTGAGCATTGTTCTTGCCATCTCTTGAAGAGATCTATTTTTCCTCTCTACTATCCCATTTTGTTGAGGAGTTCGAGGAGTAGAGAAATTATGCACAAAACCATTTTCATTACAAAAAGTTTCAATATTTTTATTAACAAACTCTTTTCCTCTATCACTTCGAATACTTGAAATAGTATTTCTCTTTTCATTTTAAATTCTCTTGCATAACTTGGTAAAGGCATTATGTGCCTCATATTTACGAGTAAGAAAGATGACCCAAGTATATCTAAAGAAATCATCAACAATAACAAATGCATAATATTTTCCTTCTAGACTTGCAACTTTATTTGGTCCAAAAAGATCCACGTGTATAAGTTGCAGTGGTCTAGTATTGAAAATATGTTTCTTGGTTTTAAAAGAAATTTTTGTTTGTTTACGAAATTGGCATGCATCACAAATTTTGTCTTTAAGAAAATTTGTCTTTGGTAAACCTCTCACAAGATTATTTTTTGAAAGTTTAGAAATAAGTTACATGTTGGCATTACCTAGTCTTCTATGCCATAACCAACTAGTTTCATTTTGAACTGAAAAACAAATAGCATCATGTGAGGTAATTTCTTCAAAATCAATTGTATAAACATTGTTACTTCTAAAAGCAATAAAACAAACATTGTAATCATGATCATTCAAAATAATGCACTTATCCATTTTGAAAGTAACTATAAATCCTTTATCACATAATTGACTTATACTCAAAAGATTATACTTTAGACCTTCAACAAATAGAATATCTTCAATTATGAGAGAAGATTTATTACCAATTTTACCTATTCCCACGATCTTCCCTTTCAAGTTTTCTCCAAATATCACGTGTCCTTCTTTTTTAGATTTAAGATCAAAGAACTTAGTCTTATCTCCCGTTATGTGTCTTGAACATCCACTATCTGAAAACCATTTATTTTTACTTGTGGAAGAATTTATGCATACCTATAAAAACAATTAAAATGATTTTTATTGGTACCCAAGTTCTTTGGATCCTTTATTTATTAGTATTAGAAGAAACAAGATTTTTAGGTACCCATATGGCCCTAATAGTCATTGTATGCTTTCTTCTAATAGAACAAGCATGATAATTATGACCATTTCTATTACAAAAATTGCAAATAGCATGTGGTATATATGAAAAACTTGAGTGATTATAATAGTATTTTTCTTTGACAAAATTATTTTTATGAAATTTTTTTTGCATACTTGACTTTGATATAGAATGATTATCAAAGAAGTTTTTATAAAATTTGTATTTTTATTTTGGCATATATCCCAAGTCTGCCTTGTCAAAAACATGTCTTTGACTACCAAGAAGTTTTTCAAAATTTCTTTTTCCATTTGTAAAGTTTTCAACAATATTTTCTAAATTAGTTTCCTTCTTCTTCAACTCAAGATTTTCATCTTTTTAAACGATGCTTTCTTTTTTTAAAACATCAATTTTGTTTGTTAAAGAAGAATTTTTCTTTTTTCAAAACAGTATACTTGATACCCAACTTTCAAGTTCCTCATATACATCTTCTAAAACATTTTGCAATGCTTCATATGAAGGATTTTCAATATTATCAATATTTGTTACCTCAAGGTCATCTTTAGTCATAAGACAAAGATTTACTGATTCTTCATTACTTGCTTCACTATCTGAGTTACTTGAATCATCATCTCATGTAGTTTTCAATGTTTTCTTGCCCTTGTTTTGATCTTTCTTTAGCAGGGGACAATCTGGCTTGATATGTCCAGGCTTATTGCATTTATAACAAATTAAAGAGTCATTTTTACTTGAATTTTTTTTAGAAAACTTTTTGAAGGATTTCCTCAAAGGAGTTTTATTTTTCTTCAAGAACCTCTTAATTTTTTTTGTTATCATTGCAACTTCTTCATCTTTGTTGTCATTTTCCTTATCTTCATCACTTTTACTTTCATGAGGAACAACTTTAATTGCCAAGCCCTTCTTTGGCTTTCCTTATTCTTCTCATCTTTTTAATGTGTACTCATGGGTGATAAGTGATTCGATGAGTTTATTCACTTTAAGCTCCTTGAGGTCTCTAGCTTCAAGAATCGTTGTCACTTTTGATTCACAGCGGTTTGGTAGAGAGTTGAGAAATTTTCTTACTATCTCCACATTGGAATAAATTTTTCCAAGACCTGTCAAGCTGTTTATGATGTTAGTAAAATGAGTGTATATACTAGAAATAGATTCATCATCATTCATCTTAAACATTTCATATTCATGAGTAAGAATATAAATTTTTGATTCCTTTACTTGCGAAGTTCCTTCATAAATAACTTTCAAGTTATCTCAAATGTCTTTACCGTAGCGCAAGTCATTACTCTATTAAATTCATTTTCATTAAGAGTATTATATAATAAATTCATAACAGTTAAATTCAATGTATAAAGTCTATCGTCTTCACGATTAAACTCTTCTTCTTCCTTTTTGACATTTACTCTATCAACTACTTTTGTTGGAATATAAGGTCCATTTACAATGTATTTCCAGGTTTCTCAACCTTGAGCCTGAAAGAATATTCTTATTTTAACTTTCAAGAATGAGTAATTCTTTCCACAAAAGAGTGAAGGCTGACTGCTAGATTGACATTCACCAAATGAAGCTGCAATGTTAGCCATAAAATCTTAACTCAAAAGATAGTTAATCTTATAACAGATCCCTTGCTTTGATGTCTATGTCACCTAACAATTGTACCTACCAGATTAGCGTGCCATCGTCTCTACCGGTGCACCGTCACCCATGGTCGGAGAGTCTTGCTTTGATGACACAGTCACAAGTGAGAGTTCTCATGAGTGATCTATTTGTATGAACAGTACATGTCAACTAGCTGATACCAATTGTTGCCCAGATGACTAACACAAGAGGGGGAGTGAATTGAGTTGTATTTAAAAATTAACAATTATAAATCAAATACACAATATAAAATAAAAAAAAATGAAACATCAATAAATATAAAGAGTAAGGGTAAGAGAGAAGCAAACTCAATATGTTAACGAGGTTCGGCCCCACTGCCTACGACCTCGCCTCAAGCTACCCCTTGAGGATCTCCAAATTCACTATTCAACCTCATTCAGGTGGACATAGAAACCTATTATACGTTTGAACAACACCGCTACAAAGGATCCATGTAGAACACCCTTTACACTTGCAATCACCTTACATATGGTGATTCAACTGTTTCCTGTGTAGAACACTTTCTACGCATACAAGGGTTATACACACCCTTTTACTGAAACAAGAGCTGATAGTGGGTAGGTTATCAGAGAACACTCCTCAATGAGTGAAATAAGAACAATACAGTGCAAACTATATCTCTCTCAAAATGAACAAGGGTTAAGGCTCAATGCTTAGAGAAGAGAGAATGAAAGTTTTGAATGAATGTTGTATGCTCTTGGTGTAATGAATGTTGTATGCTCTTGGTGTTGTGAATGTGAAACTCTCAAATAATCTATTTATAGGCATATAAGACTTCATATTTAAATTTTAAAAAGATTCTCATGTCAAAGACAACATCATTCACTTTTTTAAAAAATTCAAATAAAAGTTTATTCTTTTTCATTTGCCAAAGACAACATCATTCACTTTTCAAAAATTTTAAACCTAATCTTTTTACTTTTCGCATATGACAAAAGGAGTACTATTTACTTTTCAAAAATTTCAAACAAAATCATCTACCTTTTGCGTAAGTCAAAAAGAGCATCAATCACTTTTGAAAATATTCAAATAAAGCATGCACATGTGAAAGATGACAACCAATCATTTTTAATATTTTCAAAAGTTTCAAGCAAAATCATCTACTTTTTGCATAAATAAAAAAGAGCATCAATCACTTTTGAAAATATTCAAATAAAGCATGCACATGTGAAAGATGACAATCAATCATCTTTAATATTTTTAAAATTCCAACCTTTAATCATGTCATGTACATGTGAAAGATAACAATTAATTATCTTTCAAAATTTTCAAATTTAATTTTTAAAATATTCTTGCACATATAGAAAATGTATTTTAATGTTTTATGATAAAATATTAATTTTGAGCCTTAATCCTAATTTTAAATTTTTAAGATATTTACAGCATTACTCTATGAGCTTTAATGTGAATTTGTTCCCTTCTTTCTTATGTTTGGTCATTGATGTGCTTGACTCCATTGTGTAGACAACTTGAGTTTGAGACTCATTTATTCTTTGAATTTATTTGTTATCATCAAAATCCATGTGTAGATATATAATTACACGAAACTTGAAATTTTGGATTCAACAGTTCGCCTGTCGTGGCCCCTCTAGGACTCGGCGGGGTAGGAACGCTGTGTTCGGCCACGAATTGACCGCTTCCGATTACACTGACATATGCATCCAACACCGGCCCAACAATGGTGGCAATGGACAAAACACCATCCGCAGCAATGTTAGGACCAGGAGACCTACGAATAGATGTGAACTCATCGACAGGTCCCAAGTCCACTCTAAGATGGCCAGAGGCATCCTTAGACACAAAGAGCTCGACCAAGGATTGAACTGTGGACACAGAGGAAACAAACATCACCACATGTAGTTCTAAGGGCTGTGCCACCACCCGAGTTTGGCGAGGTGCCCTGTCTAGAAGAGCGCCCCAGAAGTGCATGCTCACCACGCTTTCCCTTCAACAGACATCCTGCGCCCTAGCAGTGGTTTCGGGACCCTTTGGGCCAGACTCAAAAACTTGAGACACGGAAGGAAAGGGCGCAGCGGATGTGCCTGGATTTGAGGACTCCCTGTCCCCACGGCTCTAGGCCAGCATCGTAGAAGAAGAAGGGACAGAGGGTCCCCAGGGCGTCCAGTGTTGATGGCCCTCAGAGCCAAGACCTTTAGGTACGACGGATCATCCCCGCTAGGCTCCAAATGGACTCTTTTGCCCTTACCTTTGAGAGGAGGCTTCGAGGTTCGTTAATCCAGCAATGGACAAATGACGATACCCCTTGCGGAAGGAGAAACATGAGCTATTAGAGGGAGAAAAGCTTCGAGGTTGTCCTCTCCAAGGAGAACTTCCGAGTGAACAAGGAAGGGGTTTTTGGTTACCTAGTCCCTAATGATAGCGATACAACATAGCTCGCTTGGGGTGGCGGTTGGATGCACAACCCTGTATCTCAGCATGACCCCCAAGGAAGCCCCGATTGGAAACTCAGCCCAGCCAACCTGGCCCACTAGAAACTCCCACCCTCGGCCAGACAGGAAGAAGAACTTGCTGATCCAATATGATACCTTGCAGTATCTCGGCTTCAGTACAACCAGGGTAGGCATTCCCTTGTGATTGAGCTGAATTATTGTATTTTTAATGCTTTTGGAACCAATGTATCTTAATTCTTTCATTACTTTATCATTGGTTTTATATGGAAAAATGAATGAATCCAAGTTGTGATTTTAATTGATTAAAAGCATGAATTTTTGCTTAAAATTTACCAACTGTTGATTACTGTGGATTTTGGTCCATATCGCTCTAGCGGCGGCTTTTGGCCACTCGAGCGAATTCAGGCAGATTCAAACGCTTGACCGCCGCTCGAAAATGAGCTCGAGCGGGTTGCGGGAAAGGAGATCGCTCGAGCGGCAGCTTTTGGCATCTCGAGCGAAGTCAGGCAGAGTTGAACGCTCGATGTTCGCTTGACACTCCGCTCGAGCGGACATCGTATTTTACAGATCTAGGGTTTATTCCGTCGATAGGGTATATATATGATTTTTCACATCTTATGGCCGACGCTTGGCCTGGAAAACACTGTTTTGATTAGAGGAACACTTAGAATTTATTTTTCCATTGATTTTCACTCAGATTCGAAGGGAGATTCACACAAGCAATCATTCACGCAGCAACACGAATTCTTCGGAAGCATTCACTCACACTGCAGCAGATTGAAGAGCTCCTTGAGGGGTCCAATTGCTACTGCAGTCCAACCTCCTCCACCGCTTCAACTTTTCATCTCAATTCAATTGGCTTGATCTTTTCATTCCCTACTTGTTATTTCATTTCAGTTTTGAGTTTTTGGATTATTTTGGAGATTTTTGATTTAGAAGTTTGAGTAATTTATTTGTTATTCATTTAGTTCATGTTATTTATTTTTCTCGTTTCGTTAAGCTTTCGTTTTAATAGTGATTACATTTGCTATGGTTTAATTTTGAGAATTTGTGATTTGAATACAATGATGAACCCTAGAACATTGATTTTGAGGCTTTTCAATTTTCAGTGCATGTTTTGTCAATTACTTTCTAATCTAGTTTAATTCTTAACTTAGTTTTATTAATTTCTGAGTTTAATCTATTAGTCCTTTACATTTCAATCCGATAATCAAAATCTAAAAATATGAATCTAGTCCATGACTATTATCCTTTTACCCTTTTCCATCCATTGCACATACCATCATATTTATCTTCTCTTTGTGAAGTTTTTCACCATTTTCAACGAGTTGAGTTTAAGTAAGCTTTCCCTGAGGAGACGATCTAGGAATTTATTCCTAATTATTACACGACATCCTCCTACACTTGGGTTAGTCTTTGTGTTACTCATTTTTGAGTGAGTCAAGTTTTTGGCGCCGTTGCCGGGAAAAGTAATTTAACTTAAATTTAAACTCGTTATTTGTTTTATACTGTTTAAACTGATGTTTCATGTCATGGGTGAGAGACAGTTCAAATAGGTTGTATAGAGTCACATCGAATGTTGAGAGTAGTATACACAGCTTGGAGATAGATAGCTCTTCTGTCTTTTTTATGAGTGAGTCAGGTGAGGAAATTGAAGTTGAACCAGAAAACATGGCTGCACCTGCACCACGTACTCTTAAGGATTATTTACAACCCACTCGCACCACTACACCTTCATGCATTATTTTACCCGAAAATGCACCTAATTTCTCTATTAAGCGTAGCATGATGTCGGTGATACCTCAGTTCCACGGGATGGATTATGAGAGTCCTTACCAGCACTTGACAGATTTTGAGTTGGCTTGTACTACTTTTATTACTAGGGCTGTTACTGATGAATTTATTAGACTTCGTTTATTTCCTTTCTCTTTAAAGGATAAAGCGAAGATTTGGTTTAATTCTTTGAGGCCTAATTCTATTTCTAGTTGGTCTGAAATGCAGCGTGAATTCTTACAAAAAATTTTTCCTTTTCAGGGAACTCAGTTTTTGCAAGAGAAAATAAGCCAGTTCAATCAGAGACCTGATGAGACTTTTCAGGCCAGTTGAGAAAAATTTAAAGATTTAGTAAATATCTGTCCACATCATGGTTTTGAATCTTGGAGGCTGGTGAGCTATTTTTACACTGGTCTCACTCTAGAATGCAAGGAGTTTGTTCAGAAAATGTGCAATGGAGAGTTCTTTAGCAAGGAACCTGATGAAGCACTATCATTTTTTGACTATCTTGTTGAGAGCACACAACAGTAGAACACTCGTACTGATCGAGTGTCGTTAGCAGCACAACCATTGAGGGCTATTTCTGGAGAGGGTAGATATGAGCTTAAGGAAGACACTGATGTTTAAGCCCGAATAGCTGCATTGACTAGAAGACTGGAGGTCATGGAAATAGAAAAAGTGAAGGCCGTGAAAGTACTAGAGGCATGTTCTATATGTGCTGATTCGAACCATAAGACCCAAGACTGCCCGATTATGCCAATATTTCAAGAAAGTGGGTCTGAGCAGATGCAATCAGCTAACGGGGTGGAGGAATCACCCAAATTTCTCATGGAGAAATGATCAGCTTGGCCGGTCTCCACCACCAGCGTAGCAGTCATTTCATCAGGGTGCTCCTCAGCACCAGTATCCGCCATATTAGTGTTCTCAGAGCTATCTTTTTGTAGCTCCTCCTGGATTTCAGCCTCATGTAGCTACACAGAGTTCTCAGCCTTCATCATCTGCAAAGAAGTCTCTAGATGACAGTATGGCACAGATGGCCAATACACTTCAGCAATTCATGCATATTCAGGCCGCCACAAACAATCAGAACACTCAGGCCATAAATGAGTTGCGAGGCACTATTAATAAGATGAGCACGACCTTGAGCACCCTAGAGAAAGGGAAATTTCTAGCACAGCCTCAGCCTAATCCTCAAGTATATAGGCAATAACAACAGCAAGTGCATAATGTCTCAGGGGATGTTATTGAGATAGCGAAGGCAGTTCTCACTTTGAGAAGTGGGAAGGAAGTTCCACAACCAGAGATGCCTATGGACACACAGGTAGTTGCTCATACACCTAAAGATGTAACAGAGACTGATGAAGTTGAGAAAGAACCAGAGGTAGTGAGACCAGAGCTGAAGAAGCCTGTAAGTGCGGATGCTGAAAATAGTAAGGGATACCAACCTGTGGTTCCCTATCCTCAAAGATTGGCAGCTGGCCAAAAGAACAAATATCACACGGAGATTCAAGAGATTTTCAAGCAAGTAAAGATCAATATTCCACTCTTGGATGCCATACAACAAGTGCCTTCGTATGCAAAATTTTTGAAGGACTTGTGCACAGTGAAGAGGAAGCTAAATTTAAAGAAGAAAGCTTTCCTGACGGAGCAAGTTAGTGCATTGATTTTGAGCGAGACTCCTCAGAAGTTTGGAGATCCAGGCTCTCCCAACATTTCTATTATGATCGGTGAATCACGTATTAGGAGAGCTTTACTTGATTTGGAGAGTAGTGTGAACTTGCTACCATTCTCAGTATATGAGCACTTGGGATTGGGTGAGCTGAAAAAGACCTCCAGCATGTTACAATTGGCTGACAGATCAGTTAAGATACCGAGGGGTATTGTAGAGGACGTGTTGGTCCAGGTGGACAAATTCTACTACCTAGTGGATTTTGTGGTTCTTGATATGCAGCAGCCAGTCTCCACTATTTACCAAGCTCCTGTCATCCTTGGAAGACCATTTCTAGATACATCAAATGCTTTGATTAATTGTAGAAGTGGAGTTTTGAAGCTTACTTTTGGGAACATGGCACTTGAGTTGAACATTTTCAATGCTTGCAAGATGCCAGCACATTTTGATGACACAAGTGATTTGAATGCTGTGGAGAGTTTGACACCAACAGAGTTTATTTGCTCAAATTCTCCTTTCTATGATAATGATTATATTTTTCAGACACCTGAATTTTTACTTGATGAGAAAATTGATCATATCAATGAAGATGATTTTGAAATTTTTGATTGTTTTGCAGATTCTTCTTTACCACTTGAAGTACAATTTGCAGGAGCAAGATGGAAACCCCAGTTTGAAGCTCTACCACCACCAGACATGCTTAAATATTTAGAGGAAGAAGTTCCCCAGTTGGAACTGAAACCACTTCCTCAAGATTTAAAGTATGTGTTTCTTGGTCCTGAAGAAGGCACTTTTCCTGTGGTGATTTCCTCAAAGCTAAATCAGAAGGATGAAGCCCAGTTGATTGAAGTTCTAAAAAATTATTGAGGCACAATTGGTTGGACAATAGCTGAAATCAAGGGTATTGATGCCGCTGTTTGTACCCACATAATTCATCTTGAAGATGATGCTAGACCGGTTCGTGATGCTCAACGTAGGCTCAATCCTACCATGAAGGAAGTTGTGAAAGAGGAAGTGCTTAAGTTGCTCGCAGTGGGTATCATTTACCCCATCTCAGACAGTAAGTGGGTAAGTCCAACTCAAGTGGTACCAAAAAAATCTGGCTTGACTGTTATAAAAAATGCTAAAAATGAGTTGATTCCAACTAGAATGGTTACTGGCTGGAGAATGTGCATTGATTATAGAAAACTTAATTCAGCCAGTAGGAAGGATCATTTTCCTTTACCATTCTTGGATCAAATTTTAGAAAGAGTAGCTGGTAATGCATATAACTGTTTCTTGGATGGCTATTCTGGTTATTATCAAATTGCTGTAGCACCTGAGGACCAGGAGAAAACCACTTTCACCTGTCCTTTTGGAACTTTTGCTTTTACAAGAATGCCTTTTGGTTTGTGTAATGCTCCAGCTACTTTTCAGATATGCATGATGAGTATTTTTTTTGACATGATTGATGATATTTGTGAAATATTCATGGATGATCTTTCTGTTTTTGGAAAATCCTTTGGTAGTTGTTTGCATAATTTGGCACGTATTGTCCAGAGATGTGAGGGAAAAAATCTTTTACTTAATTAGGAGAAATGCCAATTTATGGTCACTCAAGGCATTGTCTTGGGACATATTGTTCTTTTTGAAGGTATAAAGGTCGACAAGGCAAAGATTGAATTAATATCTAAACTTCCTATTCCTAGGACGGTTAGGGATATTCGTTCTTTTCTTGGTCATGCTGGCTTTTATAGGCGGTTTATTCAAGGGTTTAGTTCTATTGCAAAACCTTTGTGCACTCTTTTACAAAATGATATTGAATTTGTTTGGATTGATGAGTGCCAAAAAGCTTTTGATATCCTTAAAAAATCGCTTACCACTGCTCCTATTGTGCAACCCCCGCAGTGGGACCTTCCCTTTGAGATCATGACAGATGCTAGTGATTATGCCTTAGGAGCTGTTTTGGGGCAACGTGTGGATAATAGACCATTTGTGATTTATTATGCTAGTAGAACCTTGAATGATGCCCAGAAAAATTATACCACTACTGAAAAAGAATTGCTTGCAGTGGTTTTTGCACTTGATAAATTTCAGACTTATATTCTTGGTTCTCCTATCACTATTTTCACTGACAACTCTGCTCTTAAGTATTTGTTGGCTAAGAAAGATGCAAAACCACGCTTGATTCGCTGGATTATATTACTTCAAGAGTTCAACATCAATATTAAGGACAAGAAAGGAGTTGAAAACGTGGTAGCTGACCACCTCTCTAGATTGCCATCATCGCCTTCTTCAAATGTCAGCCTTCCTCTTGATGATAGTTTCCTGGATGAGCAGCTGCTTGTGGTTGATAGAGCTCCCTGGTATGCTGACATAGTCAATTATCTGGTGACTGAGCGAATGCCTTTTGAATGGTCCACCCAAGATAAGCGTCGGTTTCTCTTTGAGGTACGACACTTTTACTTTGATGATCCATATCTTTTTTAATATTATTCGGACCAATTGATTCGAAGATGCATTCCTGATAATGAGTTTTCTTCGGTTTTGAGATTTTGTCATATGAGTGCATGTGGTGGTCATTTTTCAGCAAAGAAAACAGTCGCTAAAATTTTGCAAAGCGGTTTTTACTGGCCTTCCATGTTTAAAGATGCTTATAATTTTTGCAAGACTTGTGAGCCTTGTCAAAAATTGGGATCCATTAGCAAAAGAGACATGATGCCTCTTTCCCCTATTCTTACTTTAGAAATTTTTGATTGTTGGGGAATAGATTTCATGGGATCTTTTCCGGTTTCTTTTGGAAACATATATATTCTATTAGCTGTGGATTATGTTTCAAAATGGGTGGAGGCCATTGCTTGCAAAACAAATGACCATCATGTTGTCCTGAAATTTTTGCAATCTCTGTTTACTCGTTTTGGCATGCCAAAAGTTATCATAAATTATGGGGGTTCTCATTTTTGCAACAAACCATTTTCTACACTTTTGAAGAAATATGTTATCACACACAGAGTTTCTACTCCTTATCACCCTCAAACAAATGGGCAAGCTGAATTAGCAAACAGAGAGATAAAAATTATTTTAGAGAAAACCATCAAGCCTAATAGGAAAGATTGGTCAGTTAAGCTTCTTGATGCTTTGTGGGCTTATAGGACAGCTTTTAAAACAAATCTAGGGATGTCTTCTTATCGATTAGTTTATGGTAAAACTTGTCATTTACCTGTTGATATTCAGCATCGAGCTTTTTGGGCCATAAAACATATTAACATGTCACTTGATGAAGCTTCAGGGTTGAGAAAATTGCAGATCAATGAATTGGATGAAACTCGTCGGAATGCTTATGACAATGCTCAGCTGGCAAAGGAACGCATGAAAATTTTGCATGATCAGAAAATTCATCCAAAGCATTTTACACTTGGTCAGGAAGTTCTCATTTACAACTCTCACCTGCATATTTTTCCTGGTAAGTTGAAATATCAATGGAATGGGCCGTACATTGTAAAGACCGTTCATCCTCATGGCGCTGTAGACATTGTCAATCCGAAGAATGGTAATAGCTTCACTGTCAACGGACAACGTCTAAAGTTATTTCTGAAGGTCTTTGATCCACATGAAGAGATCTTGCTTGTGCAAGATCCTAGGGAAGTGTTTTGATTTGTTTTTCCTTCTTCACAGTTTTCGTTACTTGCCATTTTTTTTTATTTGTTATTTTACTTTGATTTATATTTCATGTTGATTGTTTGTTTTGCTTGCTTAGTTCTGTGCACTTTGTTTTATTAGTTCGATTCATTGAGGACTATGTCTCTCACTAGTTGGGGGGTAGCATGTGTGCATAGTTTATAAAAAATAAAATAAAAATATAAAAATATAACATGATGTCCATTGATACATTTATGATTGAGCATCTTGGTGGAATTTGAGCATCTTGGTGGAGTAGTTGAGCGGAATCATTTGTGAAGATTTATTTTCATGCTTAACATAGAGCATGATTTTTGATGCATCATATTTTGTTGATGTGTGGCTTGAAACACCGGGATGTTATACTTATGACATGAAATTTGATAAGATTTTTGTAGAATGAAAGGCAAAGTTTGAAGGACATTTTGCACATACTTACGCTTGTAGTGTTCCTTATTTACCATTAATTGATTTAACACAGGAGAGGTAAACTACAGGACTACCGATCCATGCCTAAAAAGAAAAGAAAAAAAAAAAAGGATTTGAAAAAAAAGAAAAGAAAGAAAAAAAAAAAAGAAAGAGAAAAAAGGAATAAAAGTGACTTAGTGAACTTTCCTAAGTAAAAAAGGGTTAGAAACAGTTACCCAAGACTTTGGGGGTTGAGTGTCCAACCTTTAAAAACAGAGCTGGCGTGAAAACTGCTAGTCCCTTGGGCTTTGAGGTAGTTAGAATTAGCAATGATTAATTTTAAGGTTGAAAAATCCTTTGACAAATCATGGCTTGTAATGAGGAACACACAACTAGTTTACCTCCACACACATTTGAGTTCTGAGACATTTGCCTTAATTCTATGTGAAAGATTGTTGAGATAGTCTTGGTGGGTATAACTCTTGGGAGTTGAGTAGTAACGTGTCACTTTTGTGAGAATTCAGAATTGTGTTTGATTGTTTTTGTTTGAATTTCGATCTTTATGCAATATTCATCTAAATTAATTTTCACTATTTTGCTCAAGGATTAGCAAGATGCTAGTTGGGGGGTGTGATTAAGTTGAATTATTGCATTTTTAATGCTTTTGGAACCAATATATCTTAATTCTTTCATTACTTTATCATTGGTTTTATATGGAAAAATGAATGAATCCAAGTTGTGATTTTAATTGATTAAAAACATGAATTTTTGCTTAAAATTTACCAACTGTTGATTACTGTGGATTTTGGTCCAAATCGCTCGAGCGGCGGCTTTTGGCCGTTCGAGTGAATTCAGGCAGATTCAAACGCTCGACCGCCGCTCGACAATGAGCTCGAGTGGGTTGCGGGAAAGGAGATCGCTCGTGGCCGCTCGAGCGAAGTCGGACAGAGTTGAACGCTCGATGTTCGCTCGACACTCCGCTCTAGCGAAATTAGGTAGAGTTGAATGCTCGATGTTCGCTCGACACTCTGCTCGAGCGGACATCATATTTTACAGATCTAGGGTTTATTCCGCTGTTAGGGTATATATATGATTTTTAACATCTTATGGCCGACGCTTGGCCTGGAAAACACTGTTTTGATTAGAGGAACACTTAGAATTTATTTTTCCATTGATTTTTACTCAGATTCGGAGGGGGATTCACACAAGCAATCATTCACACAGCAACACGAATTCTTCGGAAGCATTCACTCACACTGTAGCAGATTGAAGAGCTCCTTGAGGAGTCCAATTGCTACTGTAGCCCAGCCTCCTCCACCACTTCAACTTTTCATCTCAATTCAATTGGCTTGATCTTTTCATTCCCTACTTGTTATTTCATTTCAGTTTTAAGTTTTTGGATTATTTTGGAGATTTTTGATTTAGAAATTTGAGTAATTTATTTGTTATTCATTTAGTTCATGTTATTTATTTTTCTCGTTTCGTTAAGCTTTCATTTTAATAGTGATTACAATTGCTATGGTTTAATTTTGAGAATTTGTGATTTGAATACAATGATGAACCCTAGAACATTGATTTTGGGGCTTTTCAATTTTCAATGCATGTTTTGTCAATTACTTTCTAATCTAGTTTAATTCTTAACTTAGTTTTATTAATTTCTGATTTTAATATATTAGTCCTTTACATTTCAATCCGACAATCAAAATCTAAAAATATGAATCTAGTCCATGACTAGTACCCTTTTACCCTTTTCCATCCATTGCACATACCATCATATTTATTTTCTCTTTGTGAAGTTTTTTACCATTTTCAACGAGTTAAGTTTAAGTAAGCTTTCCCTAAGGAGACGATCTAGGAATTTATTCCTAATTATTACGCGACATCTTCCTGCACTTGGGATAATCTTTGTGCTACTCATTTTTGAGTGAGTCACCTTGAAACTGTAGATTTCCCATGCGCCCCTCTTCACATTATGGGTCAGGAGAAATTCACGATAAGTAAGGTTAGCATGCTCTGAGTCAGTCTTCGACAACACCTATCATCAAAAAATATAGAAACAGATTAGAATCCGCTAGGCGTTTGGATGAAGTTGAGCGGGAGCCAGGCCCAGGTGGTACATGCTTTTGCAAATCGAGTGGGGGAAAGGTAGTCTCAGTCCACAGGAAAACATGTTAGGGTAGAGAGCGACCCGCATCGCCAAGTCTTCAGCACTCATAGACCTTTCGCGCGGCCCCCGAATCTCAAGAACTACTGAATCAAGGATATGGTAAGTCAGTGCCAACGATAGAAGAAAGTCGGAAGGGGCCTTGGAATGCCAGGAGTGGCCTGCGTTGCTTGGGTCTGATGAACCAACCTTGGGGTAGCCATAGGAACTCTCAGGGTTGGCAGATTTCTGGGAGGCCATTCTGGTAGCAAGAGTCGAACTGTAATGGGAGAAGCATGAAGGGTGAAAGGCAAGGAGGAGTAAAGAGAAAAGAGGCGACATGAGTATTGAAGAAGCTACTGATTCTTGATGGAACATGAAAGAGGAAGGATTTATAGGCCCCGTATAGCAGCACAATCGCAGAAAAGAGAGAACGTCTGACAGCCATCATTGCGAAGAAGGTGGAATGGCAGCTTGCAAAAGGCCGAGAATGTGTCCCCGAGAAAAACAGTGGAAGAATCAGAGTTGGGCTCTGTAACAGCCCGCTAAAATTATCAGTTTTGGTTCTTTCCCGACAGCAATCACATCTCTCTCGTCTTAACCCTCTATCTTTAGTTATTTATGTTTAACATAGTTGATTTGGTTGGCTGTAGACTGTGTAGTTAGTGTTTGTGGAGTTCGCTGCGTAGTTGTGAAACGAAGTGTGGTTGTGAAGTGTTAGGCTTGATTTTGTAGTTTTGTGGACTGTGCTGTGAAGTATAGGCGTGAGATGGATGCCGTAGATGTGATACGGCAGGTTGTGTGAAGAGAATACGGGTGTAGCGTATTCTGTGTAACGCAGCGACGCGCCGCGCGACGTGCGCTGTAGTGATGTGGGTCGTAGAAGGAAGGGAGTACGCATGTAGTGTACTCCGTGTGGTATGGCGATGCATCGTGTGATGTGCATCGTGTTGATGAGTGTTGTAGCGAAGGAAGTACGCGTAGCGCGTACTCCGTGTCGCGTAGCGATGCACCGTGAGACGTGTATCGCAGTGATGGGTTTTGTAGTGTGAATGGAAGAGAGTTCACGTGAGTGTACTCTGTACTAAGTCGTGATACACCGGATGGCGTGTCACGAAGGGTTGGATGGCGTAGCAGAGAAGTGTGGAGCGTATGGTGTAGTGTTGGGAAACTGTATGACAGTGTCCCGAAGCAGTGATGATATGGATTATAGTCCGGGATGACTGGTGTCATCTTGTGGTTGACTATGGCTAAGAGTATATGGATTGAGAAATGAGTTGTTTGTTTGGTTGTTATTGATAATTTTAATGAACTTGTTTTAGTGCAAAGGCTTTCTGAAGTCAATTTATCTCTTCCGAGTATAGTGAAACCTCAAGTTGGCCGTGGTGTTGCAAGTGCTTACAATATGGCAATTGAGTTCAGAAGTGAAAATCTTAAGGACTTGAGTGTTCCTCTTCCAGCTGTTGTGCAGTTCCTCGTGTCTCGCGCTCTATTCTCATAGAACGCGACGATCGAGGTAAGTTAGCCTCTAACTTACTATCAGTTTATTGTGTATGTGTGATGGGTAAGAGAACTACAATTTATGTATGTATGTTATCGTATATGCCATGTCATGCTATGTCATTACATGTTTATCTGCTACGTATGATTTAATCTCTCATGAATAATTATCTGTTACATAATCTTTTCTGTCATACAATGATGTATGTTATAAGTATGCCATGTTAAGTATGCCATGAAATGTTATGATTAAATCATATTGTGCCATTTACAAGTATACGCCATGTTAGAAAAGTATATGATATTAATTAATATCTCATGCATTAAGAAAGATAAGACATGTTATGTTACGTATAATACGTGGGGCCACAACAACTGTGGAGTACGTATTATATCTTATGTTACGTGAATACGTGGGGCCACAACAACTGTGGAGTACGTATTATATTTAATGTTACGTATATACGTGGGGCCACAACAACTGTGGAGTACGTATTATATTTTTTTTTACGTGTATTCATGGGGCCACAACAACTGTGGAGCATGAAGTATGGGGCCACAACAACTGTGGAGCATACACTACGTGAGACACAGCAATTGTGACACGTAGAATACGTGGGGCCACAACAACTGTGGAGTACGTATTAAGTCAAGTTTCAGATCAAGTGCATGATAAGTCAAGTTTCAGATCAAGTTCATGTTTTGTTATGTACACGTACATGTTATGTTCATGATCAAGTTATGTTCCAAGTTCATGTTCACATCATGTTAAGTTCACGTTTACAGTATGTCTCAAGTTCACGTTTATGTCATGATATGTTCAAGTTTATGTTATTTTCAAGTTCATATTTATGTTATGCATGTTTACGTTCATGCTACATTTCAAGTCCATGTTATGTTTTAAACTCAAGTTCATGTCATGTTAAGTCAAGTTCAGTTCACGTTTAAGTTCTGGTTATGTCATGTTATATGTCAAGTTATGCTATG
The DNA here is from genome assembly GCA_011037825.1 of Carya cathayensis. Classification (NCBI taxonomy): domain Eukaryota; kingdom Viridiplantae; phylum Streptophyta; class Magnoliopsida; order Fagales; family Juglandaceae; genus Carya; species Carya cathayensis. Next base: position 380,527 of record QGSO01000446.1, read on the forward strand.
CTTATGTACGACTTTACTTATGCATTTATGCTTTTACTGCCATGCATGCATCTTTAACCTGTGTGTGAGTTTTATGTTAACTTACTGAGATTTGTAATCAAATCTCACTGTGGTAGTCCCAACTACCATTCCCCCCGAATGGTAGATCTTGTTACAGGACCCAAAGAAGAATTGGAATCTGACCATCTGAATACGGTCATCTAGGCTACGGTGCGATGTTGATGATGGTATAGTATTTAACTTAGGTTAATGCTTGTACTTTTGGAGTTGTATCTCAAGTATTCTTTTGATCACAACCATTTTGGACTAGTGTAGTGATCACGGCTTTTTAGTATGTTTTTATGTATGAAATATGTTTCAAGTATTTGGGATATTTTTAGTTTGGTGCATAGTATTGCTAAAGAAAAAAAAAAATAATCCGCTGCGAATATTGCATAATGCTAGATGCATGTTAGGAACATTGCATCTTATATGTCATGAACGGGGGCAGGTAACCTTGTGTTGCATGTCTCGACGCTTCAAATGTCCGTTCAATCCCAAGCGGAATTTGGGGGCGTCTCAGGCTCGTGGAATCACCATACCCCTAATATTCTCATTCAACACCGAGAGGAGCATTTGGCAGCACTAAGCGGGAGCAAAAAGAAATTCCTTTCGGTCAACCTGATGAGAATTGGCGGGATAACTGTAAGGGGGATTTTCGTTGGAGGCCTTAAAGCCCACGGAGGCAGGCCCAGGCCCAACATCCAGCATGTCTCCTATACCCCGGGTAGCCTAAGGCAGCCTGGCCCAAACCCAAGGGAATCTCCCAATGGTTCATAATCGACCTATGACCTGTGTAGGTAGGTATAACTAACTGCTCGCATTGAGATGAGACGTTGCATAAGAAGCGAGGGAAACCAAGTAGGAGGAAGGAAAAGGGAGCACGCCAAGGGGAAGAGACCGGACTACCCAGCAATGCTAGGAGACCACATCGTATTAAATGGGTTCACCAGATAACCACGCTGCATTAAATGACTGATTCTAGAAGGCCATGCCGCTCTAAAGACAGCATGACAGAAAGAGTTTTGGGAGGGTTTCCCCTTCTCCCAAGTCGCAGGGTATGGTCATCTGACTCTTCGAGCAGAGTATAAGAGGCCCATTCGACCACCAAGTAAGGAGATCGAATCCTCTGGCTAAATATAGATTAATGCTCATCGTTTTCTTAATTTCCCACTACTTAGTAAATCCAAACTAAATTAGGCATCAGAGGTTTCCCAGGCCACCCCAAGGCCACCTTTTCGATCCCCTATTCGTTGCTGTAAGGCCCTGAAACATAAGACTTAGACTGCTAAGGACCTGGCCCAAAGGTGTACGAAACAAGTTTTTAACATTATTGATTTCTATTTTACATGTTCTTTTACATAATTGTATGGAACTCATTTTATGAACAATTCTTCAAATAATTTATATTTTTTGTATTAGACATAAACCATTGAGAATGCTCTAAGGTACATTTAAATATGGTGCCTACTTTTTCATTTGAGGCTTCATGGAGATTGGGATAAGAAGACCGATTATCATCTTATTTGTTTGTGTTGTGTGTTGAGGTTTATTTTTTTGCAGCTGATAGCCTATTATTTTGTCAAGCTACTCGGTCACAAAATGAATATTTAAAACAGCTGCTAGAAGTGTATGGATAGGCATCGGGTTAGCAAATAAATATGGACAAATCTAAACTTTTGATTAGCCCAAACACATGATAGGAAGACGTCGACGCTATTATGGCTATTTGGGATGTTCATTCTCTTCAGCATCATGATAAGTACTTGGGGCTTCCTTCTTTAGTTGGTCAATCTAAATGTAATACTTTTAAGGAGTTAAAAGACAGGGTTTGGCAGAAGCTACAAGCTGGTAGAAAAGTGTTAATCAAAGTAGTAGTGCAAGCCTTGCCAACTTACACAATGAGTTGTTTTATGCAACCTACATCTTTGTGTAGGGAGTTAGAAAGTTTATTTGCAAAATTTTTGTGGGGCCAACAAGGAACTGAAAGGAAGATGCATTGGGTTAGCTGGTCCAACTTATGCTCTTAAAAAATGAAAGGAGGTATGGGCTTTAAGAAATTGGAGTTTTTTAATTTAGCCTTGCTTGCAAAACAAGGATGGAGGATAATTCAGAATCACAATTCATTGCTTGCCTGGCTTTATAAAAGCGATGTATTTTCCTTCTACTAGTCTCTTACTTTCAAAGTTGGGTAAGAAACTTTCTTATATTTGGAGAAGCATTTGTGCTAGTAAACCACTGTTGGGCAATGGAGGTATAAGGCAGATTGGGAATGGTGAAAAGGTTTGGATTTTTTAGGATAAATGGGTTCCACTCTTTTGGTTACCTCATTCATCTTCATCTACTGAGATAATTCAAGAAGATTCCACTATGAAGTTGCTTTTGAATCATAATACTGGTTTTTGGAATGTGAATCTAATACAATCTAATTTTCCTTCCTCTGTGGATGCTAAAATTTTAAAACTCCCTTTACCATTGACAGAATGTGAAGATAAATTTGAATGGCAAGGTACAAAGGATGGGAAGTACTTAGTTAAGTCAGGGTATCATTTAGCTGTGACATTATTTGATTCAAAGGGAAGAGCTGAAAGTTCTCATTTTTTTGATCTTTCAAATTTTTGGCATCACTTTTGGCATTTGAATCTTTCGAACAAAGTGAAGATTTTTGGGTGGCGTGCTTGCAAGAATAGCCTCCCTTTACGAATGAATTTGTTGAAACGTGATGTTATCTCAAATGGGAATTGTTCACTTTGTCAATTAGCTGTGGAAGATGAGAGACATGTTTTCTGGGGCTGTCCAGAGGTTACAAAGGTGTTGGATATGCCGCCCTTCAGCTTTTCCATTATCGTAGGTTGGTAATCATTTTGTTGACGTGGTGTGGCATATGATGAAAGTTGATTCAGATTTGCTTACTACATTTATTACAATTTCGTGGACTGTATGAACGTATAGAAATTTAAAACTATTTCAGAATTCTGATTGTATGTTAATAGACATTGTGGATAATTGTTGGCATATGTTGAGGGGTATATTACCATAAAAACACAACATCTGATTGTGAGTAAAGAAAAGGTTCTCTCTTGGAAACCTCCTGACCATGGTACAATAAAGCTTAATTTCGATGGGGTATTGTTTCGTTCAGAATCTTCTGGGGAAGTGGGAGTTATTGTAAGGGATGAAAATTGGGCTTTGTTATTTGCTATGTGCCGGAGGGAAATGGGGATATATGATGTTGATGATATTGAGGCATTGGCTACTTTGATGGGACTTTAGATGATCTTGCATTTAGGGTTTTCTAGCTTGCTATTGGAAGGAGACTCTTTGATTGTCATTGAAGCTATTAACTCTAAAGAACCGAATTTTTTAAAGTAAGAGAATGTGATTTATGAGATACAAAAGTTACCTTTACACATTATATTTTTTACGTGGGTAGATAAGGAAATGAAGCAGCTCACTTACTTGTAAGGAATGCTCGCCTGGTGGATGATACGGTTCAATGGTGGAATAAATGTCCAAATTTTATTCAGCCCCAAGTTCTATTATATGCTAATTTATAATTGCTGAATGTTAATGTTTGCTACATTTTCTATTGTTACGAATGCAAATGATATTTGTTAAAAAAAGAAAACGCAAAACGCAATCCTTTCCTAAAAAAAAAAAAAAAAAAGTAAACGCAATCCTGACTCTCAAAAGTCAAAGCCGGGAGGTAACTGAAAGGCAGGGATAAAATAATCATCAGGGGTTCACGCGGTCCAGCTAAACAGGCACGTGTACCGGTGCCACCGGCCCAACCGGTCCTTACCACCCCAAATGGATCGGATTATATATTCTACCGAGACCCAACCCAACACACGCATATACAGCACGGCTTGAAAGTTGAAAGAGAGCAAACAAGAACCCTAATTCAATTCGATCCGATCCAAGATTCGCTAAAATCCCCCAGTCGGCGCAATTATCCAAGATTCGCAGATCAAGCTACCTAGGAAGGACGAAGAGAATACGACGACATTGGAGATGATTGTGAGCCAGAAGACGGTGGCCGAGGCCGAGGTTACGTGCCAACCGAGCCTTCCCATGCTGGACGTGAAGTACCATCTGCACGTGGCCACCAACCAAGAACACGCTCTTCCGATCGACGTAGTGGCCTCCCCTTCGTCCTCGTCTTCGACATCCGCCGATATTTCTCGCTTCGAATCCGTACGTTCCTATGTTTGTCCCAAAGCTTTTCTTGTTTTCTTTCAATTTTTTGGAATTAATGGTTTCCTTTTTTTTATTTTTTATCAATGGGATTATTTGTATGGAATTTTACAAACCTCTCTTGGATTCTGGTTTTGACGTTACTTTTTTTAGGATTTGTTTTTGCTGGAGTCCCTAAGGTCCTATAATTGATCCCTAGATTTCTTTTCTAGAAATTATGATGAGGCGTCTTTCTGGATCCAGCCTACGACTTTGTATTCTGTTCTTGATGTTATGATCTTCGTTCATATGGAGTTCGATGATTTTATTCGTATAGAATTTAAGTAGTTATTTATGATGTTATGGTTTTGTCTATTTTGGGGTCCCTTAATTCCTATGACGGAACACTAGGATTATGCTTGTTTAAAGTTTAAGCAAGATTTTTTGTTATTATAACTTTATTGGGGAATGATTAGAAGCTGTTTTACATGCACGAAGTTTGGAGTTCCAAAGCTTGTGTGGTTTAATTTGATGTTTGAGAAACTACTTGATCTTTTGAATTACCTTCTGATTCTTTCTAAAAAATTGAAGCGATCAATTGAGACAAGTACAGAAAAAGTTTCAAACTGTTGTTTGGTTTCCTTTGCGGTAATTGGGCTTCTAAAACTTCCTCCACCGCTTGATATGAGTCACGAGATGGTAGCACCACTGCTTGAGATCTGAAATTGAGGAAGAGTGAGAGATAGAAATACGCTTCTGAGTTCTTGTGGTGTCACCTGAGTTTTCTCATTTTCTTTTTCAATTCAAGTCATTCACTTTAGGAATTTAAAGTTATATTCTCATTTTCCAAGCATGTATTGGACATGTCTTTAGCTGTTTCTTTGTTTCCGGTATGTGTCAGAAAGTGGCATCCCGGGTGCTTGGAGTATAGGTACTTCATAGATTAGAGCCATAGATCCATTTAACTGGTTGTAGACTTGTGGAAACTAAGAAACTAATATTGAGATTTCAAAAATTTCTGTTGTTTCTAGTTATTGGTTTGTATGTTGCTTCTTAATTTTTAATTGGATAACAGAGGTGTGATGATATGTTAGATATAGCTGCCAGCTTTTGTCTCTTTGAATAATGGCTGAATGGGTGCAATCAACGGCTTGAGATTTTATTTTAATAAACAGAGAAATTAAGGGAGGGGAAATCTTCTTTTTATATTATGAGAGCAGGAGCAAGGCATTATTTTGAAATCTTTGACAGATGGTTGTTACTATTGGTGACATGTGATCAATCTATGCAATGTTTTAATAGATCTGATGTTGGGTTTCTATTCTTTTCTTTTATGCTTCCTTTTGAAAGTTTAGTTCTTTATTCTCTTGTGGGTTTTCTGTTTTTTGTACAGTTGCTTTATAATGTATAATGTAGATACCTCTGACACTGGCTAACCTTTGTACATCTTCAATCAGGTTGTGAGTTGCTCGGACACGATTAAAGATGCTGTTATAGAATCTTCTGCTGCAAAGTTTGTTCCAAATATTCGTTCTGGTAGCTATGCTGACATTGGGCCAAGGGAATCCATGGAGGATGAACACATTCGAATTGATGACCTATCTGCCCACATGAATTCCTTTTTCGGGTGTCTTATACCAAGGTCATTTTATGCAGTTTTTGATGGTCATGGAGGGCCTGATGCAGCTTCATATATGAAGAAAAATGCAATGAGATTATTTCTTGAAGATGCCGATTTGCCACAAACATCTGATATTGATGCCATCTTGTTAGAAGAGTTGGAGAATTCTCATCGAAAAGCTTTTTTGTTGGCAGACATTGCCTTGGCCAATGAATGCAGTGTTAGCAGTTCTTGTGGGACAACTGCACTGACTGCGCTAATACTTGGAAGGCATTTACTGGTTGCAAATGCTGGTGACTGTCGAGCAGTACTCTGCAGGAAAGGAGAAGCAGTTGAGATGTCTCAAGATCATAGGCCTTCATATATACCAGAACAGAGGCGAGTTGAGGAGTTAGGTGGTTATATCGATGATGGATATCTCAATGATCTCGGTGTCACCCGAGCCCTTGGAGACTGGGACTGGAAATTCCCACGTGGTTCTGCATCGCTGCTCATTGCTGACCCAGATGTTCAACAGGTTGTATTAACAGAGGATGATGAATTCTTGATTATTGGTTGTGATGGGATCTGGGATGTGATGTCTAGCCAGTATGCAGTCAGTCTTGTCCGCCGAGGATTGAGGAAGCATGATGACCCACAACAATGTGCCATGGAACTAGTTAGGGAAGCATTACGATTGAATACATCCGATAATCTCACTGTGATTGTTATCTGCTTTTCCTCCCCTAGTCGTGTACGTCTTGAGTCAAGTTCTTCTCAACGAAGGTGGAGGTCGTGTAGTCTTTCTGAGGAGGCTCGGCGTAGATTGAAGAGCTTGCTAGAAGAGAATTGAATGTAAAGAAGTCGTTTTATTTACTGATTTTCTATATTGGCTGTTGAGAGGAGAGTTTAGGAAAATCAGCCAGCAATTTTGTAAGGGCTAGAAGTGAGTATAGGTTATGTCAAAACCTTCCAATTGGAAGGGGTGCTCGGCTAGGCCATTTCTTTTTGCATTCACCATTTTGCCCTTATATTTAGAAAATTGTGAAGAAGTGCTACAATTGGATACATTCTTGGCATAATTGTTGAGAATGTGGAAAAAGTGTGGTCGATTTTATTACATACCATGAATTGGGTGGTTCTCAATCAATGCTTTTGAACTTTGGAATATGTGGTCTGATGATTGAAGGTTGTTACTAGGACAATTAGTGTGGGTTGAGTAGTGCCTTCTCTTTCAAATTTATAGTTCATTTTTTGAAGTAATTATAGTGGCAGTGTCATTTTATTAAAAATATTTAAAAATAAAATAAAAATAAAGACGCCAACAGTAGATGATCCATAATCATTTTTCAAAACAACTAATATAAAATATTTTCCACCAATTATATGGTAATGCCTCATGCTCACGTCTCATGTTTCGTACTCACATATTAAATACATTGCTGCCTTCTCTTTCTTCAGAGCAAGTGATCCAGAAGAACTCCGTACCGGCTACATTCAAGTCTCAATTAATGCTTTATAATATACTTATTTTGTATAAAAAATAGTAGAAATTGCAGTATTATCTCATCCTTATCTTATTTTTCTGACGTGACATTGTTAATATTACCCCCATCAATAAATGTTAAAAAAATGTATGCACTGTCATTTAATTTCTATCTTGTGTGTGAAGTAGAGTATATGAGTGGTGCCGTGAAAATGGTGGATTATATATTAGGATCATATTGAATGGCATCGTTTATGACTAATGTGAAACAACTCTATTTAAGAAGTTTCAAAGTAACAAGATCTATGAGTGCTACTTGCCCTATACGAGCGGTAGAACCTCCCCCGCCCTCTAACTCGCATGGGGGGGGAGGGGGGGCGGGGTCATTTTCCACCCCACCTTGAGTCAATATTCGTTTGTTCTTGTCTAACGGATAGACATATTTTTTGACCCACTTCTTGTATTTCGCCCTACCAACATCCAGATATAAAATTACAAACCTAAATCGTTAAATTCAACCCCAACTCTTCATATCCAACTCTAAAATCTTTCCTTTTTTTAAAAAAAAAAACTCTAAAATCTTTAAACTCATACATTGAATGTGTAAATCTTTCTGCAAAGGGAAAAATGACCAAACAGTGGTCGTGGGTCGTGGAAACCCATGGTCAGGCCTTGGTCGTGGATCTCTCAACCACAACTAGTTTGAGTGAGGAGGAGTAGGAGTATAAAGATATAAACAAGATTCTAATTTGGCTGCTAGAGAAGAAGAAGAAGAAAAAGAAGTGAGTTGTAGTTGTTGGAGGAGACGAAAATAAGGAGAGGAAGTGAGTGACGAGATTTTGGGGAGAGAAGAAATGAGGGTATACGCGTAACACTAGGATTTTTTTTTTTTTACTTGTATAGTAGGGTGGGCAAGAGGGTTATATACGAGCAGGTGGGGATTTATTTTGTGAGCAGGTGGGGATTTAAACAAGCGGAATGCGGATGGTTCAATTGATTGGTTCAAAGCCCGACTTGTGGTAAAAGGCTTCAATCAAAGGCCTGATTTGGATTACAAAGAGACTTTTAGTCCTGTGGTCAAACCTGTTATAATTAGGACAGTGTTATCTATTGCTGTAATGCAGGGATGTTCACTCAGACAATTACACTCAACGGAAAGGAGGCTCATCTGGAAATTCTGGGTCTTCGCAGAAGCACTTCTCACCTGGAACTCAAGGTCGTGGCAAGCATGGGCCATCTGATTCGGGCTTCAAGAAATATAAGCCCAAATGTCAACTATGCGACCAAATTGGCCATACGGCCAGGAATTGCTTCGAGTTCAATTTAACTGAAACCATAGCAAACTGTGCCGGGTCCTCTCAAGGAAAAAATAAAAAATGGCTTGTTGATTCTGCAGCGTCCCACAATATGACCACTGACCTCTCCAATCTTTCCATACACTCGGAATATGATGGCACTGATGAAGTGGTAATTGGTGATGCTTCAGGTTTGCCAATATCTCATGTTGGTTCATTGTCTTTTACTTCCTCTAATCGTGTTTTTCATTTACATGATACTCTTTGCATCCCCAGCATTAAAAAAAATCTTGTCTATGTTCATCATTTCACAAAACACAACAATATCTATTTAGAATTTCATCCATCTTATTTCTTGGTGAAGGATCGGATCATGGGATGACACTACTCAAAGGTGACTGTGAAGATGGAGTGTACCCACTACCAGAATCATTGGCCATGGTTTCAAAAAAAGTTGTTGCTTACGTTCATGAACGTACCACTACTGATGGTTGGCATAAAAGACTTGGTCATCCCTTGTCAAAAATTGTTAATCATGTTATTCGTACCTTTTCTTTACCCACAAAAAATAATGGGCACTCATCTCTTTGTAGTTCATGCTCTCAAAATAAATCTTATTGTCAACCTTTCAATTCTCATGGCTTAACTAGCAATGCTCCATTGGAATTAATTTATTCAGATGTTTGGGACCCCGCTCATGATATTGGTATTGATGGTTCAAAATATTACATTATTTTTGTTGACCATTATACCAAGTATATTTGGCTTTATACTATGCCCAATAAATCAAGTGTCCAAACTATTTTTCCACAATTTCGACATCTTGTGGAAAATAGATTCAACAAAAAAATCAAGAGTCTATATTCGGACAATGGCGGTGAATATATTGGGTTAAAATCTTATCTATCTGTCTATGGCATTGCTCACTATACAACTGCTCCACACACTCCACAGCAAAATGGCATGTCTGAAAGACAACATCATCATCTTGTTAAAACTGGGCTCACACTTCTCACGGATGCTCACATGCCTCGCTCATTTTGGCCCTATGCCTCTAAAGCCGCGCACTCCCACTGGGTGCGTCAAGATAAAGTCCTTCTTCATGCCATTCTTGCTTCCACCTCCACAACAATCACCCCACTTCTTGCCTCCTGTAAAACATCTCAGCAGGCCTGATCACTTCTCACCCGACTTTATGCGGGCAAATCACACACACGAGCACTGCAACTCAAGGAAAATTTAACTTTGAGCACCCGTGGCAGTAGATCTGTCACAGAATTTCTTCAGGGCATCAAGATGATTGCTGATGAACTTGCAAGCATAGATCATCCTGTTTCGGATGATGATCTAACACTCTACATCTTGAATGGCCATCTTACTGAGAAAGTCTTCATGAAACAGCCTCTAGGCTTTTGGGATTCAAATAAACCAGAGTATGTATATTGTCTTAATAAGGCAATATATGGACTTAAACAAGAACCTCGTGCTTGGTTTTCAGCTCTCAAACATGCCATGCTTGAGTTTGGTTTTCTGAATGCGAAATCTGACTCATCTTTATTTGTGTATCATCATGATTCTGTTCTTGTCTACTGTTTAGTGTATGTTGATGATTTGGTAATTACTGGAAACAATTCAACATTTGTGGAACGAATCATTGAGCAGCTTGGTAAAAAATTCTCACTCAAAGATCTGAGGCCTCTATACTTCTTTCTCGGCATAGAAGTCATACCAACAAAAGATGGACTATTTCTAAGTCAACACAAATACATCCGAGAGCTTCTTGAAAGAACAAGTATGGAGGGTGCCAAAGATGTCACCACACCTCTGTCAACCTCAGCTTCCTTAAAGATTGATGATGGCGCTTCCTCCTTTGATGCAACCGAATATAGAAGAGTTATTGGTGGACTGCAATATCTCTCCTTAACTAGGCCTGACATCAGCTTTGCAGTCAACAAACTCTCTCAGTTCATGCATTCTCCAACTACAACTCACTGGACAGCCACTAAGAGATTGCTGCGATATCTGAAAAATACAATTTTTCATGGCATCACCATAAGAAAAGCAGCTAATCCATCCCTTTTATCCTTCTCGGATTCTGATTGGGCAGGTAGTTTGGACAATAGAAGTTCAACTTCAGCATATTTAGTTCTACTTGGTTCCACACCTATCTCATGGAGCTAAAAAAAACAACGTTCGATTGCTCGCTCTTCTATCGAGGCTGAATATCGAGCATTAGCAACAGCTGCTACCGAGTGTATGTGGATTCTTTCTCTTGTTCAAGAACTGAAGTTTCCACTAAAAAATCCTCCACTGCTGTTATGTGATAACTTGGGAACCACTCAACTTAGCTTCAATCCGGTTCAGCACTCGAGGATGAAACATATACAAATTGATCTTTACTTTGTTCGTGACTTGGTTAAGAAAAATGTGCTCAATGTCCGTCATGTTCATACAAATGATCATCTTGCTGATTTATTGACCAAGCCACTCTCACGGCAACGTACAGATCATCTCAAAAACAAGATCGGTCTTACTAATGGAAGTTTGTTCTTGTGGGGGCGTAGTAAGGAAGATACTAAAGATCTGTCACAATTTCAATCAAAGAAATAAATCAACAGCAAATCAGTTCAGCAATAAATCAAGAATTGTAAATGCTATCGGTTTTTATTATATGTGTAAATGCTTTATATTTCCATAGACAACACGTTGTATACTTCCATAGATAGCTCATCAGAACTTGTATTTAAAAACATAATGTGAATAACAATTTGTGTGTTGCAAAATCAAAACCAGAGCAGTGTTTTCCTCTTTAACCTTAATCTTTCTCCCTCTATTGTTTTTCCTTTCTTCTCCCATTCTTCCAACTCCTTTTCTCCTCTTGGCACCCACTCTATGTGGCCCTATTGTTTCTTGTTGAGATTGACTAGATGTAATATTTTCCACTCTTCCTAAACTAACATGATTACCACCAATAAACTCATTCATCTTTGATTTACATAAAGCCACCAAAATGATAAATTTTTATTGGCACGCAAGGCACATGAACCTCTCCATTGGATGAGTGAGCCCCACGCACCACCCCTTTAAGCCAAATTAGAGCTGCTTGAGCTCCATTTCCACCCCCTCCCCATTTACACAAAGTTTTTGCTTTCTCATGAATTCTTTTTCTTTGATTTTGTGTTTTTTTAATAAATGTTATAGCCTAAATTTAGACTAGACAACCACTCAACACTATCCTAAAAGATTGTAACCTCTCAAATACACAGTTTTATGTAATTCTATTTTTTTTTTTTCGTCAAAAATTGAGCTCTGCTAAAAATAATTGAATTTTTTACTTCAATTTCTTTTTATAGAAACTTTATACAAGATTTGTATATTTAGAATTTGTATATATGATTAATTTAATAAAATCATTATCTTGCTTGTTAAAAATAAAAAAGGTAAAAGTAATCTGACGGGTAAGATCACATATCAGTTATCCTAGACCAATCCAGAACATACTGAAAAGAAAGAGAAATGCTGCTGTTCCGCTCCATGTGTATCGCTGATATATATATATATATATTTTTACTTAGAGATTAAAGAAATAATTTTAAATATATTAATTTATTTTTTTATTTAATAATTAAAAAAGTGATTAAAAAAAGTGCAAAATAAATTTTAAATAAATAAAAAAAAAACTACTAAACTGTACGCCCAGCGCGGCATAGTAGCCTCTTCCTGAAAAGAAATTGCGGCTTTGTATAGTTTCTGCATTTCGCCATTCAACAGCCGCAGTAACATTTTTATATTATTATATATTTGGTACGCCACAGTACCAGCACCCACCCTAAGCTCCTCCTCCGGAGAAAGAAGAAGAAGACGACCAAGGAAATGGCTTTGGCAAGCTTCGCGAGACGGAAGGCCTACCTCTTCCTCTCCAGAAACCCCTCCAATTGCAGCTCCCTTGTTTTCAATTACTCCCACTCCCTCACTCCCTCCTCCAGGGGATTTGCCTCCTCTGGATCTGATGAGAACGACGTCGTCGTCATCGGCGGTGGTCCCGGAGGCTACGTCGCCGCCATCAAATCCGCCCAGCTCGGCCTCAAGACCACCTGTATCGAGAAGCGTGGAGCCCTCGGTGGCACCTGCCTCAACGTCGGCTGCATCCCTTCCAAGGTATGGTTCTTCTCCTTTTTTTCTATTCTATTTACACTCCTTTCCCTTTGTAATTTTAATATACAAGTCCTTTCTTAATTTTTTTCAATGAGGGGTTGTGTTTTTTATTGGCGGGATTGAGTGTTTCTGAGAACTAATTACTTTATCGATTATGTTTAGGTTGTATTGCAACTTACCTGCGTGTATCCAAATATAACCTCATCATACTTTGGGTTTGAAATACATTTTGGGGAATCATTCAAATTGTGATCACATCATGATCTATGTAATCTATGAACCATAAAGAGAAACCTTTTAAAAGTCAATAAAAAAATTTATCAGTTCATAGATTACAGACATGATCTAATTGGTTTATCATGTCTTTATTCGTATTATCAAGGTTATTGATTGCCCAGTAGGGATGTCTTTATTCATGTCTTCTGGGTAAATAAATCCTCTGTGCTCTTTATGAAAACTAAGATTTTTTTACAACTAATCAAGAAGTTTTATTAATGAAATAATAGGCATGGCCCAATGAACCAGGAGCTATAATAGATAAAGTGTTACTAGGTGCTAATGATCGTGGATTAAACGCCATTTCTTCAAAACTAAAATGAAGGGTGGAGTGTAAGGTCACGGGTTCAATCCCCATATGAGTGTTGTTCCATTTTATGACTACATGCCTTTCTCCCCCACTTCAATTGCTGTTAGTATGGGTCGCACATGAAATTTTTACTGATAAAAAGTAAGTCTGGGTCACATTTGAAAGCTTTATCTTCATATTTCTTGTCTTCTTGTGTTCAGGCGCTTCTGCATTCCTCCCACATGTATTATGAAGCCAAGCATGCATTTGCCAACCATGGAGTAAAGTTTTCTTCGGTCGAGGTTGATTTACCTGCCATGTTGGCCCAAAAGGATAAAGCTGTTACTAATCTTACTCGAGGTATTGAAGGCCTATTCAAGAAAAACAAGGTGAACTATGTCAAGGGCTATGGCAAGTTCATTTCCCCCTCTGAAGTCTCTGTGGACACCATTGATGGTGATAACACCATTGTTAGAGGTAAGAATATCATAATCGCCACTGGTTCTGATGTCAAACCTTTACCTGGGATCACCATTGATGAGAAGAGGATTGTATCATCAACGGGAGCTTTAGCTTTGTCTGAAGTGCCAAAGAAACTTGTGGTCATAGGAGCTGGCTACATTGGCCTGGAGATGGGCTCAGTCTGGGGCCGGCTTGGCTCTGAGGTAACTGTTGTTGAGTTTGCCCCAGATATTGTCCCAACCATGGACGGGGAAATTCGTAAGCAATTTCAGCGTGCTCTTGAGAACCAAGAAATGAAATTCATGCTCAAGACTAAGGTGGTAGGAGTTGATACTTCTGGAGATGGTGTGAAGCTGACACTCGAACCAGCAGCTGGTGGTGACCAGACCATACTTGAAGCCGATGTTGTTCTTGTCTCTGCTGGCAGGACTCCATTCACAGCTGGACTAGATCTGGAGAAAATAGGAGTGGAAACTGATAAGATTGGACGGATTTTAGTCAATGAAAGATTTGCTACAAATGTGTCAGGTGTTTTTGCCATTGGCGATGTTATTCCAGGGCCAATGTTAGCCCACAAGGCAGAAGAAGATGGGGTTGCTTGTGTAGAGTTTATTGCTGGTAAGATAGGCCACGTGGACTATGACAAGGTCCCTGGGGTTGTCTATACTCACCCTGAGGTTGCATCTGTTGGAAAGACTGAGGAGCAGGTGAAGACACTTGGTGTTGATTACCGTGTTGGAAAGTTCCCGTTCCTTGCAAATAGCAGGGCCAAGGCAATTGATGATGCGGAAGGGTTGGTCAAGATATTAGCTGAAAAGGAGACAGACAAGATATTGGGAGTCCACATCATGGCACCCAATGCTGGAGAGCTCATTCACGAGGCAGTTATAGCTTTGCAGTATGATGCTGCAAGTGAAGATATTGCACGCGTTTGCCATGCACATCCTACGATGAGTGAGGCATTAAAGGAAGCTGCAATGGCCACATATGACAAACCAATACACATCTAGGAAGTTGGCTATTACTTTCCTTTCACTTTTTGGTTTCAAAGAATTTTGGAATGATTACCTTCCCTTTTCTGAATCTTCCACTCATGGAAGCAGACGGGATCTTTGAAAATAGAAATGTGCCGTCATTTCACTGTTTTACCATGACAAAATATTTTTGTGTTTTTATTTGTGTTCTAATAACAACATAAGAGGGTTATGTTGATCTAATGGGGTGCCATTACAGTCTATATAACTGGGTTACTGCTAGCGTGTTGGATATACCTCTATTTTGTCTCAATATTGTATACATCATGCATTTATATATAAATGCATGCATTGATGTTTCTGTAAATGCACACATAAATGAAAATGCACGCATGCTCTACTTGTTTGGACTCTTTCTTATTCTTGCAATATTAATCTGGTAAGTAGTAGTGTCAACACTTTTATCTATTGGATTGACCTTTTCGTTTGTGTGCCATCTGTACCTTTGGTGTATGTTCTTCATAATGTTCAATATGCCCGGGGCTCTAGATAAAGTGTTTCGATATAATATTTTTCCCTCGAATTTTCTTAAGTGATTTTAAATTTTGTATAATGCATAGTATGTATGAATGTATATACACAAAACAAAGGTCGCAGTGAAAGGTGGATCAAAACCAGATGGTAAGAGTAATGAAGGTTTGGAAGAAGGAAACTACAATTTGTCGTTTTCTGTTTCATCAAGTGGACTGCATTGCCCCAAGCGCCAAGAAGAAAAGAAAAAAGAAGGCTCATACAATCCCACCAAATAAGAATCGAATAAGAGGACAAATACTTTGATGGTGTTCAACAAAAACTATTCTGCCCTCACATATATACTGGAAATCCCCATCTCGGTTTGGGGTATCTTAAACCAACAGACCTTGCAAATACATCACATCCACACCGTTTGTCAAAGCTCTTCCTCCTCTTTGAGAGCAATGGCCTTCATCAAAATGATCAGCGATTTACTCCATCTATCCTTGTAATTTTTAGCATGCGATTGCATAAAATCATTGAGGGCTGAGCAACCTGATTCATGCAATTAAATATCCTCTCGCATATCTGGTTTCCTCCTTGCCTGCAAAGCTAACCGTGCATCTCTCTCCCGCTCAAACTCATGGTAATCTGCTCGCTGCAAGAACGATACCATTCCCAAATACTGGTCTGAGCTCTTCTTGTAAGCATCCAACTGCTCTTCCACCCCCTTATTTTCATCCTTGAACTCCCCCCAGTCCTTTTTCGTCTTGTCAAGCACACTGAGTTTCTGTTTCTTTTTAAGTTGTTCAAGTACAACATCAACAGCAGAAGGTGCAGGACCTCTTGCCTTTTCAGAAGCCTCCTTTGAATCGGCGTCAACAAGCTTCTTAACTTCAATTTCTTGACCAGCAAAGTCCCCGACCTCGGTAATCTATAGTAGGAAAAATATGCGTAAAAATATAACTATCAAATTGTCCATACATGAAATAGGGGATTCACCAACCAACAAGACATGGGAAAGAATTTCACATTCACTATCAATTTAGACAGAGCATAAAGTGTTGAAGTCCGCCAGCTAATTGTGTACGGTTTAAACAAAACTAGTTTATGAAGAAATTAAGAAGTAGACTGAAGCATAAGTCCACCTATGTATCATCAACATAAACTGATGGGTCCCAAGGTGAACAGAGCCTTAGAGATCTTTTGCAAGTTCTAGATGGGGCAACCAAAAGATCAAGAGTTAAGAAGAGCAATAAATCAATGCAAGAATTAGTGCAATCCACTTGAGAAGTGTCTAGGAAGAGCCCAACATTCAAGATAGGCTTGAGAGGAGGAGATCTAGTTTTCATCCATGTGATATGCTATGGAAGACACAATTTGGGCCTATTGTTATTGAAGGCCTTGGACTGATTTATTTCATTAAAAGGGTTTATTTTATTAGTTTAGAATAATTGGATTTATTATAAGAAAGACTTAAGGGTATGATGAGAAAGTAATTATTTTGTTGAACTAGGGTTTCAAGAGGGTTATTGTAGTCGAGTTATGTAGCGTGGTACTGTACTCGCGAAACTATTCACTCAGGGGCACTTTGGGAATATGGGGGCTTTATTTTACCTAGGGTTTTGTGAGATTTTAGTTTAAATACTATTTATTACCTCATTTTGAATATATGAAAAAGTTTATGAAAATTTATGAATTTTATTTATTGTGAGTTGAGTTTATCTCCTCTTGTTCTTGATTGAACTTTGAACTTATCAAAGGTAAATCACAACTTTTGTGGCGTTCCTCCTTTGTAATTTGGGTCTTGAGACGGGTTTTTTAACAGGTCTAGATTTTAATATAATCTAGGTTCCGGAAACGAATTCTCAACGGGTCTAGATTATCCACCCATTGACTTGATTTTGGCTTTCTTGGGTGAGTTTTCAAATTAATTGTCGGTTCAAGAGATTCCTATCCCACATGTTCATATCATTTGGTATTTAGAGCAAGGTTTCCAATCAGGTCTGATTCTATTTTTTAATTCTTGCATCTTTAAATTTAATTCTAGGCCTTCATTGTTCTAAGGTTACCAAAAAAAAAAAAGGTGCAGAAATTCGTTTTTGCTAGGACTGCCAAATTATTCTATCATTCGGGTTCTTTGTGTTTTGGTTTTTTTGAATTGGGGCTGCCGAAATTCCTTCATCCTAGGGCTACCAAAGTTGCTTTGTCATTAGCGTTTGTTTGGGTGGCCGAAATTTACATCATCTAGCGTTTCAAAATTTTAGGATTTTTTGCATTTCTAAATTTGTCAATTGCTTAGAGTGCCGTTTCAATGATCATCTTCTATTTTCTTGTCAATTTTTGTGTGTTTGAATTCAATTGTTTAATTTACACAATTGAATATTACTGTTTGTGATTGAATTGGTGATAAAAGAAAAGAAAGGAAAAGAAAATAAAGGAAATAAAAGAATAGAAAAGAAAATAAAAGCAAAGAAAAGAAAATTCAATTTTTTTTTTTTTTTTTTGCTTGAGTCTTATCATCAAAGGGGTTGAATACAATACTATAGTTGGTATCCTGTTTTGTATTTACGCTTTTCCTCATATAATTTCCTTGATTTTCGTGTCATTTTATTCATTCCATGTTTTCTCTTGTTCTTGTTTCTTCGACCTAATTGCTAGTTGGAATAAAATAAGGTTGTATTGTCTTGATTGCCTTCAATTAGTTCTTAAAGAACTTGAGTGGGAAAACTCTTGAGGTAAAATGCAAGAAAGTGTAAGATCATTATCAGAAAAAAGACAATTAAGAGTGAAATACGAGTTGAGTGCTATTATTTGAGAGTAAACACGTAAGGGAGTGTGTAAAGTTTTTACCACTAACATTCTTTTTGTGCAGCACATTACGATATCTCATAATATTGACTTAACGCCGAAGGGAGTGGTAGACAATTCATTTTTTTGTGTTGCAGTCCATGCAACAAAAATTTGAAAGGTTAAATTTGACATTGGGGAAAGTGAGGGATATGATGGATCAACGAGATGCATTGATTAGAAATTTACAAAATGGGAGATATAGGAGGAGACGTGAGCCTAGTATTGAAAATGAGTATAAGAATATGAGTATGGTGAGTCTTTTGTTGTCATGTGTGCTTTCAATACACAAAGTCAGATGGATGATATAGAGCAGCAGAGAGAGAACATTTTTCATACTAGATACCACATCAACAATAAGGTATGCAATATGATCATTGATGGAGGGAGTTGTACTAATGTGGCTAGCACAACTTTAGTTGAGAAATCAAATTTGCCCACTTTGAAACACCCTAGACCATACAAATTGCAGTGGTTGAATGATTGTGGAGATGTTAGAGTAAATAAGTAAGTGTTAGTTTATTTTTCAATTATGAAGTACAAGGATGAGGTGCTCTGTGATGTTGTGCCTATGCATGCTAACCATATTTTGTTAGGGAGGCCATGACTGTATGATAGAAGGGTGATCCATGATGGGGTCAAGAACATATACAGCTTTGTAAAGAAGGGCAAAACAATCAAGCTTGCTCCTTTAACCACATAACAATTTCATGAGGACCAACTGAAACTGAAGAGTAAAATTGATCAAAAAAGAAAGTGAAAGTGAGGTTGATCAAAAAACAAAATGAGGTTAATACTATGGAACTTAACGAATCTTTACCCAGTGTTGTTATCTCTTTGTTGTAGGGATATGAGGTCTTGTTGCCTAGCGATGTTTTTAGTGAATTATCATTTATTAGAGGAATAAAGTATCAAATTGATTTTGTGACAGCATTGGATAATTGGCAACATTACCTTTGGCCAAAAGAATTTGTCCTATATACCAAACATAAGTCATTGATACACTTGAAAGGACAAGGTAAGTTAAATAGAATGCATGCCAAGTGAGAGGAATGTAATGATACTTTTCCTCATGTCATCAAATACACACATGGTGTGGAAAATTTTGTGGTTGATGCATTATCAAGAAGGTATGTCCTTGTCTTCATTTTAGATGCAAAGCTATTGAGATTTGAATATGATAAGGAATTGCATACTAATGATGTTGAATTTGCTAGTATGTATGGAGTACGTGAGAAATCATCGTTTGGTATGTGCTATAAACTAGATTGGTATTTGCTTAAAGAGAATAGATTTTGTAAGCCTACTAGTCTTATTCGTGAGTTGCTTATGCATGTATATGGTTTGATGGATCATTTTGGTGTAAAGAAGATTTTAGACGTGTTGCATGAATGTTTGTGAGAGTATCATTTGCCATTCATTGACTTTTTGCATGAACATTGGCGGGAGTATCACTTGCCTTTCAGTGAGTTTGCATATAATTGGAGTGGTCATTTTAGTGTCAACAAAACCTTAGATATGTTGCATGAACATTTCTTTTGGCCTAAGATGAGAAGAGATGTCAAACGTATTTGTGGCAAGTGCATTATATGTAAAAAGATCAAGCCTAAGGTTTTGCCACATGGGTTATATACACTCTTACCCGTTCCTAGTGAGCCATGGGTAGATGTATTTATGGACTTTGTTTTGGGGTTACCTAGGTCAAAAAGGGGTAGAGTTTCTATTTTTGTGGTTATGGATAGATTTAGCAAAATGACACATTTAATTCCATGTCATAAAACTGTTGATGCCACAAATATAGCTGACTTGTTTTTCTGGGAGATAATGATACTTCATGGTGTGCCTAGGAGTATTTTTCTGATAGGGATGTCAAATTCCTTAGCTACTTTTGGAAGATTTTGTGGGGAAAATTGGGTACTAAGTTTTTATTTTCCAGTACTTGCCATCCATAGATTGGCGGCCAGACTGATGTAGTTACTAGGATCTTAACTCTTACGCACTGCTGTTTATAAGAATTTAAAATTTTGGGAGGATTGTTTGCCATTTATAGAGTATGCATATAATAGGACCATGCATACTACTACTTCATATTCTCCTTTTGAAGTTGTTTATGGTTTAATTTACTTACTCCTTCAATCTTGATACTTTTGCTTGTTGATGATAGGAGTAGCTTGGATAAACCTTTTCAAATTCTTAAGAAAATTAATGATACTTCATATCTAGTGGATCTTTCATGTAAGTATCATGTGTCTGCTATTTTCAATGTTATTGATCTTTTTCCCTTTGATGCAGTTGGAGATTCAAGGTCGAATCCTTTTTAAAAGAGGGGGGAATGATGAGTCCAAAGGTGAACTGTATCTTAGAGATCTTTTGCAAATTCCAGATGGGGCAACCACAAGATCGAGAGCTAAGAAGAATAAGGAAGATTGGTGCAATCCACTTGAAATGTGTGTCTAGCAAGATTCCAACATTCAAAATGGGTTTGAGAGGATGAGATCCAGTTTTCATCCATGTGATATGCTATAGAAGACACAACTTGGGCTTATTGTTATTGAAGGCATTGGACTTATTTATTTCATTAAAAAGGCTTATTCTATTAGTTGGATTTATTATGAGAAAGACTTAAGGGCATGATGATCAAGTAATTATTTTGTTGAATTAGGGTTTCAAAAGGGTTACTGTAGCCGAGTTACTATAGTGCGGTATTGTAGCCGCATAACTATTCACTCAGGGGCACTTTGGAAAGATGAGGGCTTTATTTTACCCAAAGTTATTTGAGATTTTAGTTTAAATACTCTTTATTGATTCATTTTGAATATATGAAAAAGTTTATGAAAATTGATGAATTTTATTTATTGCGAGTTGAGTTTATCTCATCTTGTTCTTAATTGAACATTTGGATTTATCAAAGGTAAATCATAACCTTTGTGGCATTTCTCTTTTGTAATCTGGGTTCTTGATACGGGTTCTTCAACGAGTCTAGATTTTAATATAATTTAGGTTCTTAAAATGAGTTCTTAACGGGTCTAGATTCTCCACCCATTGACTAGATTTTGGCTTTCTTGTGTGAGTTTTCAAATTGATTGTCGGTTCAAGAGATTCCAATCTCGCGGGTTCATATCATAAACCATTCCCGTTTGTATCCAAAGTAATTTCACGACTATGGACACACTAATACATGAAAACCAGAGGAGGCTTAACAAAAAAAGTAATAATAAACGAGATGCTCACCTCAACTTTCCCCCTGCCTACAGTAGTAGTTGCAGCATCCTTAACTGCTGAAAGAGCAGCAACAGTAGCAAGCCTCTTGGCCTAATCACTCTTGCTATCTTGGACAAGACTAGGTTTTTAAAGCGGTACATCTTGTCCAAGGGATCTTTTGTTTTTTGGTGCTAGCCCCAGATATGCCATCCAGCCCTACTAAATAAAATCAAGCAAAAATGAATAAATAAGGTCTATGCAAGTTCCATTAGAAACAGAACAAATAATAAAACCCTCACCTTGTATGGATTCTTTAATTTTTTATTCATTGTTTTTTTTCGATAGTGAAATATTATTTCATTCATTCATAAAACGGACAATTACAACTTTTGACTTGAGAAATACAAGCCAAATTCTAACTTTTCTAGCTCCCAAACATACAAATTTCTTTGTGACTGGTAGGGTCTTATCCAGCGCCTCCAGACTAACCGTCTGAGAGGCAGATCTTTGTTTTAGAACACCGTCTAAGATAGTAAACAAAGCTTCCACTCCCTTGGAGTGTAGCACATACTCTACAAATCTCTAGTCTTGGAGACAATGTTTTCTATTATTATTATTATTATTATTATTTTGGATTTTTGTTTTTCCCTAATTCAACCTAAATGAAAGTAAATAACCTAAAAATACATGGAAAATACATGAAAAAAATTGAAGAAAGCACAAAAACATAGAAAACTGAGTCTGTCTTGGCGTGTGCGGTAGAAGTGCCAACCTGGGAAATGGCGAGCAGCAGATCAAAAAAAGCCGGAGGCCCTGGACTCAAAAGCTCCTTGGACGAAGGCACATGGGATTCACGAGCCAACTTCAACCCGCGCGTGTGGATCACGCACCACTCCTTTTGGCAAACTTTTTCACCTTTCTGAAAAGATTGGCTCCTTGGGAATCTTGTGGTGGGGGGCGTGTTGGCCGCTAGGCACAGAAGAGATTCAGATCGGATTTTCGTCTTCCTAAGCCTGAAAATACCAAAAAAAGAAAGAGGAAAAACAAGGGGAAAACCTAGAGAAAAAAGGGAGGAGGAAGGAGAAGAGGGAGGATCTCCTCCTTGCTCCTCCTATGCGCAGTTTGGGTGTTGGGAGTTTTAGAGAGAAGTTGGACCTTCTCTCTCTAAGAATAGGGGAGTGGCGTATTTTTTATTCACTGCTGAACTATGCATTTTGGAAGAACTTTTGAGTGTCTTGGTAGGTGCGGCTTTATTCATTTGCTCCCACATAGCATCTACCCTAGCTTTAATTTCTAGCATGATGAAATTAATACATTAGCCTCTTGGTTTCAAGAAAGAGCCCTAACACCTCTTATTTCATTTATGGTGCCTGAAACACCTCTAATCACACTCTCAGTCTTCAAAATACCTCTTATTTCTCTCCATCCATAAACAACACAAAATATAATGAGGGATCATTTTCCACATAGCAACAATGTAAACATTTCCCCTAATACATTTCCAACACTTAAAAATATCCATAACTCTTCCAAGCATAACCCATGCCACACCAGTGCGGTTAAGGATCTTGTTCCACAAAAACTGAGCCACGTCACATAGTAACAATAGATGATCCATGGATTCCCCATCTTTCTTACCCAAAAAGCACAAATCCATAATGATAAAACTAGGTTTCAGGATGCAGTCCATTTTAAGAAAGCAATCTTAGGAAGGACCCAACTATTAGATGCTGAAAACCCAATCATATTATATAAATTTGAAAATATATTGCTCATTGGATAAGAGAATTGAAAATGAACATACATCATTGGACACCCTACTGAAACAAGGAAACAATCCCAATTGCCAAATAAGATCTAAACTAGGACAATGTGCTTAAACTGACAATAAGCAACGAATACCAAGGTCAAAAGGTGCAAACCTATAGCTCGTGTAGCTTTGGCTACCCAAACATAGAGGAGCAAAACAATTACAAAGTTGAAGGCAACTCAAAGAAAGTGCCAACCACAAAATGAAACCGAGTCACCGAAAAATTAAACCTTTTTGGCTTAAAATTGTTTTGAACACTAAGAAAAACAAACTAGGCAAGAAGAAAATTTATTCTGCCAGGAATTTCGTGAAGAGATCTTAAACCCCAAAAGAAGAAAATGACCACAAATATAAAACAATAAAAAATAAATAAAAGATACGTGTTAAATACCTTGCACTAGTAACAACTCAAACAAAGAAACTTGAATCAATGGACACAATGAACTGAGAATAAAAGAATGACAGAAATCCAAGAATCAAGAATGGGATTCTTGGAAGAAGTCTTTGAGGGACTTCCAACCTCTTCTTTATTACTCAACTTCAAGAAAACTGATCAATACAGAATCATATGAGGCCCCTACTTTTATAAGCTCATTTCTATGTAAAACGACAACATATCAGACTCAACTAATACAAACAGGTGCAACATGCACCGTTTCAACCCATATTACACTAACTCAAACGTACCGTATCACTTAAACAATGCTCACCATTTCACTTGGATAGTTAAAACCGTTAAACCCATGAATCCATTCCCTACACTTCACTCCATTTCTTACAACTAGTTTTACACTTAACAACCTCTGCTCCTTTAAGGTCCTTGACCTCACTTGATAAATTTCACCACCAATAAAGGACTTTGCCCACAAGGTGTGGGTAAAGCCTCTACAGGTCCCACAACAACTCCCATGAATTATCCTCAATTGGTGCACCAAGCCACTTTATTAAGACTCTAGTAGCTACATGTGACCCCACCTTCTTCAACCTTCTTTCCAAAATCAGCTTAAGTTCAGGCTGGACTTGACCTTGAAAATTCAAGGGTGGAAGAGTAGGCATTAGAGTAATATTCTGGCCAAGTTTCTTTTTTAAGCAAGAAACCTGAAATACTTGATGTAGCTTTGAACTAGTAGGCAAATCCAACTTATAAGCTACATAATCAACTTTCTGCAACACTTTAAAGGGACCAAAAAATCTTGGAGCAAACTATAGGGTTGGAGCCACAGACTTTTGTCTATAGGTTTGGAGCCTAAAAAGCAACCAATCATCTACTTCAAAAACTCTTTATGTTATTTTCCTGTCAGCAAACAGTTTCATTCTCTGTTGAGACTTCAGCAAATTTTCTTTTAGCAATGTCATAATCTCATTATTGACCTCAATTGTTGATCCATTATAGCATTAGCAGTAGTGCCAGAAATGTAAGTTAACAATCTGGGAGGTGGAAATCCATAAAGAGTCTCAAAATGGCATAAACCAATAGATGAGTGACAAGTGGTGTTATACATCATTCTGTTATAGGAATCCACAAACTCCATTCCTTAGGTTTGTCACTAATATAACATCTCAAGTAGCTTTCCAAAACCTTATTTAAAGCTTCAATCTGCCCATCAGATTGTGGATGATAGGTAGAGCTATAGTTAAGGTTAGTACCATGTAATTGAAATAGTTCTTTGCAGCAACTGCTTGTGAAAATGAGATCTCGATCAGAAACAATTGATTTGGGAAGTCCATGCAGCTTGAAAATAACATTAAAAAATATCTTAGCAACTTTAGTGGCTGTATAAGGATGGACCATAGGGAAGAAATGCTCAAACTTTGTAAGCCTATCCACTACTACAACAATTAGTGTGGATCCTTTAGAAAAAGGCAATCCCTCTATAAAATCCATTGAAATATCCTGTCATGGAGAAGAGGGAATAGGCAGTGGCTGCAAAAGGTGAACTGGGTGAATTGTCTCATTCTTACTCCTTTGACATATCTCATATTCTTTGACCAACTTTCTGATATCATTCCTCATGCCTCCCTAGAAAAATTCCTGCTTAGCTCGATGCAGTGTCTTATGGTATCCCACATGGCCAACTTGTGAGTTATAGTGAATGTGCTGTAACACCTTAAGTTTGAAAGGAGAATTTTGCACCACCACTATCTTGCCTTTCCTCAATAGCAAGCCTTGTTGCAGGGTATAATGCTTAGATTCCTCATGACCTAGTTGAAGCCTCAATAGAATGCCACCAGTGGTTGCACATAACTGATAACTCTGCTTCAACTCCTCAATCTAATCTGAAGTTGGAAATGTAATTAGTGCCAAGGCAGCTACCGCCTCCTTAGATTTCCTTGAAAGTGCATCAGCCAATTTATTATCTTTACCTCTCTAATAACCAATTGTGAAATTATAGCCCATCAACTTCGAAAGCCACTTCTGTTGGACCTCATTGCCAACCCTTTGTTCAAGCATATACTTCAGATACTTCAAATCTTGTTAATCAGCCTTAACCTTGAAGGCTCTACCCAATAAATATGGTCTCTATTTAGCAACTGCAGAGACTAATGCCAGCAATTCTCTTTCATAAGTATACAATAAGAGTGCTTTGCCCTTCAAAACTTTGCTATAAAAAGGTATAGGTTGACCCTCCTATATAAGTACAACTCCTAACCCCCCATTAGAAGCATCACACTTAATCGTAAAGTTTTGAGAAAAATTTAGCAACCTCAACACACGAGGTTGAGTTACAACTATCTTTAATTCCAGAAATGCTTGAGTTGCTGCCTCACTCTAAGTAAAAGAATTCTTCGTAAGTAACTCACTCAATAGGGCTGCAATCGTACCATAGTTCCTTATAAACTTCCTATAATAACCTGTAAGACCAAGAAACCCTCTCAAGGCCTTTACAAATTTAGGAATGGGCCACTCCAACATCGTAGAAATCTTTGAACTATCACATTTAAATCCACTGTTAGAAATTAGATGGCCTAAATAATCAATTTTTCCTAATCCAAATATGCACTTTGACATCTTTGCATACAAAGTATGTTGCTTCAACACCCCTAATTCAATTCTAAGATGTTCAACATGTTCTACTAAACTTGAACTGTAAATTAAAATGTCATCAAAGAAGACTAAAATAAATCATCTCAAGAAGGGTTTGAAGATGTCATTCATGAAACCTTGAAAGGTTGGAGGGGCATTAGCAAGCCCAAAGGGCATTACTAAGAACTCATAGTGGCTTTCATGAGTTATAAAAGCTATTTTTTCAATATTCTTAGCTTTGACCCTAATCTTGTGGTAACCAGATCTTAAATCCACATTGGAAAAAAACTTTTGCCCCAAATAATTCTTCAAGAAGCTTATCAGTGACAGGTATTGCAAAAAACCAGCATTGCTGAACATTTATATTATCAAAGAAGACTTAAAACAATTCTCTCCAAGTTAAACATTTAATTCTCTCCAGGTTCAACATTTATATTATCAGAATTTAAATCTTGTAAGGACAGCTTCACTTGGCCCACACAAAAATTCATTGACATGCTAGTGAAATCCCAATTAATAGGACACAGAGTCCTCAACCACTGGACCCAAGCACAACATCACAACCCCCCAATGATAAAACATGGAAAGGTACTTTGAACTTAGCCCCTTGAATTGTAATCACCTCTTCACAAGTTCCTTTACTCAAAACTTTAGCCCCATTAGCCACCCTCAATTGCAAGCTTGAATTAGAAGACATCTTAAACTTGCTTGCATTTACAAAATTGGATCCGGGAAGTTGTGAGTACTCCTTGAATCGATTAAAATTTTCACTGGACATGTACCAACCCTGCCTAGCAACTTCATAGTATTATTACTCCAGCAATTGCATGAATCAAAATCCTCAACCCTTCTTTTTCTTTCCCTTTGCTTTTTTTATCAAGGTTGTAACTTCTTCACTATCTTCTTCTCTCTTAGCATTAATGATAGCATCCTCTTGTTCTTGATTTTTAACTTGCAACAGATAAACTTTTGGATTTTTGCAAACATGGGTTGGATTCCACTTCTCTTGACAATGATAGCACAAGCCCTTTCTCCTCTTCTCATCCATTTAAACAGATGAGATCTTTTTAATAGGTTGTACGAGCCTATTCACTTTACTTCCTTCCACTTCTACTTCCAAAGTCTTCTCACCTTGTTTCCCTCCACTCTTCCAATGTCTTATATTTGACAAAAGGTACTCTTCTTGAATCTTTGCCAGCCTAAAAGCTGCATTGAGATTAATAGGATTAAACATTCGAATTGGCAATTGGATTTCATCCTTTAATCCACTCAAGAAACAACTTAACTTGTGCCTCTCAAATAGCCCTTTAAGCTTATTTGATAAGCCTTCAAACTGAGACTTATACACAACAATAGATGATGTTTGCTTCAGTTTTGTCAAAGCCTCCATAGGATCATCATAAGCAATTGGGCCGAATATCACTTGTAGAGTTTTGATAAAAGAATCCCAACCTATAAATAGTCCACAATCCACAGCATCTTGGTACCAGACCAATGCCTCCCCTTCTATATGATAAGAGGCCATCAACAATCTTTAACTTATTGACAATCAATGGAAATCTAAATACCATGTAGCCTTACATATTCACCTAGCAAGGTCAGTCCCATTGAAATGGGGAAATTCTAACCTTACACCCCTTGGTTGGAAACATCTGTTATCATGATTCATTAATCATGTATCATTATAAACATCTACTGGAACTTGTACTTGACGACTTTCAACAAAAGACTTCATAATATTAGCAAGTTGGTCTAACCTGTCAGTAATGCCCAGAATTTCCTGACGATGTTCACCAAGCTGCTTTTGAGTGCCTTCTTGCTGCTTCTGTGTAGTTTCTTGATGCATCTTCAATGCTGATCTAGTTCCTTCTACCATGAGAGGATTGTCCTCTTTGATTCCACTGTTAAGTACCTTGCACCGGTAACAACTCACACAAAGAAACTTGAATCAATGAACACAAAGAACTGAGAACAAAAGAATGACAGAAACCCAAGAATCAAGAATGGGATTCTTGGAAGAAGTCTTTGAGGGACTTCCATCCTTTTCTTTATTACTCAACTTCAAGAAAACTGATCACTATAGAATCATACGAGGTCTCTGCTTTTATAAGCCCATTTCTATGTAAAATGACAACGTATCAGACTCAACTAATACAAACAGGTGCAACATGCACCGTTTCAACCCATATTACACTAACTCACAATGCACTGTATCATTTAAACAATGCGCACCTTTTCACTTGGACAAACCCTTCTTGAGAAGATTTGTTTTAGTCTTCTTTGATGACATTTTAATTTACAATTCAAGTTTAGTAGAACATATTGAACATCTTAGAATTGTATTGGGGGTGTTGAAACAACATACTTTGTATGCAAAGATGTCCAAGTGCAAATTTGGGTTGGAAGAAATCGATTATTTAGGCTATCTAGTTTTTGGCAGTGGAGTTAAATGTGATCCTTCATAGATTTCTACAATGTTGGAGTGGCCCATTCCTAAATCTGTAAAGGCCTTGAGAGGGTTTCTTGATCTTACAGGTTATTATAGGAAGTTTATAAGGAACTATGGTATGATTGTAGCTTCATTGAATGAGTTACTTAGGAAGAATTCTTTTGCTTGGAGTGAGGCAACAACTCAAGCATCTTTGGAATTAAAGACAACTGTATCTCAACCTCCTGTGTTGAGGTTGCTAGATTTTTCTCAAAACTTCACAATTGAGTGTAATGCTTCTAGTTGGGGCTTATGAGTTGTACTTATGCAGGAGGGTCAGCTTATAACTTTTTATAGCAAAGTTTTGAAGGCTAAAGCACTCTTATTATCCACTTATGAAAGAGAATTGTTGGCATAAGTCTATGCAATTGCTACATGGAGACCATATTTGTTAGGAAGAGCCTTCGAGGTCAAGATTGATCAACAAGTTTTGAAGTATCTGCTTGAACAAAGGGTTGGCAATGAGGTCCAACAGAAGTGGCTTTCGAAGTTGATGGGCTATAATTTCACAATTGATTATAAGAGGGGTAAAGATAATGAAGTGGCTGATGCACTTTGAAGGAAATCTGAGGAGAAGGTAGCTGTTTTGGCACTAATTACATTTCCAACTTTAGATTGAATTGAGGAGTTGAAGCAGAGTTATCGGTTATGTGTAACCACCAATGGCATTTTGTTGAGGCTTCAACAAGGTCAAGAGGGACCTAAGCATTATACCCTGCAACAAGGTTTGCTGTTGAGGAAAAGCAAGATAGTGGTAGTGCAAAATTCTTCTTTCAAACTTTAGGTGTTACAGCACATTCACCATAAACCACAAGTTGGCCATGTGGGATACCATAAGACACTACATCAAGTTAAGAATGAATTTTTCTAGGGAGGCATAAGGAAGGATATCAGAAAGTTAGTCAGAGAATGTGAAATATATCAGAGGAGTAAGAATGAGATAGTTCACCAAGTTAGCCTTTTGCAGCCATTGCCTATTCTCTATTCTCCATGGTAGGATATTTCAATGGATTTTATAGAGGGATTGCCTCTTTCTAGAGGATCCTCATTAATTTTTGTATTAGTGGACAGACCTACAAAGTTTGAGCATTTCTTCCCTATGGCCCATTCTTATACAACCATTAGAGTAGTTGAGATATTTTTTAATGAAGTTTTCAAGCTGCGTGGACTTCCCAAATTAATTGTTTCTGATCGAGATCCCATTTTCACAAGCAGTTTCTGGAAAAAGGACTTTTTCAATTGCATGGTACTACTCTTATCTTTAGCTCTGCCTATCATCCACAATTTGATTGGCAGACTGAAGCTTTAAATAAGGTTTTGGAAGGCTACTTGAGATGTTATACTAGTGACAAAGCTAAGAAATGGAGTTTGTGGATTCCTTTGGAAAAATAGTGTTATAACACCACTTGTCACTCTTCTACTGGTTTATGCCCTTTTGAGGCTTTTTATGGATTTTTACCTCCCAGATTGTTAACTTACACTTCTGGCACTATTGCTATTGCTACAGTGGATCAAGAATTGAGGTCAAGAGATGAGATTATGACCTTGCTAAAAGAGAATTTTCTGAAGTCCCAACAGAGAATGAAACTGTTTGCTAACAGGAAAAGAACATAAAAAGTTTTGGAAGTGTATGAATGGGTGTTTTTTAGGCTCCAACCCTATAGACAAAAGTCTGTGGCTATGAGGCATAATCTAAAGCTTGTTCCAAGATTTTTTGGTCCCTTCAAAGTGTTTTAGAAAGTTGGTTCTGTGGCTTATAAGTTAGATTTGCCTATTTGTTCAAAGCCACATCCTGTATTTCATGTTTCTTCCTTAAAGAAGAAATTTGGCCAGAATATTACTCCACTGCCTACTCTTCCAGCCTTGGATTTTCAAGGTCAAGTCCAGCCTGAACCTGAGCAAATTTTGGATAGGACATTGCGGAAGGTAGGGTAGCATGCAGCTACTGAAGTCTTAGTAAAGTGGCTTGGTGCACCAACTAAGGATAATTCATGGGAGTTGTTGTGAGACCTGCGGAGGCTTTACCCACACCTTGTGGGCAAGATCCTTTAATTGAGGGGGAATTTATCAGGCCCTTGAGGTCAAGGACCTTAAAGGGGGAGAGATTGGTAAGTGTAAAACCAGCTGTGAGAAATGAAATGAAGTGCAAGGAATGAATTCATGGGTTTAACGATTTTAACTATCCAAGTGAAATGGTGTGCATTGTCTAAGTGGTACGGTACGTTGTGAGTTATTGTAATATGGGTTGAAACGTTGCGTGTTGTACCTGTTTGTATTAGTTGAGTCTGATACATTGCCCTTTTTCACAGAAAGGGACTTATAAAAGCAAAGTCCTCATATGATTCTATATTGATCAGTTTTCTTAAAGTTGAGTAATAAAGCAGAGGTTGGAAGTCCCACAAAGACTTCTTCCAAGAATCCCATTCTTGATTCTTGGGTTTCTGTCATTCTTTTGTTCTTAGTTCTTTGTGTTCATTGATTCAAGTTTCTTTGTGTGAATTGAGGCGTCGAGTCCGTTGCTTGTTGCCATTGAAGCCTTGGAGATTTCTTGAAGGTAACCTCGTTGGATTTACTATTTAGGGAGTTTCTTCTTATTCCGTCAGTTACGTGACTTTCTAGGTCGGATTAGAGTGTTGGACCATTCTAGGTTGGGATTGATCCGAATTTTAATAAGCTGTTGAGACTTGGGAGTTCATAATCCTAAATTATGTGACGCCCCGACTCTCACGTACGGAAACACGAGAATCATGATGTCGGGATGATGACAACACGGGTTACGCATCCCAACGATAAGTGTCAATTGTAAGTACATGCAAAAAACGTACAATAAAAAATGCAGCGGATAAATTAAATAAGTCGACTAAGTACCATAATTTTAAATACATATTTACTTAAATAAAAGTGTTTCAAAAGATATTAAAATTATCCAGTGAAAACATAATAAAACCAAAATTCATGATCCAAAAGTGGGAACAAATCCCAACACGCGAGAAAGCAACCCCAGGTCACTCCTTTGGTGGAGCCAAAGCCACAGACTCTACATCATCATCTGCATCAAAATCTACAATTCCATAAAACAGAATCGCAGGTTATTGAATACCACGTGAGATAT
Source organism: Carya cathayensis (assembly GCA_011037825.1). Lineage (NCBI taxonomy): Eukaryota > Viridiplantae > Streptophyta > Magnoliopsida > Fagales > Juglandaceae > Carya > Carya cathayensis. The sequence continues at coordinate 412,278 of QGSO01000446.1, forward strand.
GAATTTCAGCAAGTAATCAAACAAATAACTCACGAGATAAAAACACATTTATACAACCAACAAGTATGCATGCACATGCTGAAATATGCATGAGTTCAAAACCATCATCCCAAAATGATTATTTTCCAATGCACACAAAAAATCTCATTTGGCTCAAAAACAAATTCATTAAAATAATTACTTGTCATTTTTCCAAAAAATGACCCAATATAAAATCCACCACTTTTCCATAAAATAGTCCACATAAACCCTTTTATCGAAACCCGCCATTTTTCTAGAAAATGGTCCATTATCCATTTATACCGTATGAATCATGATCTCCTCTAGAGACCATCCACATACCCTGCTCCCTTCGTCATACCACAGGTAACAACTGTGTGTGTGACTTCGTAACACTCGTGGCCAAGCATCCTCTGACCCCTACTAGCCAAGGGGCCACGGAGTCGGCACAAGAGCGTTACCATCCCATCCTATCCCGTTGTCACCCAGCGATAACCCAGTGGATGTCACTCTATATATTACACTCCTGAGTGACCAAAGGAGCTCACTCGAGATAATGCCCCATCTCGGCTTAGGGTCGAGGTCGTGATACGACCACACCCAAGAATATTTCTCACATGAAAACCTAGTTTTCATTATAACACGTGAAAATGCATGCAAAGCATAATGAATAACATTCTACCAAAGACGACATAAAATACCTGAGCATAAATTAAATTCACAAACAACCTGTCCTCTAATCCAACATGACCCCTATACTCCTCGGACGCAAGGTCTAGTACAACCAACAGATTTCAGAAAAAGTGTTAGCTTAAAAATATATTTAAATCTTAAAAATTCTTTAGAAAAATACTTACAATAACGAAAGGCAACTTTAAAAGATCAAAAGTCACCCCAAAAGTGGTGGAGCATCGGCGGACAGTGTTTTCCAAGCAATGGCCATGGGTTTCAAACTGAGAATTTCAAAGGGGAGTTGCGGGGTGCTTGGGTTGGCCATAGAGGGGCTTATGGAGGTCAATGGAGTTGATGGTGGTGGCTTGGAGCCGTGGGTGGGGGTGCATGAAGGAGATCTAGTCGTGAGAGGAGGTAAAACCCATTTCGAGTAAGGTGCTTGATGGAGGGGAAGGAGCCGCCGTTAGGGGCTGGGCTTGGTTGTGGAAGATGGCCAACGAGAGGGAAAGCCGGGGAACTAGACAATGACATCAAGGAGTGGCGCACAGCGGCGCAAAGGGGAAGAACCCGAATGGGTTTCCAATGCTGCGGGGAGAGAGGGAGGGACTATGAGGGATGGAGACTAGGGTGGGGGAGGTCGCCGGTGAAGGAGGAGGTGGTTGATGGTGGTGGCAACGTCCCAGAGCGGCACAAGGTAGCGCATGGAGGAGAAACCCGTGGTTTCGGGTGTTGCGAAGAGAGAGAGTGGTTGAGAGGTGGAGGATGATTCCAATTGGGTGGTGGTTGCTGGCGTGAGGTGAAAACAGTGAGGTGGGTGGTGACAACCGGCGGTGCATGGTGGGTGGGTGGGTTGGGTTGAGATGGACGCACGATGGAGGGAGGAAGGAAGGAAGAGAGGTCCGCGGGCTGGGAGGCAGGGGAGGAAATAGAAAAGAAGAAAATAGAAGAAGAAAATGAGAAAAAAGAAAGGAAAAAGAAAAAAGAAGGAAAAAAAAAGAGATACAGTCTTTTCAATTCGGAGTCTCAAAACTGATTCAACGAAAAGGATTTTAAAACACTAGTTTAACTGACTTGAAAAGAATAGATAATTAAAAAGATAATTAAAAACACAACTTAGTAAAATAAAATAGTAAAATACAACAGTAAAATAATTTGAAATAAAGGGCCAATAAATAATATATTATAATTAATAAGAATGAAAAGCACAATAAAATAAATTATACAACCTCAATAGTAATAACAATAAAATACTATAATAATAATAATCAATTTAAAATAAAGGAACCAATAAAATATTTAGCACAATAAATACTTAAAAATACAAGGAAAGGGGATGTCACGTATTACTAGACAGAAAAAATCAAAACAAATTTCAAAATGAAAATATAAAATAAAATAAGAAAATTATTAAAATAAATAGTAATGTTAGATATAGTTTTAAGATGTGCAAGACTAACGTACTTTTTTTTTTAAATGAGTAAGATCTATTATTAAAAAAATTAATTTTTTTTATATAAATTCTATATTTATCTTCTTCTTCTTTTTTTTTTTTAAATATAAAACTTGTACACTTTAAAACTGTAAATTTCATTATTTAAAATAAAAGATAAAATAAGAAATATTAATTCAATAAAAATATGTTGATAAATGGTCAATTATGTGGTATTAATACTCTTAAATATCTTGAGTTAAAAGTACTTTATGAATTAAAATAAGAGTATTAATTAAATAATGTGACTTAATTTTATTTGACATGCGAAATAAGATATTACTCCTAATTAAACATAGATGCATGCATTTTGATGTGGGGCCGACTAATGCTTACGTAAAACTTATATTTGAATCTTGGTAGGTGTCCAGGAGTGAAGCCATTGCCTACATAGCTGAAAAAATCTATGAAGAAAAAAAAAAGCAAGTGAAAGAAATAAATGAAGGTCTCACTCGGATAACACACAGCAGCAACTCACGGAAGAAGAAGCATATGCAGAAGACAACTTGAAGCTCACGGATGGAAAGCAACACAGCAGATCAAACGAAGAGGCTTTTACGGAAAGTCAAGGAGCAGGTTCACGTGAAGGAAAGGAGGGTTGTCTGGAGGGGGGCTTTCGGTGAGCTAGTAGGAGCTAGTTTTATAGAAGAAAAGCACTTGGACAGCACATGCATCAAATTGGAACTTGAAACTCACGGATGCAGAGGATTGAAAGCACATGCAGAAATCAAACCAGCACATGCAGAAAAGTTGAACACACATGCAGCAACTCATGGCAAACCGAACACATGCAGAAATTAGAAACTCAATGCAGAAAGCTCAGCACATGCAGTAGAATGACAGCATCATTCACGGATAGAAACAGCAACCAGAGAAACAAGCACATGCAAAAAAAAAAACAGCAACCAGAAAATCAGGAAGTTGACAGCACATGCAGAAAACAAACTTGCAGCTCACACATGCAGAGAAAACAAATGCAAGAAATCAACAATCACGGCTGTAAAGCAATCAGAAAATTAAAAGAAAGAAAAGTCTCTCACGGCAGCTCACACATGCATCATTCACTGATGGAGAAAATGAAGAAGCAGAAAACAAAGCAGCACATGAAGCAGAAAACAGAAAATCAACAATCACGGCACCTCAAATCACTCACACAGCAGCTCACGGAAAAGAAAAGAAAGAAAACAAGCTGGAACCAGCAAAGCACAAACAGAAACATCACACGGACAACACACATGCAGACCCTATAAAAGAGAGTTCTAGACCATAGACCTAGGGGAGGCAGTTTTTAGTTTTCTTTTCTTTTCTTCTTGTTGTTTCTTTTCTTTTACGCTGAAGGTTGCAGAACCAAGCAGCAGTTTCTTGTTTTCGGTTTCATATTATTTTTCTGTAGTTTACGTAGAGCAGTTTTAGTTTTTTCTCTCATTCGTTTACACTAAAAGTAGCAGAACTACAAGGAACTGAAGAAAAGACGGAGACTCTGTTTTTTCATTCTTTTCTTACGGTTTTTCTTCTCTGTTCGGTGTTTGGATTTTTTCCTTCAGTTCAGCATTTAATTTTTCGTTCAGTTTTATAGTTTTTCTTTTCATCTTTAGTTTTATTCTTTTCGGTTGTAGTGTTGAGCATTTTATTTTTTTTCTCTTTCGTTGTTTGTTTACGGACGCAGGTCAGCAGACTTCTTCTTTGTTTTCTTTTTAGCTTTCATTCGGCGGGTTATTTTTATTTTAGATTTCTTTTCTTCTCAGATTTTACTATGACTCAATTTAGACTTATTTTTGTTATTAAAAATATCATGTGTAAATAATTTTAGAAACTTGGGTTGTGGAATGAAACTCGATTTATTTTAGGATTCTAGTTTAATGTAATATTTTGTTGATAAAGATTAATTTCATTACGTTACTAGTTGGATTTAAATTGAAAATAGATTGCGGCTCTTGCTCTTGTTTTGTTGTTGACGTAAGACACAACAAAAACTTGAAAATTATCAAGGCTTATCTCGATTGATTGTTAATGTGTATTTGACTAGTAAGGTAGAGAATCCCTTAGAAAAAAATATTGCAAAACTTGAGCTTAATTATTTATCTTCCGATTATCAATGCCTTGATTGGGTTGTTAATTGAGAAAATTNATTATCAAGGCTTATCTCGATTGATTGTTAATGTGTATTTGACTAGTAAGGTAGAGAATCCCTTAAAAAAAAATATTGCAAAACTTGAGCTTAATTATTTATCTTCCGATTATCAATGCCTTGATTGGGTTGTTAATTGAGAAAATTATCTAGAATCCAAAATAAAGAGAGTCTCAAACCCAACCCAAGTGTTTGTTAATTTGCCTTTTTGATCAGAAACTCTTATTTCAATTTCTATTATTTTTTGTATTGCATTTTAATTTTATTTTCATCTCTCATGCTCGATTCATTTGTTACTCAAAATCCCTTATATGTTTTGATAACCCATTGTCCCTGTGGAATACGATCCTGGACTTATCCTTGATACAACTTGACACTTCTACACTTGGAAGCAAATTCGAAACCGAGTCATATGTCTTTTTAAAAAACAAAAAATAAAAACTCTACCTTGCTAGTGATGTACAATGATAATGGTAGACACAGAAATGGTAACTAGTGGAGTTCGAAAATTTACAGCAGTCCGATTTGGATATAAGAATTATGTCATCTATCTTATTATTACAATTTTTTAAATTTTTGTATAAAATATAATAAATAATTTAATATTTTAAAATAATAAAAATATTAAAAAATAATATTATAACAATATTTTACTCAACTTTCAACTTTTATTTCAATTCATTTTATTTTAACTCATTTTATTTCATATTATATTATGAGAGTGATCGAACATCTGTATAGGTGACGAGATCGATTTGCTTCTTGATTTTTGTTTAGATTTCAAATTGAGATAGGGGGATCGAGCAGATGGGGCGATGGTTTTTGTATTGGTTAGCAGTAAATGTTGAGTGTAAAATTTACAAAAATATTTTTTTTATTATTTTTTTTAACTTTGTTAATAGTTAATTATTAAGAAAAAATTAAAATATATACAACTTCACTAGTTAATTTTTTAATTACCAAATAAAAATAAATTAAATTAAAAAAATAAAAATATTCAAACAGTAACATCGAGGGATCAAGTAACATTTTTCTTTTATTTATTTATTTTTTGCTTTATATAAAGACTGCTTTCTACAGCCACATAAATTGTATACCGAAAACACACCATAGAATTATGAGACAAAAGCCATCAGGTAGATTAAAAAAAATAGTCAAGAGTCAAAAAAGTAAAATCCGTCCCCTTCGCTCCATCTCACCAAATCAGATTCCTCCCCTCCCATCTCACCCAAATTAGCGTGTGGTAGGTAGTAACCTTCTTCTTCTTCTTCTTCTTCTTCTTCTTCTTCTTTTAATATTTTTTAAAAATAAAAAAATACATAAATACACTTAAAATCACTTCCTTAATCATTAAATAAAAAATAAATAAAATTGACCAGCAATCAACTAGAGCGGTCAACATGGGCGGCATACAAGCTTCTCTCTAAATTATATGGGCAAAAAAGATGATAAAAGGGGCTAGAGTAGCAGAGTAGAATGGCTTGGAAATGAGCTAATTGTTCAATACGTTTCTTAGCTTGGAAATGCTTAACTTTCTAGGTTTACGAATTAAAATGGCTAATTTGTATGCATTGATCTCATGTGTGTTGCTTTTCTTTTACTGCAATGTATATTTAAATTTCTTTGATGAGTACTGCAATGTATATATGAAATGGAAACAGCTCCAAGGCAGCAACAATCACTTTTTACCCATGGAGTTGAGAGGGAACAAAGTGAGGCAGAGGTTCGAGATGCAGTAGAGAGGGAGTAAGGGGCGAGTAAGGGCGAAAAGCTACAGTCAACAAGTGCATGGAGTTTCAGAGGAACTAAGGGCTGAAAAGCTACCGTCGAATTCCACTCGTGTACTTTTTTGCATACTCTACTACAAGAGTCCGAGCAACATTTTTCAAGTTTTGTTATGGTAGCCTCGCAAAAAGAGTTGACAATTTATGTGATAACTATAGTTTCAATTTGCATTTATATTTTAATTTTTTTTTAATTTACTATCTTTTATTATTATTATTATTATTATTTAATATATCATCTACTGATATCTCTTAACGTAGTATCAAATGATTGGCATACAAGTACAACATAACAAAAAACTTCCGATCATTTAACAAGAAGATATTATAAGAGTGATGATTCGTAGTATCATTATTTGAATTTTAATTTATGACACATCAAATATTTAATAAATAACTCTGCCAAATATTTCAAAACTCTTAGTATTTAATAAATAAGTCTTAAAACATGCAGACTTTCTCACAGATTTTGATTATATTTGGTACAAACCGTCTATAATATTTCACCTTACAACACATACAAGAGTCAATCACCATCAGTTCCATATAAGAGGAACTAAGCTGCATTGCCGTTTCATCAATCAAACACGAACAGTAGTGGGTTTGTAGTCAATCACAAGGACTTTTTCCGACTTGGAAAGGAACAGACTTGCAAATTCAACATGAGCAGGATGAGCTACATACTCTGCAACACCTTCTGTACTCTCAAAGGTTGATTCAAAGACATGAGTGAAACCCTGATGCAGGTTTTCAATGCTTACATCATTGCCCCTGTTAGATTAAAGGTCAAATGAGAGATGAATTTATTTACAAAGTTAGGAGGGCAATAGAACATCACTATAATTTTGAGAAGACTTCGGAAGAGGACATTTTTTTATCAACAGGTCTGAATCCAGGAGAGATTCTCCACAGCAACTTTGATAGGCATCAGCATTTTGTTTACAGAATTCCACAAGATAAAAGAAATTAGGTTACTCCTCAGATATCTAATAGGTAATATGCATTGTGTGCTTGCCCACTGAATTAAAAATTATCCAAGCCAAGGCAGTTAAAAGCTCGAAAACCATTAACATTGCACCCCATAATAGACAGTCTTGCTTGGTTACACTGATGAGATGAGCGTTGAATAAAATATTGTTATAATATAATTTTTTAATATTATTTTTGTTTAGAGATTTGAAAAAGTTTAGTTGTTTATTGTATTTTGTGTGGCAGTTTAGGAAAGTTGTAATGATTAAATGAGATGAGATTGTTTGTGTAATCAAACGAGGTATTACTGATTTAGCTTGGACATGTTACTCAGGTTATTTGAAGCTGAACTTGAACCCGCTCCCATCATTATTCAACAGAATGCAGTACTGAAAATAAAGGTGTATAATACCTATACGCCCCCACTCAGATCAAATATATATATATAAATATATATTTATATGTGGCCCCAGCATGCAATCCTATAAATACTACAAGATAGTCACTTTCTTTCCCATCTACTCCATTCTACTTTGACTGGTAGTTTTTCCATTCAGCACTACATCTGCTTGGGTAAGTATGCCGATAACAAATATATGTGACTAATGACATTGACTCAAAGATGCGAAAAATCATATTTGTTCATGGATTTTGAAACCTAATCCTCACAAACAACAAAGATCTTCGACCTTCCACCAAACTTTCATCAACCTAGCATGTGACAATTTACTGACACTGAATGTACTAATTTTGCCTATCTAACAAACAACCGGCCTCAACTAAGGAACGGACCTCATTGTAATGTGATCAAAGGTAATGATGCAATTGGAGGCCCTTACTGAGCTCAATAAAAAACTTGAACTCATATTTATTACAGGGTGAGCCTTGCAGCACAGAGGGTGCCCTGGAGCAGTTTGATGATAACCATGACTTAGACTTCAAAAAGCCACCACCAGACCCATCTCGAAGAACAAAAGGAAGTCAGGATTTAGAGTATCTTCGTGATATCCTTGGTAAGCTGTAATCTTTTTCCCAAATCAAATTAGATCCTTTGTGAGATCATAAAATCCAGAATATGGATTCACGGCAAACACCAAAAAAGTTATCCTCATTCGATTACATAGCACAGTTTTGCTTTTCCCTGTAAAAGAAGCGGATTGTAAAGGGGTCCAAGAAATCATTGACTCCATAGAGGGGTATCTGCTCTTTGAGGAAGCAAACACACTCTGCACCTCATTCTTAAAGGTGAGTGAAGGGGCCCTGACTACACAGCAAATATGATAATCGCGTACAATCTCTTGTTCAATTCCCTTGCAACTTTCAATTAGGAAAGGATCAAAGAAAAAATTAAAAACAAACATGGAATTCAGTTCCCAAAAAAATAAACAAAAACAAAAACCTTTACTTTTTTCCCTCCTCGTTGGATGCGTCACAACTTAAGGACTCAAATGCTACACTACATCCGACAGAAAATTGGGAAAGGGAGTTTAATTACCAGTGGAAGGACTTCATGGGTTCGACGAGATTGACGAGGTTGGCGTAGCCCTTAATGAGTTGATCAATCTCCTCCTGTGCCGTTCCGTCTTTGAACCTTACTAACACTATGTGCTTCACCAATCCCTTCGCTTCCTCCATTTCTCTCTCTCTCACTCTCACTCTCTCTCTCTCTAGCCTCTTCAGTTTCCTCCCCACATTACATGTATGCATATCTATAGAGTTACAGTGGAAAATTTTACCTTTTTCTTGTAATTTCGTTGGTGAAATTATCCCTATCTTCTTGGTGCAATTGTTTGATATGCTTAGTTGGAGCAATTGTTGGGATGGGATTGGTAGTTTAATTGAATTTATTATTTTTTTTTATTTTTTTTAAATAAATCAATTTTAATTTATTTTATAAATTTAAAAATATATAAAATCTAGTTATATTTAAACACATTTTAAAAAACTCTACAAAATATTACTATTTATATATAAGAGCAATGCTACGGATCCACAAGTGTAGCAGGAGCACACTTGCTGTGATGACCCGTTTTTACGTGTATTTTCACTGAAAGAATATTTTAATTTAATTAATATTATAGTGCTTTTATTTTAAAGTATCGGAATTTAATTGGATTTTATTCGCTGTTGAGTTTAAAATTGCTGTTTTATTTTACTTTAGCTCTTATTTGGATTTAAAAATTTAATAGTTGGTTTTTGCTAGTTATTTATTTTATTTTAGCTTAACGATGTATTTAAAATATTTTCTTGGTGTTTATTTATTTATTTGTTGTAGTGTTTAATTTATTTTAGTCGTTTTATGTTTTTATATCGTTTTCGGCGAATCAGTTTCTGGATCCCGGAAGTGAAGTTTGGACTTCATTTCTTTTCCCTTCTTTTCTTTTTCTCTTTTTTCTTTTTCCTTCTTTTCCTTTTCTTTTCTTCTTTTCCTTCTTTCTTTCCTTTCTTTTTCTTTCTTTCCCGTGCGCTGCGTCGTTCTCTCTCTCTCCCCTGCACTTTTTCATTCCGCGCAGCCACCTTTAGCCAGCCATATCTCCGCCGTCCGGTGGAGGTGTCATACATCACCCCGCCATTCTCTTCCTCTCACGGCAGACTACAACCCCTCCAATTTTCAGGACCATCGGAGCCACCGTTAGCCGCCACGAGCCGCTCAAAGTCGCGGCACCAACCCAGTTTTTCCCCTGTTACCGTTTTTCTTCCTCCGCCCAGAACCGCCACTTGCCGGCGGCGTGGCCTCCACCACCCACCCAGAAAACTTCCCCTCCCTCCGGTGCACCACCCCTCCAAAGATCTCCCCCAACCGTGCCGCCGTTTGGCCGGAAAAGCGCATCTAAGCCGCACGGTTTGTCACCGTTTCCGGCGCCGTCGCACCACCTCCGGCCACCATCTTTTCACCACTTCTTCCCCTACCTCTTGCCGACCTAACCCACCCATTTCCGGCCTAGATCGGCCACCGGAGCAGCTCCCACGAGCTCAACTCCGATTTGCTCGTTTTTCGCTTCTACCGGCGTTTTCGCCGCCACCCACGGCCAAAACTCACTTCCACTAGCTTCATAAACATCCCTAGACCATTCCCTATCAATTTGGTGTCTTGGTTTGTCCCCGTTCAAAAGTGGGTATTTTGCGACCCACGGCTACAGTGCATTTGCACTGTTACGTTGCTTTCCGCCCATCGTTTGCCGCGCGCCGAACCTTCTAAAAATCCTATATAGCTCTGTAAGTATTTTCCAAACTCTACTTTTAGATTTAATTATATTTTGCTCTTACAATAATTTATTTGGTTGGTTTGCTGATTCCGGACTGAGTCCGAGGAGTTCGGGGGTCGGATGGATGGAGGACGGAGTTGCTTGAATTGTTGTTTATGGTTGGTTGTATTTGTCGAGCATTGAATTTGCATTTACATGGTGCATGCACGTGTATTTTATTTTAATTGAGAAAATCCTGTTTTATTGGCGTAAATGGATTTTTGGGAGTGTGCGTATCACGAGCCCAAGCCGGGATGGGTTATTATCTCGGTGGAGCTCCTCTGGTCACTCGGGAGTGGATAATACTGAGTGACATCCCCTGGGTTGTCGCTGGGCGACGACCGGATCGCACGATACGGTAACGCTGTCGTGTCGACTCCGTGGTCCCTAGAGTGGCGGGGACTAGAGGATGGCCTGGCCAGGTACGCGCGAGGCGCGAGTCTGGGCATCACTCGTGTAGGTGTCACACGCGTAGACGTTACCTGCGGTGTGGCACAGAGCCAGAGTGTGCAGATGATCCCTAGGGGAGGTCATGGTGCATGCATAATCGGTTGGTTTTTATGGTTTTCGGATACGGGCCATTTCTGGGAAAATGGCGAGTGATGTATTGAGGACTTGTGATCCATTTTCTGGGAAAATGGTGGTTTGGGCCATTATCAGGGATAATGGCGAGGTTTGTTTAAAGGATATGTTTTGAGCCAAATGGGTTTTTGGCGTGCGTGGAAAAAATATGGTTTTGAGTTTTGTGCATTGGCATTTATTCATGCATATTGTTGAGTTTAATATGCTTTTATCTAGTGGTGTTTGGATTTTACTTACCTGCGGCACCATTTTTGTACCGTAGATTTTGGTGCAGAGTTCGAGGATGAGGAGGAGGCTGAGCCCGAGGATGCGGCTCCGCGGAGATCTGAGTTGGAGTTCATGCTTTGTAATTAGTTTTGAAACAATATTTATGATTTGTAATATTTTATTATGTATCTTTGAACCGCTTTGTATTTTATTTTAAAAAAAAATTCTGTACTTAATTTTATGACTTTGCTATCCGCTGCGTATTTCCTTGTGCACATGCGTCGCTTGCACACACTTGGCACTCGTCGATAGGATGGTGACCCGGGTTGTCACCATCCGGACGTCTCGAATTCCCCGTGTTGGTACGTGGGGATTTGGGGGCGTCACAGGTGGTATCAGAGCGGTTTGGCTCTGGGTAAAACCACATGTCCCATAGGAGAGGTACCAGAATGTTTTTAAAGTTGTGTTTTAAAAATTATTTTAAGTAAAGTTGCTTTTTGACGTATTTTAATTGTTTTGAATTTATTTGAGCTAGTTTGCTTATATTTGCTTAATTAGCTATGTTATTGTATGCTGGTTTCTTTTTGTTTCTTGTGATGTGGATTGGTTTTGGTTTGGTTTTATGTTATTGGTTTTATTCTTTTCTTAAAAAGGGGTCAAAGGTTGTGGTGGCAGGAAAAATGGTGAGACCAAGGAAATCTACACAAGGGCCACGGGACGATACACAGAGAGATGATTCCATTGCCCAAGCTATACGGCAAATGACGGAATTTATGCAACAAAATTTTAGGCCTCAACAAGGAGGGCCTTGCCCACAGCCAGGAGGGCCTTGCCCACAACCTGGAGGTCCTTGGCCACAGCAAGGAGGGCCTTGGCAACAAGGAGGGCCTTGGCAACAAGGAGGGCCATGGCTACTACCGGGAGGGCCTAGTGGAGGAGTGCAAGCGGGGTGCACGTATAAGCGCTTTCTGGCGCATAGAACTCCACACTTCACTGGAGATGAGGATCCACTACAAGCTGGAAAGTGGATCAAAGACTTGGAAAGGACTTTTGAGGTATATGGTTGCACTGAGGCGCAACAAGTTCTCTACGCCAGCTATCTGTTGCAGGGCACTGCTTTTGATTGGTGGGATACAAAGAGAGTAATGCTGGAGTCAGAATTGGGGTCTTTTGCCGCTGTGACTTGGCAGCGCTTCAAGAAAGAATTTAATAACCGTTTCTTTCCCGCTTCTGTAAGGCGGCAAAAAGCAAGAGAGTTCTCACACTTGGTCCAAGGGAGCATGACCGTGGAACAGTACTCCCGAAGGTTTGTAGAACTTGGGAAATTTGCTCCCCACCTCATCGCCACAGAGGAAATGCAAGCTGAGCGTTTCCAAGAGGGTCTACGCCCCGATATACGCCGGTTGGTAGTCAGCCACCGGATATCCACTTTTCAGGATTTGGTGGATGTGGCCACTCTCGTGGAGCGAGAGAATAATTTGAGTATGGGTTCCCCTCCAGGACATAAAAGGCGGAGTTATACTGGAGAAGGAAGTAGCTCTGGATCGCCTCAGAAAATTGTTCAGCGGTCTGGAACTCGACCACAAGCTGCCTCAGGAGTGCGTATAGGAGGTCGGATGCCCGTTTGCATGAGGTGTAATAGAGCTCATGCGGGTGAGTGCACTTTGGGTGGAGCTCGATGCTATAATTGTGGCCAGCAGGGACACTTTGCCCGTGAGTGTCCTAATACAGTTCAAGGAAGCCGTGGAGGTCGACGTGGTGGAAGAACTAATCAGAGGCAAGTAGCGCAGGCCCGAGTGTATGCTGTTACCCCTGGAGAGGTGGATGATGAGGCACCAGCGACCCACGATGCTGGAGTGATTACAGGTATGGTTCTAAATTAATTTTTGGATTTGATGTTTGGTGTGGTTTGATGTTTCTTTATTTCGGATTTTGTGGGTATATGTGTTTGGTTCAGGAAGAGTCCGGTTGTATGACTTTTATGCTTGCACATTGTTTGATTCGGGTGCATCTCAATCATTTGTGTCTTCTACGTTCGCACGGATATGTAATTTGGTTACGGGACCCCTACCAGAATCATTAGTGGTGAGTCTTCCAAATGGTGAAATGGTTTGTTGTTCTAGAGTTGCGTTGGGTTGTCCCTTGGATTTTGGTGGTAGGACACTTGATGCCGACTTGGTGGTATTCAAGTTGTTGGGATTTGATATTATTCTCGGCATGGATTGGTTATATCGGTATTGTGCAAGTATAAATTGCAGGAGTCGTGTAATCAGTTTTCAACTCCCAGATGGTGATTGTCTAGAGTTTATGGGGAGTAAATTAAAAGAAAAGCCGATGGTTATATCGGCAATTCAAGCGAAGAAAGATATTCTTGTGGAGCGGATGCCTTTTTGGTTCAAGTGGCGTCTACGCCAATTGGGAACAAGTCCTTAGCAGATTTTCCAGTTGTAGAAGAATTTTCCGATGTGTTTGTAATGATTTGCCGGGGTTACCTCCAGTCCGCGAGTTGGAGTTCGCCATTGATTTAGAACCTGGGGCGGCTCCTGTGCATAAAGCCCTTTACCGTATGGCACCACCGAGTTGAAAGAGTTGAAAGTCCAATTGCAAGAGTTGGTCGACAAGGGGTTTATCCAGCCAAGTACTTCGCCATGGGGTGCACCAGTTTTATTTGTTAAAAAGAAAGATGGCACTCTTAGAATGTGTATTGATTATCGAGAGCTTAATAAAGTGACCATCAAGAATAAGTACCCTCTCCCAAGAATTGACGATTTATTTGATCAGCTTCAAGGAGCGGCTATCTTCTCGAAGATTGACTTGAGATCGGGATATTATCAGCTGCGAATAAGAGATAGAGATGTCCCCAAGACTGCTTTTAGATCAAGATATGGGCATTATGAGTTCAAAGTGATGCCTTTTGGGTTGGCTAACGCTCCTGCAGCTTTCATGGATCTGATGAACCGGGTTTTTCGACCTTATCTGGATTCTTTTGTGGTGGTTTTTATTGATGATATTTTAATTTATTCCCAGAATATTGACGAGCATGCTTATCACCTTCGCTTAGTGCTTGGGAAGTTACGAGAGCACCAGCTGTACGCGAAGCTTAGCAAATGTGAATTTTGGCTGGAAGAAGTCAGATTTCTCGGGCATGTAATTTCCCGGGACGGTGTGGCAGTTGATCCCAGTAAGGTGGAAGCTATTTTATCATGGCAGCGTCCTTCGACTGTGCGCGAGATCCGAAGTTTCTTGGGACTTGCTGGATACTATAGAAGATTCGTGGAGGGATTTTCCCGATTATCCGGTCCTCTCACCGCTTTGACTAGAAAGAATGCAGAGTTTGTTTGGTCAGACAAGTGCGAGAGGAGTTTCCAGGAATTGAAGAACAGATTGACAACTGCGCCAGTTTTAGCACTTCCAGAACCACATAAGCCGTTTGTAGTTTTTAGTGATGCATCTAAATTTGGTTTGGGGTGTGTTCTCATGCAAGGAGGACGGGTCGTGGCTTATGCGTCTCGTCAACTGAAAGACCACGAGAAGAATTACCCGACACATGATTTAGAATTGGCCGCGATAGTGTTTGCCCTTAAGATTTGGCGACACTTTTTATATGGGGCAGTTTGCGAGATCTACACCGATCACAAGAGTCTGAAGCATTTATTTTCTCAGAAGAATCTCAACATGAGGCAAAGGCGATGGTTAGAGCTAATAAGTGATTATCAGTGCGAGATTAAATACCATCCAGGAAAAGCAAATGTAGTTGCAGATGCCTTGAGCCGGAAGTCACACTTAGAGGATGAAGCTGAATCTTCTGGAGTGGATTCTTTACTTTGCGGGATGAGAAGGCTCCTTATTGGAAGTTCGCAGCAAGAGGAAGTGATATCTTCAATTCTTGATATTCGAGTAGTTGATTTTGAAGAATTGAAGACTCTTCAAAGAAAAGATCCGAAGCTGTTGGACATTAGAAAAAGGGTCAGAAAATCTAGAGGGCCGTTGCACTACAGTTTGGATAAAGATGGGATTCTTCGATTCCGAGATCGTAGAGTAATTCCTAAGGACTCAGAATTTAAGGAGCGAATTATGGCGGAGGCTCACGCGGCTCCCTATTCCGTTCATCCTGGTAGCACAAAAATGTATCGGGACTTAAGGAAAAATTATTGGTGGGAAGGAATGAAGAGGGATATTGCCTTGTATATTGAGAGATGTGGCACTTGCCGTCAAGTCAAGGCCGAGCATCAAAGACCAGCAGGTTTGCTCCAGCCTCTTCCTATTCCTGAATGGAAATGGGATGACATCACCATGGATTTTGTAGTGGGCTTGCCGAGGACTCCCAGTGGAAAGAACTCAGTTTGGGTGATTGTTGATCGACTGACTAAGTGTGCTCATTTCTTACCGGTCAATAATGCGGATTCTCTGGAAAATTGACCCGCATGTATGTAAAGGAAATAGTGAGACTACATGGGATACCCAAGAGCATAGTGTCGGACAGAGATCCAAGGTTCACCTCCCTTTTTTGGAAGAGTTTGCAGGCGGCTTTAGGTACTAAATTAAAGTTTAGTACTGCTTATCACCCCCAGACAGACGGCCAATCAGAGCGCACGATTCAAACTCTTGAAGATATGTTGCGAGCGTGTGCTATAGAATTTCAAGGAAGTTGGGAGAATCACGTGCCACTCATAGAATTCGCTTATAATAACAGCTTCCATGCATCCATCCAAATGGCTCCTTATGAAGCTCTGTATGGTAGAAAATGTAGATCACCCTTATGTTGGGATGAAGTCGGGGAGAAGAAAATAATTGGACCCGAGATAATACAGGAAATGCAAAATCAGATTCAGATTATAAGAGATAACATGGCTGCAGCGCAAAGTCGTCAAAAGAGTTACGCGGATACCAGGAGGAGAGAATTGTCTTTCGAACAAGGCGATTGGGTTTATCTCAAGGTCTCTCCCATGAAAGGAGTTAAGCGTTTTGGGAAGAAGAGGAAGCTGGATCCGAGATATGTTGGACCTTTTCAGATTTTGGAGAAGGTAGGGTCCGTCGCTTACAGAGTTGCATTGCCAGAATATTTTGGGAATATACACAATGTCTTCCATGTATCATCTTTAAAGAAGAGTTTTGGACAACAAGAGCCTACGCTTTTCGACCCAGGGAGTATTCAGTTGCAACCAGACCTTCTTATGAGGTTGTTCCGTCGCAGATCATGGATTGGAAGGAGCAACAGTTAAGGTCCAAGACGATACTTTTGGTTAAGGTGGCCTGGGGAGATCCGTTAGCTCAAGATTTCTCCTGGGAGCGAGTAGTGGACATGAGGGAGCAGTACCCCTACTTGTTTGAGTGATGACGGTACGTTTCTTAATCTTGGTTGCAGTTGGTTTTATGTGGAATTATATGGCCTTGTTTCAAGTTGGTGTTTGGTCCTGCAAAATTTCTGAGGACGAAATTTGTTTTAAGGGGGGGAGGATGTGATGACCCGTTTTTACGTGTATTTTCACTGAAAGAATATTTAATTTAATTAATATTATAGTGCTTTTATTTTAAATATCGGAATTTAATTGGATTTTATTGGCTGTTGAGATTTAAATTGCTGTTTATATTATTTTAGCTCTTTTTTGGTTTTAAAAATTTAATAGTTGGTTTTTGCTAGTTATTTATTTTATTTTAGCTTAACGATGTGTTTAAAATATTTTCTTGGTGTTTATTTATTTATTTGATGTAGTGTTTAATTTATTTTAGTCGTTTTATGTTTTTATATCGTTTTCGGCGGATCAGTTTCTGGATCCCGGAAGTGAAGTTTGGACTTCATTTCTTTTCCCTTCTTTTCTTTTTCTCTTTTTTCTTTTTCCTTCTTTTCCTTTTCTTTTCTTCTTTTCCTTCTTTCTTTCCTTTCTTTTCCGGTTTCCCTCCCGTGCGCTGCGTCGTTCTCTCTCTCTCCCCTGCACTTTTTCATTCCGCGCAGCCACCTTTGGCCAGCCATATCTCCGCCGTCCGGTGGAGGTGTCATACACCACCCCCGCCATTCTCTTCCTCTCACGGCAGACTACAACCCCTCCAATTTTCAGGACCATCGGAGCCACCGTTAGCCGCCACGAGCCGCTCAAAGTCGCGGCACCAACCCAGTTTTTCCCCTGTTACCGTTTTTCTTCCTCCGCCCAGAACCGCCACTTTCCGGCGGCGTGGCCTCCACCACCCACCCAGAAAACTTCCCCTCCCTCCGGTGCACCACCCCTCCAAAGATCTCCCCCAACCGTGCCGCCGTTTGGCCGGAAAAGCGCATCTAAGCCGCACGGTTTGTCACGTTTCCGGCGCCGTCGCACCACCTCCGGCCACCATCTTTTCACCACTTCTTCCCCTACCTCTTGCCGACCTAACCCACCCATTTCCGGCCTAGATCGGCCACCGGAGCAGCTCCCACGAGCTCAACTCCGATTTGCCGTTTTTCGCTTCTACCGGCGTTTTCAGCCGCCACCCACGGCCAAAACTCACTTCCACTAGCTTCATAAACATCTCTAGACCATTCCCTATCAATTTGGTGTCTTGGTTTGTCCCCGTTCAAAAGTGGGTATTTTGCGACCCACGGCTACAGTGCATTTGCACTGTTACGTTGCTTTCCGCCCATCGTTTGCCGCGCGCCGAACCTTCTAAAAATCCTATATAGCTCTGTAAGTATTTTCCAAACTCTACTTTTAGATTTAATTATATTTTGCTCTTACAATAATTTATTTGGTTGGTTTGCTGATTCCGGACTGAGTCCGAGGAGTTCGGGGGTCGGATGGATGGAGGACGGAGTTGCTTGAATTGTTGTTCTATGGTTGGTTGTATTTGTCGAGCATTGAAATTTGCATTTACATGGTGCATGCACGTGTATTTTATTTTAATTGAGAAAATCCTGTTTTATTGGCGTAAATGGATTTTTGGGAGTGTGCGTATCACGAGCCCAAGCCGGGATGGGTTATTATCTCGGTGGAGCTCCTCTGGTCACTCGGGAGTGGATAATACTGAGTGACATCCCCTGGGTTGTCGCTGGGCGACGACCGGATCGCACGATACGGTAACACTGTCGTGTCGACTCCGTGGTCCCTAGAGTGGCGGGGACTAGAGGATGGCCTGTCCAGGTACGCGCGAGGCGCGAGTCTGGGCATCACTCGTGTAGGTGTCACACGCGTAGACGTTACCTGCGGTGTGGCACAGAGCCAGAGTGTGCGGATGATCCCTAGGGGAGGTCATGGTGCATGCATAATCGGTTGGTTTTTATGGTTTTCGGATACGGGCCATTTCTGGGAAAATGGCGAGGATGTATTGAGAACTTGTGATCCATTTTCTGGGAAAATGGTGGTTTGGGCCATTATCGGGGATAATGGCGAGGTTTGTTTAGAGGATATGTTTTGAGCCAAATGGATTTTTGGCGTGCGTGGAAAAAATATAGTTTGTGAGTTTTGTGCATTGGCATTTATTCATGCATATTGTTAGAGTTTAATATGCTTTTATCTAGTGGTGTTTGGATTTTACTTACCTGCGGCACCATTTTTAGTACCGTAGATTTTGGTGCAGAGTTCGAGGATGAGGAGGAGGCTGAGCCAGAGGATACGGCTCCGCCGGAGATCTGAGTTGGAGTTCATGCTTTGTAATTGGTTTTAAAACAATATTTATGACTTGTAATATTTTATTATGTATATTTGAACCGCTTTGTATTTTATTTTAAAAAAAAAATCTGGTACTTAATTTTATGACTTTGCTATCCGCTGCGTATTTCCTTGTGCACATGCGTCGCTTGCACACACTTGACACTCGTCGATAGGATGGTGACCCGGGTTGTCACCATCCGGACGTCTCGAATTCCCCGTGTGGGTACTGGGGATTTGGGGGCGTCACACTTGCACACCATACGTGGCATCCAATATTTTGTTTTAAAAAAAAAAAAGTCAAAACGTGCGTTTTTTGATGGGGTCAAGACGGTTTGATTTTTCCATTTTCGATTTCGAAATCCTCTCGCGAAAGCCCCTGTTCGTCGCCCACGTGACAGTTCCTCCGCCCAGCACCACCGGCGACGCCGTCTCTCCGCCCAGAAACATCGAGCATAGTACTTCGTCTGGACAGAGCTGCCGGTCCTTGGGAAACCAAATAACAGAGCAACCGGTAATTTTTTTGAATCTGCGAAGACCCCCCTCCCTCACCACCGCCACCTTTGTAACTCATTTTGACCAGAACCCCACCTTTGCTCCTCTCTCTATATAAAGCCCTATACCTCCAATCAGGATCTGTCCTCTCTTATCACGACTCTTCAACAAGAACTCTCATCCGACTCCATCTTCGACCCTCTTTCATTCCCTTCATCTGAATTCGACTCGGAAAATCCCTCGACAGCCACTGCCACCCTGGAAGACCAAACCTCCTCCTCGTCTTCTTTTTCTTCTTCTTCCTCACCTTCAACACTGCTTCTGAAGGAAGATGAGGATCAAGAGGATGACAAGGAGAGGGTTATCAGACACCTCCTTAAAGCTTCCGATGACGAGCTTGGGATTCCGAACAGAGAAGTTGGAGTAGTTTATGACGGCGATATAGATGGGTTTAACGGTGGAGATGGGTTGTCTTTGTGTGATAGTCTGTGGGAATTAGAAGATGAAGCTACCAACTACTATACCTTGTTGTAGTCTGAGCTTTTCGTGTAGTTATGTAGCTGCAGTTAGCTAGGGCTCAAGCTGAAATAGCATAGGTTAAAAGACAGGAAAGCAGAGAAATGCTGTGGGGTTAAAATTAAAATGAAAATTCAAAGGAGGGTATAGAAAATGGAGATCTTTCTGTTATCTGTGAAAAGTATGGAAGAAAGTGTCCCCCGTCTTTTGCAAGAAAAGATCAAATTTGTAGGAGAAAGGTTATTCATATTCCCTCTATTTTTTGGTTAATTTATTAACGCAGACCGTTCTCTCTCCTTCCTTTATCTACCCTGTGAAAGAAATGAACATACACTGCCATAGCCCACAAAAAATCAATGACAAGTACCAAAAAAATTAAGTATTGTCAACAATATTCGGCGTACTTAACACTGCAATACTCGGATGGATGAGGGAGAGAGTCTGGGTTTCAGAATCACGGAACGAGGGAGGGAACAGAGCTCGAGCTACATTTCTCAAAATGAAATGTTTGCCAATACTGAGGGAGGGAACATCCTCTAGGGAGAGTTTGGTCATTTCACCCATGCCACGTGTGGTATGCGTTTGCTGCTCCCAAACAGGGGCTGCTCCCAATACTTATTCTTATATATAAATTGAGCACGCATTCTAAGATGTCATTTGTCAGACCACATCATGCTAGCGGGCGGTCCAGTGTTATAGTTCGACATACAGCAAGTTATAAATTTCTTATTTTTTATTTAACTTTTTAAAATATGTTCGTAATATTTTTAATTGTTAAATAATAACAAAAATACATAATTTTATTAATAGTCATTTTTTCAATCTTTAAGAAAAAAAAAAATTTAAAATAGATGAACGAACGAGAGCTCCACTACCATTTTGCAACTGTAAAACATAACGTTTGACCATCAAAATTGACCAAAATTTCACAATAACAATAATATATTAATAACTAATAAGAATCTCCATCTTATCTCACCCATCAAACACTCGGACGCTAGAGAGCCATGGCGTCTTTGGCTCAGCAATTCACAGGGCTGAAATGTCCACCACTCTCTTCCTCACAGCTCTCAAAGCCCTTCTTCTCTTCTAAACAAATCCATCAGAAGCACACTTCGGTATCTCCCATTGTCTCGGCGGCAGTGGCAATCTCAAATGCTCAGACCAAAGAAAGGGTCAAGCTCAAAGAACTCTTCGAGGAGGCCTATGAGCGGTGTCGCACTGCCCCAACGGAAGGCGTTTCATTCACTCTTGAGGACTTCCAGACGGCTCTCGACAAGTACGACTACAATTCTGAGCTTGGGACCAAGGTTGGTTGGCCACTCTTTTGTGTCCCAGAGTTTGGATGTGCTCTTTCGAATTGTGAGTTGGAGTTGGGTTTGGGGTGATAATTCGTTTATGGGCATGAGCTAAATTGAGGGATTATTAATTCACTTGCCGTGAAAGTCGTATTCTCAAAGTAGGCATGTGCAGGGTGGTGGTTTTGTATGAGTTCTCAAAATGGGTGTGAACAAACTTGAGGCGCTTTATGTGAATTTCTGTGCACTTTGATATTGCGTGTGTGTGTTATTAAACTCACGTTGATGAGTTGATTTACGAGTTTGAGTGACTGCAAAAAAGTGCACAGGAGAAAGGATAATTTTTTTTTTTTTTTTCGTGACGTGTTTGGGTGACTGCAAAAATCATTTAAGAAAGAGAACAAGGATTTGTCATATTTGATTCCATTTCCTGAATGAAAAATGATAAACACACAAGTAAAGAAAGGAAGCTATAGCCTATTACTTTTGTATTGTTGCATTCGGTTCTTTTTATGCCAAAATGAATATGAACGAAGTCATGGACACACGAGGAAGAAAAGTTTGATGAGTTCTATGCATATTTTCTTTCAGGTCAAGGGAACTGTATTCAGCATTGATAAGAATGGCGCACTAGTTGACATTACTGCAAAGTCGTCGGCATACTTGCCTGTTCAAGAGGCATGCATTTACAAAATAAAAAATGTGGAAGAAGTAGGGATAATCCCTGGTTTGAAAGAGGAGTTTGTAATTATCGGAGAAAATGAAGTTGATGATAGCTTGATCCTCAGCTTAAGAACAATCCAGTATGGACTTGCATGGGAAAGATGTAGACAGCTTCAAGCTGAGGATGTAGTCGTCAAGGGTAAGGTGGGTGCCTGCACACCGAAATTTTGCTTCTGTTCTGGTTTCTTCTCTTGTCTGGAATGTTAGTATGTGAACCTTTTCCACTATTATATTTAGACAATAAGTGAGATGCTAAGCACCTTGATTAGGATTCCCTAGGGTATGTTGCAGGTCAAATGCGTTGGACTTCAACTGATATTCGGTCTGGGAAGTTCTTGCCATAAATCCTTTCTTTATTTGCTTACTCCTGAGTCTTTCATGAATTCAATTATTCTTGCATTATTGGAAGTATGTGCTGTTTGCATGACTGTTCTCTATTCTTTCCTCTTATTTATTTATATTGATTCCTGGAATTTATATGCAGGTTGTCAGTGCAAATAAAGGTGGAATTGTGGCTATGGTGGAAGCCCTTAGAGGGTTTGTTCCTTTTTCACAGATATCATCGGTTAGTTCTTAAACATGGTTTGTACATTCCCATGCCTCAATATAGTTGGTTTGTACCTTTTGGTAATTACGTGAAAAAGTCGTAGGTGAAAAGAATTTAAAGCAGCAGTCGAAGTCAGGATGAACTGGCTGCATTATTGACTACACTTAAGCATGTATCAAATGATGAAAAAAGTAAAAACTACATTGCCTCATAATAAAGCATGCATGATACTTGTTTAATGTCATGTTGAGAAAATTTTGCAACACTAATGTTAGACTAATCAAGTATTGTACCTGTCATCATTATTTGATTGTATTTTGTTATGTATATGATTCTGAGCATGAGATATTCTGACAAGCATTTCTTTCTCTACTGTGCTTCATAGTTGATATCCAATTATTTGAAATCTAAAATTTTCACACTTGCTTGTGCGTATGTATCAGAAATCCCCTGCAGAAGAGCTTCTTGGTAAGGAGCTTCCACTGAAGTTTGTGGAGGTTGATGAGGAACAGTCAAGGCTTGTCCTCAGTAACCGCAAAGCCATGGCCGATAGCCAGGCACAACTAGGAATTGGATCGGTTGTCATTGGAACTGTGCAGAGCCTAAAGCCATATGGTGCCTTCATTGACATTGGTGGAATCAATGGCCTTCTTCATGTTAGTCAGATCAGTCATGATCGCGTCTCTGATATTGCAACGGTTCTTCAACCTGGTGATACTCTCAAGGTATGTCCTTAATATGAGTTCTTGGCAGATAATTGATGCTATTCTGTAGAGATGAACATTTTTAAACTAAGTCTCATGCCTCATGGTGTAGGTCATGATACTGAGCCATGATCGTGAGAGAGGCCGTGTGAGTCTTTCGACCAAGAAGTTAGAACCTACTCCTGGAGATATGATTCGCAATCCAAAGCTTGTTTTTGAGAAGGTATTTTCCAAAAATTGATTCTAAGCCTTATTAGTAGTTGCGTTTTTTTTATTATCATATTCTATATTCTGGTGATGGAGGTTAATCCTTTCTTTTGATTATGTTCCCACCATCATGGTGGATAGAGGAGGCTCCAAAATGAAGTTTTTCTTTTTTTAGCTTATATTCCCCTTTTCTCTGATACATGAAAGATTTCTATGTTGATTCCAATCATTTCAGAATTAGAGAGGAATTTATATCTACGTTAATGATTTTCTGGCAGGCGGAGGAAATGGCTCAGACGTTCAGGCAGAGGATAGCTCAAGCAGAAGCTATGGCTCGTGCAGATATGCTTAGGTTCCAGCCTGAGGTACTTGTTTAGTTATTATCTCCTTATATATTTGAAATAGTCCAAAAAAAAAAATAAAGGAATTAGGAGATGTGCATGGAAGACCAATATATGATTGACATCAATTTGAGAGCATTGTGTGCTGAGAACATGAACTAACATTCCTGAAGGTCAGGGGTTCAAGGGCTGGGAGAGATTATCAGTGTATATTTTAATGAGATTATTTATCAATTTTTCTGAGCCTAATTTTGCAAATACTCTCCATCTGCAGAGTGGATTGACTCTCAGCTCCGATGGAATCTTGGGTCCTCTCACTTCAGACTTACCGGCAGAAGGTCTAGATCTGAGTGATGTTCCTGCAGCTATAGATCATGATTGAGACTTGCATAACGTTTCTCCCTTTCTGCAAAATCATACTCAAATATTTACTTCTGCATCCAAACAGATGATTATTTAAATTTTATTCGGATCATAGTTACTTGACCAAGCTTGTTCTTTTTCTTTTTCTTTTCTTTTTTAATAAAAAGAGTCTTACTAATGTCACGTGATCATGATGGGCATATTTCCTGGGTGCTTTGATATTGTTTTGCGATTACTTCTATTTACTTCAGAACCAACACCTTGGTATGACTTAAATGGGCATTAGATAAGCAGCCTAGTGTGCAAAAGTTCACTAGGGCAAGTAGCAGAATATTCAAAATCGACCAGGAAACACTGATAAGCCGCATTCTCAGTCTCTGTATCTAGAAAAAGTGTCATGAAATTGCCAATAACAAGCCTACAGTTAGAACAGTACCTTTTCAGGAGTCTAATGATCATCCGTACTTTTTTGCTTTTATTTGGTTATCGATCTACTTATTTAGATTTTACCAGCCTCTCTTGAACGCGTTAATGTGTAGACAGCGTGAATTGCCACTAATCCGTAAGTACGATGTCATGGAAGTACGTGAACGTAGAGATTGCAGGCTTATAATTTTTTGGCAAGAGCCCAGAATAAAGAACATGATGTTGGGTTGGAGGACCTGAGTAAAGAACCAACCTTCATCTTCCACCTGAAATATTGACTTCTTGTGCTCCTCCCTGGACT
The DNA here is from genome assembly GCA_011037825.1 of Carya cathayensis. Taxonomy (NCBI): domain Eukaryota; kingdom Viridiplantae; phylum Streptophyta; class Magnoliopsida; order Fagales; family Juglandaceae; genus Carya; species Carya cathayensis. The sequence continues at coordinate 436,891 of QGSO01000446.1, forward strand.
CTCTCTCTCTCTCTCTCTCTCTCTCTAAGAGTCTCTCTGCAAAGCCACTCTGAAAACAGGGAGGAGTTTCAATACCTACCAACCCTCCTCTCCGCTCGCCCCCATCTCCCCGGAGGGGAGGTTTAGAAAGCCTTTTTCTATACTTTGTCTTTTCGTGCTTTTGGTTTTAGAAAGGATGAGAACTACACGCACCGCACCTTGCCACTCTTCAATAGGTTATCTACTAGGACAAACCAGAAGCACCTCATTACGCCTCTTCCTAGTGTGATGCCCTACAAAAGCAGTAAGTCAAAACACAGAAGTTCATAGCTTTCTAGACTTCCAAAATACTAAAACCACCTATGAAGCTACTACCATTTTATTGGTATTTGATCAGAAAAGAAAGCCCAAGACCGAAACCTTTATTAAGCTCCTTTATTCTTTTGTTTTTCTCTCGAGCAATGCTACACAACCTCCCAATCTCCACACACTATTTTTTTTTCAAATTTTTCAAATTATTTTTTAAATTTTTTTAAGTTTATTCTTCTTAAATTAATTCAATTTTTCTATTCATTATTCATATATTAAATATTTGATAAAAGAAAAAAATAATAACAATTAAAAAAAATGCGGTGTGTGGAAATTGTGTGAATAGTAATAAGTTGTGTAGATTTTTTCATTCACAATATCTTCTCTCCAAAAAAAGAAAACAAAAAAAAAGAAATGATTGGCACTTATACGCTACTCAAACTAACCAGATCTCAACACATGCTGTATTAAGATTTAAATTTCTTTTAGGTTAGTATTAGCTAGTATCACAACATGCTAGCTAATACATAGACCTCATTTTGTTCTTTCTGGAGCTGTTTCCAAGTAAACAAGAGAAGCTAGTTTTCAGTAAGTTGTAATCTGGTTAGCTTCCTCTGCTGCCGCTCTTCTTGCCTTTCTTTTGCTTCTGTTTCAACTGAGTCAGTCCTGCAGCCGTTATCTTCACATTGCCAATAATTGCTGCAACTAGCTCGGGATCTGTACATGCTTTCATTAATTCCTTCTCTCTACTAGTTGCTTCTGGCATGTGGCTAAACAAATTCATGGCAGTTTTTGCGGCTGCAAAAAAGTGAAAAAAAAATAAAAAATAATGGATTATTAATGAATTGGCTATTTAGAAGTTGGGACTTCATCAATAATGTAATGTTCCAAAGGTTAGCCCGCTAAAGCTGTGATACTGTTCCATACATCCACAGTGAGGTTGAAGATAAGAAAAACTTGAAAGTGATGTCCCAACAATGAAGGCAGAACATGTCATCACACACATTGCATGAAATGTAGAGCAGGAATTTTGACCAAGTGAAGATCAGAAGGAAAAAAAAAAAAAAAAGTTCTCACCAAATGAAAGGGAGGTGTGTTGTGGTGGTGGTGGTGGTGGTTGGGGGTTGGGGGTGGGGGGGGGGGGGGGGGAGCTTAATAAGTGTAGATATTAGGAAAATGGAAATTTTGGATACCTTTCCCTTTCTTTGCAGTGCCAGGAATTATCTTGACACGGTACTTGTATGATTGGAGTGCATTATAAGGACCACAGACAGGCACAGCATATAAGAGAACATCAGTTGGCAGTGGATTCCCAGTCAAGTAATCCACATCATTTAATTTCCCTTTCTCTTCTTCACCAATCTCATGAACGTCATCTTCTTCCATGGCCACCTTGTCCATCTCAGAAGTATTACCCAAAACCATATGGGGATCACCATCAACGCTACCACTTGCATGACTATACGAAGATTCATCTGGATGCTCTCGACAGTCCCGAGACAGGTGACCTACCTTCTTACATTTGTAACATATTTTTGTAGCATCATCAGGACCTGCCGGATTAAAAGAATTGCTATGAAATAACCACTTTAGATGATCATGAACATCAATACAAATAATCAATGTTACTACTTTTTTTTTTTTTTGGTAAGTAATAGAAGATTTTATTGAAACAAATGTATAAGCAAAAAGCCCATGTACACAGGAAGTATAAAAAAGAAAACACCCAAATACTGAAAACCAAAATAGGAAGGAATGAACAAAAAAATTCCAGATTTGTTCTAAAGAAAACTCTTTATCATTAAAAGACTGCTCATTCCTTTCCATCCAAATACAGCACATAAGATACAAGGGGATCATCTTTCACACTGCACCCACTTGAGAACAGCCATGAATTCCATTCCAGCAAGCAAGTAGTTCAACCACTCTCGATGGCATCACCCAATCCAAGATAATTTTGCCAAAAACACCATTCCACAAAGCCCTTGCCACCTCACAATGCAAAAGGAGGTGATCCATTGTTTCCCCATTCTTTTTGCACATGCAGCACCACTCCATAACAAGAATACCTCGCTTCCTTAAATTGTCCAATGTCATGATTTTCTCAAAAGAAGCTATCCAAATGAAAAAAGCCACCTTAGATGGCACATGTGACCTCCAAATACTCTTCCGAGGAAAGGAAGGACTGTCCTGAAAAGACAATAACTTATAATACAAACAGTGAATTTTTTACTCCCCTTCCAAGTCCACAACATCCTATCCAAGGCATCACCATTAATCCTTAGTGAGTATAAAAAGCTAAAAAAAGTTGAAACTTCATCAATCTCCCAATCTTGAACTGCTGAGTTAAACACATATCCCACCGAATCACACCATTAGAGCAAGAAAACAGATCTGAAACAACAGCAAACTTATCTGAAGCCAATCTAAAAATAACTGGAAACATACTGTGCCCGCTCACCACACCAAATGTCAAACCAGAAACGGATCCTTGATCCCTCGCCAATAGCAAAGTTCACATGACTAACTAAACTCTCCTTGTGACGCCCCCAAGTCCCCACGCCCGGACACGGGGAAATTGAGACGTCCGGATGGTGACAACTGACAACACGGGTCACCACCCTATTGACGAGTGCCGAGTGTGTGCAAGCGACAAAAGTGCACGAAGAGATACGCAGCGGATAGTAAAGATATATAACTAAGTACCAGAATTTTTTTCTTAATTAAAATACAAAGAGGTTCAAAACATATATAATAAAATATTACAAATACAAATAGTGTTTTAAAGCCAACCCCAAAGCATAAGTTCCAACTCAAAACTCCGGCGGAGCCGCATCCTCGGGCTCAGCCTCCTCCTCCTTCTCGATTCCTGCACCAAAATCTACGGTACCAAAAATGGTGCCGCAGGTAAGTAAAATCCAAGACCCACTAGATAAAAACATATAGAACTCAAACAATATGCATGAATAAATGTCAATGCACCAAACCCATAAAACCGTATTTTTTCCACGCACGCCAAAAATCCCATTTGGCCCAAAAACATATTCTTTCCAAATGTCACGTCAAAAGTCCATTTGGCCCATATCCAACTCAATCCAAACAAACCGTATGCACCATGACCTCCCCTAGGGGTCATCCGCACACCCTGGCTCCTGTGCCACACCGCGGGAATCCACCACGCGCATGACACATAAACAAGCGATGCCCAGTTCCGCGCCCTGCGCGTTCGTAGCCAAGCATCCTCAAGACGAGCGATGTCCAGTTCCACGCCCCGCGTGTTCGTAGCCAAACATCCTATAGCCCTTGCCAGTGAAGGGCCACGGAGTCGGTGCATAGAGCGATGCCCGGTTCCACGCCCAGCGTGTTCGTAGCCAAGCATCCCCTAGCCCCCGCTCCCATTGTCGCTCGGTTCCACGCCCGGCGTGTTCGTAGCCAAGCCTCGACTCAGGGGACGTCACTCAGTATTTCACGCTCCCGAGTGACCAAAGGAGCTCCACCGAGATAATTCCCCATCCCGGCTTGGGTCGTGGTACACACGCACCCGAAAATCCTTTTACGCCAATAAAACATGATTTTCTCAATTTAAATAAAATGCACGTGCATGCACCATGTAAATGAAATCTCAATGCTCGACAAAAACAACCAACTATAAAACAACAAATCAAGCAACTCCGTCCTCCATCAATCCGACCCCCGAACTCCTCGGACTCAGTCCGGAATCAACAAACCAACCAAATAAATTATTGTAAGAGCAAAATATATTTAAATCTAAAAGTAGAGTTTGGAAAAATACTTACAGCCTATATATGATTTTTAGAAGGTTCGGCGCGCGGCAAATGATGAGCGGAAAGCAACGTAACAGTGCAAATGCACTGTAGCCGTGGGTTGCAAAATACCCACTTTTGAACGGGGACAAACCAAGACACCAAATTGATAGGGAATGGTCTAGGGATGTTTATGAAGCTAGTGGAAGTGAGTTTTGGCCGTGGGTGGCGGTGGAAACGGCGGTCGAAGGCCAAGAAGGGGCTGATCGGAGTTGAGCTCGTGCGAGCTGCTCCGGCAACGGATCGGGGCCGAAATTAGGTGGGTTAGGACGGCAAGAGGTAGGGGAAGAAGTGGTGAAAAGATGGTGGCCGGAGGTGGTGCGACGGCCCGGAAACGGTGACAAACCGTGCGGCTTAGATGCGCTTTTCCGGCCAAACGGCGGCACGGTTGGGGGAGATCTTTGGTGGGGTGGTGCGCCGGAGGGAGGGGAAGTATTTCTGGGTGGGTGGTGTAGGCCACGCCGCCGGCAAGCGGCAATTCTGGGCGGAGGAAGAATTCGGCAACAGGGGGAAAAACTGGGTTGGTGCCGCGACTTCGAGGGGCTCGTGGCGGCTAACGGTGGCTCCGATGGTCCTGAAAATTGGTGGGGTTGTAGCCTGATGTGAGGGGAAGAGAATGGTGGGGGTGGTGTATGACACCTCCACCGGACGGCGGAGATATGGGCGGTCGAAGGAGGCTGCGCGGAAAGGAAAAACAGAGGAGAAAACTGGGCTGGGGCAGCAACTTTAGGCCGTGCGTGGCGGCTAACGGTGGGTCCGATGGCTCTGAAAATTGGTGGGGATGTAGTCTGGTGGGAGGGGAAGAGAATGGCGGGGGTGGTGTACGACACCTCCACCGGACGGCGGAGATATGGCCGGCCAAAGGTGGCTGCGCGGTAAGGAGAAAAGGGAGAGGAGCGCGCGGGGAGAGAGAAAACGGGAAGAAAGAAGAAGAAAGAGGAAGAAAAGGAAAGAAAAGGAGAAAAAGGAAAAGGAAAAGGGAAAAAGAAAAAGAGAAGAGAAAAGAAATGAGGTCCAATCCTCACTTCCGGGATCCAAAAACTGTTTCGCCGAAAACAATATAAAAACATAAAACGACTAAAATAAATTAAACACCACATCAAATAAATAAATAAACACCATTTAAAATATTTTAAACACAATGTCAAGCTAAAATATAATAAATAACTAGTAAAAACCAACTATTAAATTTTAAAACAAAAAACGAGCTAAAATAAATTGAACAGCAATTTTAAACTCAACAGCAAATAAAATCCAATTAAAATCCGATAATTTAAAATAAAAGAACTATTATTTTAATTAAATTAAAATATTCTTTCAGTGCAAATACACGTAAAAGCTGGTCATCACACTCCCAACCCTTTCTAATGAACTTCCAAAGCCCCACACCATAAGTCCCCCAAATGGCATTAGAACACCAACTCCCCCATGCACTACCATACTTCCAATCTAATATCTCCCTCCAAAGCGACTCCCCTTTCCATTTGATATCTCCATAGCCACTTTCCCAATAACGCCTTATTGAAGGACATCAAATTATGAACACCTAGCCCTCCAACCGAAATGGAAGTACAAATTTTATTCCTACTAACAAGATAGAACTTAGTAGCTTCACCCATACCATCCCATAGTAAAGCACGAAACAGCTTCTCAATCTGGTTTGCCACTCCTGCGGGCAGTGGAAACAGTGATAGAAAATAAATAGGGAGATTAGAGAGAGTACTCTTCAAAAGAGTAAGTCTACCGCCTTTAGATAAGTAAAGACACTTCCAACCAGCCAACCTTCTCTCAATTTTCTCAACAACCCCATCCCAAATAGCACGAGCCTTAAAAGGCGCCCCCAACAGGAGTTCCAAATATTTCATAGGAAGTGAGGCAATCTTACGGCCCAACAATCTTCCCAAACTATTGATGTTGCGCACCTCCCCCAACGGAACCAACTCGGACTTGCCCAGATTCACCTTAAGTCCCGAAACAACTTCAAAGCATAATAGTACAGCCCTTACGGCTTGAATATGGCCACAGTCCGCATTATAAAAAATGATGGTGTCATCTACAAAAAGAAGATGCGAAAGAGTAACAAACCCGTTAGTTTCATTACCAACTGAAAAGCTAGATAGAACCCCCCCCCCCCCTCCTCTTACAACAACCTCCACCATCCAGCCTCCATAACAATGACAAAAAGGAAGGGAGATAAAGGGTCCCCATCTCAATCTGCGTGAACTATGGAAAAAACCAGCAGGATTGCCATTGATCAAAACCGAGAATTGGGGAGTTGAAACACAGTGCTTAATCTATGAACACCACCTTGCCCCAAAGCCACATCTCTCAAGCATATAGAATAGGAAATCCAAATTCACATGATCAAAAGCCTTTTCCATATCCAGCTTACAAAGGACATCGGGGGTGCCCTTCCCCAGCTGATTGTCAAGGCATTCATTAGCAATAAGCACCAAATCAAGGATTTGTCTACCCTGAATAGATGCATTTTGGGGCTTAGAGATGATTTGTTCCACCACCTTACTAATTCAATTAGCAAGAAACCTTCGATATTATCTTCTAAACCCCACTCACAAGACTAATAGGTCGAAAATCCTTTAGTTTAGAGGCCCTAGGCTTCTTAGGGATTTAAAGCAATGAAGGTGGCATTAAGAGATTTTTCAAACTTTTTAAAAGAGAACAACTCCCGAAAAACCCAGATGCCAACCGTCTCTACTTTCTACAAACACATGTTACAACTTTTATATATGACAACTGAATTATCCACCCCTACTATGCATTCACAAAAAACTTGGAGAACATACCATTGCCAGGTTTCTTCTCTTTGACTGCAGCTGCATTTCCATTTTGTGTCTCTCCATCAGTCTTGTTTGTTTTTCCAGCAGACTGAAAATTCACAAATATTCAGTTTTAAATTTTTTGATTGGTAATATTTGGTGTTAAATTTATTAGTTTATTAACTAGAAAATGACCATGGAACAACAAAGAGGTACTGGACAAGTTTCCATACACAATTCGTCAAAAGAAATATCTGCATGGAATCCTAAACTCAAGAAATGAATGACAACTACAACTGAGTGAGTGTGTAATGAACTCTAATTGGTAATATAGTAAGGGATTTACAGCCTATCCTAAAAACTATAAAAATTAATTACAGTGCATTGTCAGTATGTCATCTGTATCTTAACATTGGATTTTACATTTCCAAAAGGCAAAGAACTGAATTACTGCAGGGTAAAAGAACCACTGAAAACTAGCCTTGCTCACTAGAAAATGACCATGGAACAACAAAGAGGTACTGGACAAGTTTCCATACACAATTCGTCAAAAGAAATATCTGCATGGAATCCTAAACTCAAGAAATGACAACTACAACTGAGTGAGTGTGCAATGAACTATAATTGGTAATATAGTAAGGGATTTACAGCCTATCCTAAAAACTATAAAAATTAATTACAGTGCATTGTCAGTATGTCATCTGTATCTTAACATTGGATTTTACATTTCCAAAAGGCAAAGAACTGAATTACTGCAGGGTAAAAGAACCACTGAAAACTAGCCTTGCTCAACGAGTGGGGTTATATACAGATATTCACAAGCACATGGACACACATGCACCCATATAAACTATGCCCACAGATAAGATTGTCATGGATGGAGAGACATCAGCACCAAAAAAAAGGAAAGAAGAACAAATCAATATAAGAAGGTAGAAGAAATATATGTATCTCTCCTGAAGACTGGCATAGAAAGAAAAGTGCAAGTACTTATACTCACAGCCAGTAAAGCCATACGAATGTTCCTTTCTTCCTCATCTTGATCAGCATACTTCTCCTTCATCTTCTTCAGTTTACCCCTCTGTCCACGGCTGATTTTTCCACCACCTGGCACTGTAGTTTGGGATTTTTTCTCTTGATAACCAACAGAAGTATCACTTTCTTGTGGTTTTTCAGTTTCATTATCAACATCTGTGTCTACACCCACACTTTTCTGGCCTTTCTTGAGTTTTCTCCTCTCAGCCTTCGAGATATAAGGTTTATCTTTAGCTATAGCTATTTTCTCTTCAAGATTATTTTTCTCAAATGGATCAATATGAGAAACTTCAAGCCCATAGCTTCTACCAGATACACTGGCAGATCCTAGCCCAAGAGCTCGATCAATGAGATCCTCAAGTTGTGGGGTGACTGAAGCAACACCATTCCCAGCAATACCAGATACATTTTCGTTATCAACAAAGGTAGGCCTCTCCTCAACTGAAAATTCATGAGAATCAATATCTTCTGTACTAGTGGTAGTCAAACCACCATGAGCAGGTTCTAGCTCTGATTCTTCAAATACTGATTTACGCAGATCTGTAGATAAATCTGGAATGCTTTTCAATTCCACACTAAGTTTTTCATCCATGACTTCAGTCTGCGACTCTGTATCAGATTTTTCTTTGAGAAGCTGACTATCTTCCACATCATTTATGCTTTCATCTTCACCTCTTACCCTCCTTTCATTTAAATGTGATCCCAAGGAGCTCTCATCCAAGCGAAATAACAATCCAAATCCCATAACAAGAGGGTGTGGAGGAAGAAAGTTTTTCTTCCCACGAATCATAAAACTCCCAACTGTAAGATATTCCCCAGTAGGAGCAGTTTTACTAACCTGGTGAGGATGAACCCACCAAGCACTTGTGACAATCTTTGAGTCCCATGCCTGACTATGGCAAACCTACATCAAAAAGTAAAAGAAAATTTGTAATCGTATTTTTATCTAGCATAGTTATTCACACAACCAAAATGACCAATATATCGAAAGGTTACTGACTTACTGTGAAACATCCTGCTTGGTTTAAAGTCAGAGGAGGTACTGGTTGTTCAGGCCGGTGATTTTTAATCACAGTACTAGAAGCTCCATGCAGATCTCCATGGACATACCTGTTACAGAATCAAAATCAACATCAGAATAGACATACACTTTAAATTCTCATGAACCCTAGCAACAGCATACTTGTTATATCTGAAGTCATTGAAGATATTACTAGTTTTCCCAGAAAAGGAAAGAAGATAAAAATCACCCAGTCGGGATTTAGTACATATTATAAAAACATGATCCAAGCATTTACTTACAGATCTCCTTTTGACATATAACGCTTGACTATCATCTCATTCTGTTGAGCATCACGCCCACTGATAACTAAATAATTCTCACTGCTGATAAACCAATTAAACTTTTCAAACCAGTGAACTTTGCGCATATGTGAAATTGTGGCAATGGTTTTTTCCTGCATTATTATTTGTAGGAAGAAGACAATCAGCATACAACAACGCATCCAAATTGATAACAACAATTAAAAAACAAAATTTGGGTACAAATTGACAATTATCTGCAGGTCAGACTGCTTTTCCCTTGATACAAACAATGTTGACCATGTATTAGACATGACACCTATGTCAGTGCCTATAGACACCCAAGTCACCAAGTTTGAATCCTGTAAATCTATGAATTACTGGCTGGGAGAACGTAATCCCATTTTTCAAGTTGGAGTGAAAGACCAGCTCAGGTCGAACTCTGGTTTCAGCTTGCAACTCGGCACTGATTCTCTTTTTAGCAGAAACTGATAATTGTGCTCATCTTGCAAATTTTTCAATTCCAAATGCATTTTACTCCAATAAATAAATATTCATACTCTGATAAATCGGCTGTAAATCGAAATGAATGATAGAGAGGCTACCAGAACTTCCTTAAATACTCCAATATGAACCGTCTACTTTCTCTTTACTAACATTAAAATCGCCACAAAACACAATTGCGGTGATCCTATGTTGTAGTTCACTTTATATCTCTAGCATGAAACACGTTGTGAAACACAATTCCTCTTGCAAGATGACAACATTTGGGATCTTCAATTCTAAGATCCTGGTTTGAGCATAGAAAAGTACTGAAGGGGATCTAAATTGCTTGGTGACTTATCAAAAAAAAAAAAAATTGCTTGGTGATTCCAAGAGGCTATAATTTTAATATTGACTAGTTCTTTTAGAGTATAGGCCCATATGTGGATTGAGCTTTTCTTAAGCCGTTACAAATGATGTTGGATACAATCCCAACTCAAAATGTAAGACTTGAGCCTGCCACCTATAATGGAATTGCATGATGAGAACATCAGGGATTTGAGGGAGAGATTGAAATATCCCGGATTGAGTATAGAAGGGTGGTGAAGGGGATCCCACATTGCTGGGGAAGAAGAAACTTGCCCTTTATTATGATTCCAAGGGACTCCAACTGTGGCATTGACTAGTCTTTCTGGAGTATAGGCCTAGACAATCCCTACCATAAGTGTGGGATTTAAGCCATGCCACCTATGATGGAATGGCCTAACGAAAACGTTAGAGATTTAAAAGGGGGAGATTGTAATACTCCAGGTTGAAGGAAGAAAGGTAGTGAATGAAACATTGCTTGGAAAGAAAAATTTCTTGCCCTTTATAATGATTTCAAGGGGGGACTAGCCCTTTTGGAGTATAGACCCAAACATGTCTTGAGATTTCCTAGGGTTGTTCCATCAATGTGTGCAATCTAATACATTATTGATATTTTTTATTGTTATAAGTACATTATTGATCTTATTAACTGAGTTTATCATATTTAGCCAGATAATAGCCATAGTTTTTGATAAGTCAGATCATATCATAATCAGGTGCAAAAGACATTTGAGATCCAGGCCCACATTCTCTCATTACACAATGATCATCAAAGCTGCATCCAAAGTAACAAGTTTCACATTAATGTTGAAACTGATGGGCTTTGCACAAATCATCAGTGTGATAAAGCCTATCGAAAGCTCAAATAAGGTGCTGATAGAGATTTACTGAACCCCAAAACTACCAGCCACCCCAATCTAATTCACGATAGCCATACTTGTGAGGAAATTTATAAGCCAATCAATCAAGCAAATATGCGCAGTTGGCTAGCAAAGGAAATCTGGTACAGATATCTGTTTAATGAGGACAATTAAGGATCACATCCATTGCATATTCTACATTATAGCCAGCAACACCACCCCCCCCCCCCCCCCCCCCCCCCACCCCTATCTCAAAAAATGAAAAAACATATCCTGGCAAGATGCCCATGGTTGAAAACCACCAACACATTACTAGTCAATTTATTTATGGTAAGCTAGCCATCTGGTCTTTATGATATGTCTTGACATTAAATATTGCTGACTTTAGAAAGGTGAAATGCATGTCCACAATAACATTGCCAGATAGCACGACCATTAAGTAATTATATAGTTTAGTTCACGTGAAATTAGAGTATCAGCATTTCAGCACATCACATGTAAAGTATCAGTGAATGATGAAACTACCTGTGAAAGCTGTAGACGAGTCTTTCTCTCAGCAGCTTTAAAAGCCTTTTCATGCGCTGTAACGGTCTTTTCCTGTTTGTTCTCCTGTTTTTTCTTCATTTCATACCACCGCCGAGCATTGGCATGTGCTGAAAGAGCTAAATCAACTTCAACCTAAAAAATTATATTATAATAACCGAAAGTACAAGTTTAGACACATTTTATCATATTGATTGGGAGTTCAAAACAATGCCAAAGAAAACGATAAGCTTCATAAGAGATGGCAAACATGGAGGTACAAGATGGCTACGATGCCAATGATAACAGCAATAATTATAGAACATTTCATAAGTGACGCTACTCAAATCTTATTTGCCATTCAGCTGGTAAGACATTAAACACCTTATCAACTTTGCCACACTCATCCTACAGTTTGTGCATAGACTAATCTGAGACCACTGTCCAAACCATCCTGTTCCTTAAACTCAAGTCCACCTCAACTCATCAGGGGATGCTCCCTCCTTCCAATTGGTTCAAAGTTAACACAGATGAAACATTTGATTCTTTGAGAAAGATTGATTGTATCTCAGATGTGGTTAGAGATCATAATGGGAATATGGTGACTAGCAAATTATCTAAAATCATGGCTCAGTGCTAGTGACAGAAGCATGGCCAACATATAAAAAAGTTTTTCTACTGTACTCTTCACACGCTAGTCAAGCCATCCTTTATGAAGAAAAATGAAATGTTACTAAATCCTATTCTTGTGCTCATTGTTCATGGGAAATCTCAAGTATTGAAAGCCACCGTCTTGAAGTGAGTTGATGATTGCCTTATAGGTCATGGAATTAAGTAGCTAATGGAGTAGCTTAACAAGTTGCTGTTATGTCAAAAAGATGCTATTGCCTAAAAATGTCTCTCAAAGGACTTCCCGGCTTCCAAATTCACTTGAATGTCTTTCTCTTTTGTTACTTTTTTCTTCAACCAAGACAAAAATTATTGATAAAGACAGAAATATAGCACACAAACTGTGTACATTCATATCCATGCATATGAGCATAGATGCGGCTACAGAAGTCAATGATAGAAGTACATAAAATGCAGAATAAGCTGCGAATTGTTTCGTTCTTCTGTTTTTTTCTTCTTCTTTTTTTCGAATTATCTCAAGTAGATGCGGAAGTAAAGAATACCAAATCATAATTCATGTAACACCTTATCCACTGGGAATGTCTTCTCATCATCATCCATTTCATCAAGATTGTTGCTCAACAGCAACGTCATGCAATTTCTTTCAAGATAGAGCTTGTCAATGAGTCCAGCCACAGGATTTCCAGATTTCTTCTCCTCCTTCACCATACGAGCTAGGTCTTCCCAACTCATGCCCTTTGCAAGAGCCACCCGCACAGCTAATATTGCAGCATCCACATCTTCCAAGTTGTATTCTATCAACTCCGCCATTCTAACAGAACGATCAACTTCATTCCTCAATGTATGCACACGATTTTCCTACAGTGTAGGATATAGCAATGTTAAAAGGAGGAAAGGAAGGTTTGGAAAAAAAAAAATCTTATCCTCATTAATGTATATTGAAAATTTAAAACAAAAAAAATTCTTATCCTCATTAATGTATATCAAAAATTTAAGTAAGAATCATAAAAATGTGGGATAAAATCCTGATCAAAGAGATCACTGATATCTGACTATTACAATATTGTTCTTTCCAATGAAGACATTATAGAGTAAGAAAATCAAGGAATCTACATGCATGACTATTACAATATTGTTCGCATGCAAACCCAAAACATCAAAGCCAATCGGTTGAATAGATACATGCACGGCTAAGTTCTCATTTGTCTCACTTCCATCATCACTGACAAAAAGCTAATCAAATTTGTCATGACTACATAGCAACCACCTTACTGCAATCTATATTTTAGTTTATCATCAAATCCTGTGATGCTGGGAAAAGAACCGATCTTTTATTTATTTTTATTTTTTTTAATTGGCACTGGGTGTCCGAGAACAGCATCCCGACTAATCCCAGGGTGCCGATCTTTAACTTTGACTCCAATATATTTTTTACCAAAGATATATACAAGCAAACAAAATAATGCAGAAATGAAAGTCATCTCCATCCATTCCTCCAACTTCAGAAAGACTCTGAACCGGCAAGTCATTTGCACCTTATTTACGACAAGGCATATTTTGCAGCAGAAGAGACAAAGCCAACTCCCATAAACATAAACAATGAAAGCAAGCTCAAGGATGAAGATGGTACTAAAATCAAGGAGTGCCAAAGTAGAACCATTTAGTGAAGAAACAAATACCAGTCAAGATGCACGTAACTCTGATACTCATTAGGACACATGGCATAGCAAAAAAGAGGGAGAAGGATGTAGATCTAAGAACTAATTTTCCATGGGTGAACAACATTAGGAATTTCAGTCCCAAACCCCCTCCCCACCAAAAAAAAAAACCCAGATTGAGAGAGAATTCAGTTTGATTGTCAAGTCAAATCATCTCATTGAGGTGTATTTAATCAGTCTTTACACTTCAGAGAAAAAGAAACAAACCTGATCCAAACGTATTTTATTTAGTTTCTGGACAGCAGAGCTCTCTTTTGCCTTTTGCAGTTGTTCTGACCTTTGACTCTCAATTTTGCTGTAGAACTCATCCAAAGCTGCATCAAATGTTTCAAACTTTACGTACTCCCTCATCTTGAGCTGGTTCAGCAGCATGGGGCAGAATTCATCATAGATCTGCAAAGGATGCCAAAAAAAAAAAAAAATTGTAAAATATTCAACCATGATGCTTAGATGTGACTGGCACTTTCTTACCGTCAAAACACAAGCTAAAAGAAAAGCTACAGTTTTAATAATGACCTGGCCAGTACTTCCTGGTTCAGAAAACGTACAGTCCTTTCCCAAATTCTGTTTCTGAATCAAAATGAATCCTTCAGGAACTCTATCTCCTGAAATAATATCCTCCAGCCAGTCCTCAAACTTCTTAACAGCTTGGACCAAAACCTGAACTGTGTCATCATCCCATTTGTTATCTTTAGGAACCTTTGTACTAGGAACTAGACCGGCATCTAGTATAATATGCTCAGCAAGTGCAGGTCCATAGCCAAGTCCCTCCCCAAGAACAGTTTTCAACGTGGCCTGTTTGGCATGAGAAACATCAACATTTTTATTTGACTCAAATGACTTCCCACCTTTATGGCTACCATGCTTTTCTTTTGTTGCTGCTGAGACATTGGTTCCAGTTCCGTTATTCTCAGCAGGTTCATTGTTATCAGGTTCCTTGGAAAAAGTAAGGGCTGCTTGCAACTTTGCAGCAGTAGTTCGCTCAAAAACTCGACAAATTTCAGTAGGATAACGATGACGTGACATAATTGCAACCCCTTTATCATCATCCCTGTTGTTGACAAGTTCTTATTATCTCTATTAAACAAGAAGCATAACAGGAGCTACCAAAGATTATGCTGGCCGCGTTTTAAGGAAAGAAATTGTAACATCCAACAATAACACAATGAATGAAGCAAAAAAGCCTAGCAACAGGCTCCAATAAAAACACCAGCATAATTAAGTTATCCCAGCAACCCCTAGGCAGTTGAGACACCCAAGAAAAAAGCATGACCAAGCAATGTCTAGTGAACAGAGACAATTCTTCTGATATCTTTGTAAAATTTTCAAAATAAGAAAACTTAATAGATGCAATTCATCCAGAATATGAAGTAGATTTGTTAGCAGCTGGCTAGTAGCAGTTATCAAAGGTCTAGCTCTTAAACTCAGTACAGGAAAAAGGGAGTATGGTAACAAAAGAATTGAACAAAGATTGCTAACCAGCTTCGTTTCTGTTTAATCACTAGCCGATCAGCACATCAGAATTCAAAAGTCTATATCACACAATGTAGATGAGCAATGTATGTTGGAATTTGAGGTAAGACATGCATCTAGTGAAAACAGGATACTTTTTCTCATTGTTAAGTTATACATGCACCAACTGGTCTTGAACCTATGACCTCAGTTTCCGGGGAAAGAGTCATGCCCACAAATAAAATGAATACTGAATCACTAACCTGTGGGAACGGAGAAGCGTCAAGACCATAAAATCAGAATCTGTGAGAAGAATGTTCCCTTGTGCATACAGCTCTAATATAACATAGTGTGCACTGGCCCCGAGTCCAAATTGAAAAAGAATAATCTGTAACAAGGTTAAAAAAAATCAAACACCATTAAGCTAACCAAAACCAAGGAACAAGAAAAGAAGTAATTAATTAATTATAAGTCCAAGCACTTCTAATGCGTGAATGAATATCCCAAAATTGTCTATACCCGATCATACCCAAGCTGCCGTACATCCTCAAGCCTCCTGGTGCGTATATGCTTCCTTAATTTGAGAGTAAACCCTGAAGGGGTATTACTTTTGTCCCTATTGACGGTGAAGAACAAAGCTTAGTGGAACTAGAAATTAAGCATTTATACTTCTATTTATTTGTTTTATTTTCCAGTTTAGCGAAATAAAGCATACAAGCAGAAGCATTTATAAACATTTTAAATAATTTCACTGAAGTCCCTGGTGCCAATCAAATAATACTAATTTCACTGAACCCACTAACTATCTAGAAAAAGAAATAAATATTTAAATTATTTTTGCATTTCTCAGAAGCCAAACGCATGTAGTAACAATTAGGGGAAGCGTGCAATTTTATCAATGAAGTCTCACCGAACATATGCGGTAGTGTGCAATCTGGCACCACTTTCCACCAACAACAGAACCTTCTCGCTCTCCCCGGATTCCGTGACCCCACTACTATTCATCAGCTTGAATACATATGTCTGCGAAAGTTCACACACACCATAACCAATTCAAGATTCAACAATCCATTTTCTATCGTCCTTGTAAGAAAATTCAATTGATTCAAAAAAATACTTGAATTAAACGTTCAAAAAGATGTCAAAGGTTTAGTATATATATTTGTATTATGCATGAATCTATTTGGAATTACGGTTTAGGAAAAGAGAAGGAATAGACCTTGGGACAGAGATTATAGACATTGGAACAACGCATGCCGATTAGCCTACGCAAGCACTTGACCTCTGCGGCCACATCGGCCGTGTTCATGCGCACCTTCACCATCTCTCTCTCTCTCTATCTCTCTCTCTTCTATTGAGGTTTTGTTCGTGGATTGCGAGCTTTGATGAAAAACAATCAGTGCGGCTATCGAGTTTCAGTCCGCGAGAACGGAGAAAAAGACGAGATTCGAGCTCAATTCTTACCTTCTTCCCTTGAATAAAAATAAGAGAAATGAAATATAAGTTTGGAAAAAATGTAAATATTGATATAAACATATGTATAACCACACATATTTATTAATTAAAACTATTGAATTATCGACTAAGATTAATCTTTAGTTACTAATTAAGACTATTGAATCATTACTTTAGACCTATCTTTAGTCATCAATGGTGATTTAAGATACACCTACCCCTTTTGTACTCCTATATATATAAGTATCATTCCCTTGTATATACATCAAGTTTTGTATTGAAGAACAACTCTTTCTCTTGCAATATTCTCTTTCTCTTGCAATATCATTTCTCTTTTAGTTTCATAACACGTTATCAGTAGAAGGTTCTGACGATTTTGAAGTTAGCAGTCTTCTACTTTAAGTAAGTTTTTCAATATATTATTTGTAGTTCCCAAAATGAATATGAAGTTGATTCTATATTTCTTCTCATGATTTTGTGAATATATTTCTTATTTAAAATTAAGCATACTTATGTTCCTGATTTATATATGTAGAAAATGTCAAATCTTACAAATTGGAATTCGTTGCTCTTGACATTTCTGGAAAAAATTATTTATCTTGGATACTTGATGTTGAGATCCATCTGGAAGCGATAAATCAGGGAGATACAATTAAAGAAGGAAATCAAGGGTCCCAGCAAGACCGCGCTAAGGCAATAATTTTCCTTCGGCATCATCTTTATGAAGAATTAAAAACTGAGTATCTCACGGTGAAAGATCCCCTTATTTTGTGGAATGATTTAAGGGAAATATATGAACACCAGAAAAATGTAATCCTCCCAAAAGCTCGTCATGATTTGATGCACCTGAGGTTGCAAAATTTCAAGAGTGTTAGTGAGTATAACTCTACACACTTTAAAATTAGCTTACTATTGAAATTATGTGGTGAAAAAGTCACTGATAATGACTTGTTAGAGAAGACATATACTACTTTTCATGCATCGAATGTGCTCCTGCAGCAGTAGTATCGAGAGCGAAACTTCAAAAAATATTCTAAACTTATATCTTGTCTTCTAGTTGCTGAGCAAAATAATGAGCTTTTGTTAAGAAATCACCAGTCATGTCCTACTGGTTCTATATCATTCCTTGAAGTGAATGGTACTAAATTTACACCATTCCCAGAAGCGAATGGTACATCTTATCAAAGAAACCGAGGCGTGAACGTGGTAGAAAAAATTATAGAAGTGGAGGTCCTAAAAGCGACCACACTAAAAGGGATAATAGTAGATATACACCATACCACCAGAAGTGGTTCAACTCAAGAAGGGTAAAGGTCGTCAAAACAAATTTTTAAAGAAAGATGAAGACTGGATGCCATAGATGTGGTATGACTGAACATTAGTCTCGTACCTGTCGTACAGCTAAGCACTTGGTTGACCTATACCAAACTTCTATAAAAGAAAAAAACAGAAAAGTTTGAAACAAATTTTGCTGAACCATCAGATACTTTAGCTTCTATAGATGGAGAAGATATTACAAGCCTTGATGTTTCTGATTTCTTTGAAAATTCTAGTGGTAGAATTGATCATTTGATTGGTGATGGAAGTGTTCCTTTTTAATTAATGTATTTTCTTTATCTTATTGTAAATTTTTTTTATATTTTGCAATGTTTTGTAGTAATGAAAGTTTTATATATTTTGTAGAATCATGAGTCTTACTGATGAACTTTTTATCTCTGAGATGAATAATAGAGATGTATGTCTGGCTGACAGTGCTACAACTCACACAATTCTTAAGGATAAAAAATATTTTCAAAATCTAACATTGAGTAAAGCCTACGTTCATACCATATCTGGTTCATCGAATCTAATTGAAGGCTCCGGAAGAGCTTATATTGTGTTGCCTAATGACACCAAATTTTGTATTAATGATGCTCTATTTTCTTCACGATCTAGAAAAAATTTATTGAGTTTTAAAGATATACGTCGTAATGGTTGTCATATTGAAACCACCAACGAAGACAATAAAGAGCATCTTCTCATTACTAAAATAATTTCGAGCCAAAAACTCGTATTAGAAAAACTGTCTGCTCTCTCTTCTGGATTGTATTATACAGAAATGAGAACAATCGAATCACATGTGGTAATGCACCAGAAGTGCATTGACCCCAAAGTATTTATGACTTGGCATGATCGCCTTGGACATCCGGGATCAATAATGATGAGACGAATAATTGATAATTCGTATGGGCATCCCCTAAAGAATCAGAAGGTTATCTTACCTAATGAATATCCATGCTCTGCATGTTCTCAGGGTAAATTGATTATCAAACCATCTATCTCAAAGGTTGTTTTTGAATCTCCGTCATTTTTACAAAGGATTCATGGGGATATATGTGGGCCTATTCAACCATCAAGTGGACCATTCAGATACTTTATGGTTTTAATTGATGCATCAAGTCGATGGTCACATGTTTGTCTACTTTCCACTAGAAATATTGCATTTGCTAAACTTCTTGCCCAAATAATTAAACTACGAGCACAATTTCCTGACTATCCAATTAAAACTATTCGATTGGATAATGCAGGTGAATTTACATCTCAAGCTTTTGATAACTATTGCATGTCAATAGGAATAGAAGTTGAACATCCAGTTGCCCACACACACACTCAAAATGGTTTAGCTGAATCATTGATTAAAAGGCTTCAGCTAATCGCTAGACCTTTGCTTTTGAAATCAAAACTTCCTATTTCTGCCTGGGGACATGCTATACTTCATGCAGCATCGTTGATTCGAGTTAGGCCATCAGCATATCACAAATATTCTCCATTACAACTTGCATTTGGTCAACAACCAAATATTACTCATCTTCGTATTTTTGGATGTACGGTATATGTTCCAATTGCACCTCCACAACGTACAAAGATGGGTCCTCAACGTAGACTTGGGATATATGTTGGGTTTGATTCTCCATCTATTATCAGATACCTTGAGCCTCTTACAGGGGATATGTTTAAGGCACGTTTTGAGGATTGTCATTTTGACGAATCCATTTTTCCAACATTGGGTAATGAGAAGTCGGTGCCTGAAGCACGACAGGAAATTACTTGGGAAAATAAAACCCTTTCCCAATTTGATCCTCGTACAAATGAATGTAAACTAGAGGTTCAAAAGATTATTCATTTGCAAAGTGTTGCAAATCAATTACCGGATGTATTTACTGACACTAAAGGTGTGGTAAAATCATATATTCCTGCTGTTAATGTTCCAGCAAGGATTGCAGTCCCTGAAGGACAAGTTGCCAAAACAGCAATAGGTGAGTCTAAGATACGCCTGAAGCGTGGACGACCTATTGGTGCAAAGGACAAAATTCTCGGAAGAGAAAAATACAAAATGAATTTGGTACTCCTGAAGAGTCCATACCCACAACACAGGCCATAAGAGTAATTGATACTCCTGAAGAGACTAAATCTCCTAAAAAAGAATCTCATGAAGATGTATTTGATAAAATGTCTTCCCTTGAAGAGGGACAGGTACCGAAAAATAACGAAATCTCGATACATTTCATGAGTACTGGAGAAATTTTGGATAGAAATAAAACTGTTGTTGATAACATATTTTCATATAAAATGCTCATTGACATTACTAGAAGTAATGAAGAAATTGAGCCAAGAACTATCGAAGAATGTCAACGTAGAAATGACTAACCAAAATGAAAATCAGCTATTGAAGCTGAATTAAACTCGCTAGCAAAGTGAAAGGTCTTTGGACCAATTGTACAAACACCAAAGGGTGTAATGCCTGTTGGATATAAATGAGTATTTATACGTAAGCGTAATGAGAACAATGAAATTGTGCGATATTCAGCACAGCCTTTTGCACAAGGTTTCCTGCAGAAACCAGGGATTGATTATGAGGAAACATACTCTCCTGTTATGGATGCAATCACATTCAGATTTTTGATTAGTTTGGTAGTTACAAAAAGATTGGATATGCAGTTAATGGATGTGATCACTGCATATTTATATGGATCATTGGATCATGACATATATATGAAAATCCCTGAAGGATATAAAATGCCTGAAGCTTCTAATCTGAGTACATCCAGAAATATGTATTCTATTAAACTTCAAAGATCTTTATATGGGTTAAAACAATCCGGACACATGTGGTATAAACGCCTTAGTGAATATTTATTGAAAGGAGGATTTGAAAATAATCCAATATGCCCTTGTGTTTTTATTAAGAAATCAAATTCCGGATTTGTTATTATTGCGGTTTATGTTGATGATCTAAATCTTGTTGGAACTCCTAAAGAGATCAAAAGAACTGCTACATATTTAAAGAATGAATTTGAAATGAAAGATCTTGGCAAAACGAAATTTTGTCTCGGCCTGCAGCTCAAGCATTTGCAAAATGGAATTCTCATTCATCAGTCAAATTATACAGAGAAAGTCTTGAAGCACTTTTACAAGGACAAAGCTCATCCTATGAGTACTCCAATGGTTGTTGATCACTTGATGTATAGAAAGATCCATTTTGTCCTTGTGAAGACGATGAAGAAATTCTTGGTCCTGAAATACCTTATCTCAGTGCAATTGGAGCCCTGATGTATCTTGCAAATTGCACTCGACCTGATAGTGCATTTTCAGTTAATCTACTTGCAAGATATAGTTCCGCACCAACTCAAAGACATTGGAATGACATTAAACATGTCCTTCGATACCTCCGAGGTACGGTTGATATGTGATTATTTTATCAACATAGATCAAGTCCACAATTAGTTGGATATGCGGATGCAAGTTATCTTTCAGATCCACATAGAGGTAGATCTCAAACTGGATATGTATTTACATATGGAAATTCTGCTATATCATAGAGATCTGTCAAGCAAACACTATCTGCTACATCTTCAAATCACTCAGAGATCATTGCAATTAATGAGGCAAGTCGAGAATGTATTTGGCTAAGATCAGTGATTCAACATATTCAAGAAAAGTGTGGTCTTCCAGTGACTAATGATAGTCCAACAATTTTATACGAAAATAATGCTGCTTGTATTACTCAAATTAGATAAGAATATATCAAAGGTGATAGAACCAAACATATTTAACCTAAATTCTTTTATACCCATGAACTTCAGGAGAAATGTGAAATTAATGTCAAGCAGATACGATCAAGTGATAATCTGACAGATTTATTCACTAAAGCATTACCAACTGTAACATTTAAGAAGCTTGTGCAGAACATTGGAATGCGAAGACTTGAAGACCTATTATCATTCACTTTTCAGGGGGAGTAAATGTCTTGAAGACTTGTCCTGATTGTACTCTTTTTTCTTCGCTAATGTTTTATCCCACTGGGTTTTCCTTTGCAAGGTTTTAATGAGGCAATCTTAAAACACTTGGCAGTACACATGAATGTTGTACTCTTTTCTTTCGCCATTGGTTTTTTCCCACTGGGTTTTTCCTTGGCAAGATCTTAACGATGCATATTCTTTATGTATGGTTATCCAAATGGGGAGTGTTATAAACATTTGTATAACCACACATAGCCACTAATTAAGACCATTGAACCATCAACTAAGACCAATCTTTATCCACTAATTAAGACTATTGAGCCATTAATTTAGACCTATCTTTAGCCATCAATGGTGACTTAAGGTATACCTACCCCTTTTGTACTCCTATATATATAGGTATCATTCCCTTGTATATGCATCAAGTTTTGCATTGAAGAACAACTCTTTCTCTTGCAATATTCTCTTTTTCTTGCAATATCATTTCTCTTTTAGTTTCATAACAAATATAGGAATAAAAATTTTTTTTCGCATTTTATCATTAACTTGACCAAAATACCCTTTATTTCTAAATAAAAAACCAGTCCAAAATCTAAAAGCTAATTCTGAAATCTAATATACTTCGATCCGAAAGATCGTCTTCATTAGTTTGAGTATCAATAGGTGTTCCCACAATCATGTCCTGTTTCTTGGAGTAATTGAAATCCTCCCAAGAAGACTTGATCAATATACAAGGAGAGTACAATTGGCTGCCCAAGCTCACATCATAGCAAGAGCACTTCAAATTCTCCTCCTCATTTTCGCCACCACTTTGAATGAAACCAATCTTATTCATCCATAAAAAGAAAGCAAACCTCTTTGACAATTCTGGACATTCAGGTTACGATGGGGATGAGCAAGCCTCGCACATATCTTGCGATTGGACAAGTTTCCAATAATTCGAGTAGTAACTTAGTTTGGAAATCTCGGAGGCATGAGCTTCACAAACAAGATCTCTAAAAAGTTTTACTCTTTCCAGGCTCCAATATATTCTAGGATGGCATAGATGAGAACAATTGTGATTCTGTAGGTGTTTCTGTGCAAACTTGTTGGTTGCCATTGATGTTGCTCTATTCTTGGAATGTACGGAGAGAGGAGAATATCAGAAGAGGGTTTTAGGTTGGTATTAGCGTTAATGATTAGAGAGAGAGAGGGAGTGAATAAGATAAAAAAGAGAAGCTGTTGAAAATAAAAGAGAAGAGAATTTGAAACCAAATGGGTACTCGAGGAAGGGGATGGAATTGCAACCTGGGTGCTCGAATTGAAGCCGATTGGAATTGTAACCTGGGCTGACTGGGCACTCGACGAAGAGGGTCCTCTTTTGAGGAAGGAGACGGTGACGTCAATGCCAATGGATTGCTGTGTAGGCGATGGCTACAATGACGGCTATGGCAACAGTGATGGCGAAAGGGCAAGGGGAAGAGGTCAACGGGCGACATTTCATTGAGGAAGGAATTTCACCCCTTGGCTGCTCTGGGAATCAGAGACACGGAATAATTTTTCTCTTGATGAAATGCTCCGCTTCGTTTCATCTATAAATGAAACACTTTTGTTTTATTTAGGCTTGCAAAGCAGTCCGCATCTATGGATTGTAAGAAGAATTAATCTTTTAATATTATTATTATTTTAAGATTTTAAAAAATTGAATTATTTATTATATTTTTTGTAAAAATTTAAAAAAGTTGTAATGATTAGAAGAGATGAGATTAGATGAGTTGAGAAAAAATTAAAAGTTGAATAAAATATTACTAAAATATTATTTTTTAATATTATTATTATTTTGAAATTGAAAAAAGTTGAATTGTTGTTTATATTTTATATAAGAATTTAGAAAAATTATAATGACGAAATAAAATGAGATAAAATTAGATGAAACACATCTTATATTTAATCGGAACCTTAATAGACAAATTTTATGCTGGACTTTGGTTAAAACTGGACACATTATAAGATATATAAAAAAAATAATTCTTTTAAGTGAAACTCATAATTTTATAAAATGTCTACATAAAATTTATCTATTTAAAACTTGTATTTAACATTATTCTAAAAATAAATCTGACTTGTCACATCTTTATAAATGAATTTGAATAGGTAAAAATATATTTTGTTGAGAAATTTTTTGGGATATTTTTAGTAGAGTTTGAGAAGATCGTAGGACATTGTAAACGACTAATATCTCTTACCAAATTCTATTCTCACTTTTATTCTTCCATCACGTAAAATGTGGTATTTTTATTGCCTTTGGATTATCTTTTAATTGTTTTTAAAAAATAAAAACGGTAGACAATATTACTTTATTGCAGTAAGATGAATGTGAAATGAGAATATAGCATATAAAATTTTCGATCAAAAATATATTTAGAACAAAATTTTTCACGATGAATGTTATTCTAAGACCTCTTACACTATACATTACTTACGTGACATAATTTGATTTGAAAAATACATTTCAAAATTTGAATTTTATAAATTAAATCTTATTATTTAAGTAATGTGGATGATATACTCAACGCACCAACATGAAAATAGAATAATTCTATAATTACATTTATGTAACCCACATAATAATGGAAGTAGGGGATTGTAGGGATCTGAAACGAAATTGTATATTGATTAAGCAAGAACAGCTCTCTTCGAGGGGAGCATCTCCAAATCTCAAAGAACGGTAACAATCAAAAGGTTCCAAATGCTTCTCTCTTTCTTGAGGCTACTATTTGTACTACAATAGAGAAATTATTGATGTAACCCTAAAGCCCACAACTATTACAGATTCTACTACTATTTACAATATTATTACTAATAACAGAAACAGATCCTAATAAGAGAATTGGCCCATGGCCCAATAGAAAGGCCTCCTACCTTACACTTGATACAACCTATCAGTGATACAACCCATCTTGTCCCTTCAAACTTCAATTGCCTAGGTTAAGCTTTAGATGTCTTCTCTAACTCAAACTCCTGTGGTTCTCCTTCTACTTGGCGGTGTTTAACAGATCTCCTCCCCATCAAAATACATTGCCCACAAGGTGGTGGTATTCTGCACATCGCTAATGATAGGGCTCCCACAATGCTTCCTCCTATGGTTGTTCCTACCACCTCACTAGAAGCTAAACAATAGGTTGATTCTTGACCTTCTTCATCCTCCAAGTAAGCACTTCTTCTAGTTCTAGTTTGAGAATTCCCACAACGCTTCCTCATGTGGTTGTCCCTACCACCTCACTGTTGAAACCAGTGCAAAGAGTTCATTCTCATAAGTTAATAGTCCCAAAGCCCTTCCTTTGAGTGACTGGCTGAAAAATACGAGAGGCCTCCCCTGTTGCATCAGCATTGCCCCAAATCCTCTCCCTAGGCATCACACTCCACTACAAATGGTAACTGAAAATTGGTTAAGGCCAACACTAGTGGTTGTGTCATGGTTGTTTTTAGTTTTTCAAAAGCCCCATGTGCTTCCTTATCCTAACTGAAGTTGACTTTTTTTAATAAAGAAGTAAATTTTGCTGCTATTGCCCCATAACTGCGAACAAATCTTCTATAGTAGCTAGTTGAACCCAAGAACCCTTTTAAAGCCTTTAGGGACTTAGGAACTGGCCATTGCACCATAGCCATAAGCTTTTATGGGTCTGCCCGAAATTAAATGGCCTAAATAAGAAATCTCTGTACAGTTAAACATGCACTTGCTCAACTTAGCATAAAGCTGATTTTCTCTTAGAACTTCAAAAGTCACCTTTAGATGGGCCAAATGTGCTTCCACATCCTTGCTGTAAATTAAAATATCATAAATAAGAAACTAAAATAAACCTTATAAGATAAGGCTTAAAAACCTGGTTCATGAGGCTTTGAAAAGTGGAGGAGGCATTGGTTATGTCATTCAAAATTCTAATGCCCCTCGTGGGTGTGGAATGCAGTCTTTGGGACGTCTTGAGGTTTTGCTCTGACAAGATGGTAACCCGATCTGAGATTGAGTTTAGATAAAACCTTAGCTCCATGAAGCTCATCCATTAGCTCCTCTACATCTGGGATGGGGTATTTATCCTTAACAATGACATTGTTAAAGGCCCTAAAATCGACACCCAACCACCACGAGCCATCTGCCTTTCTCACCAAAAGAACAGGTGAGGAATAAGGACTTTGGCTAGGTCTAACCACCCCTGACTCTAGCAAATCCTGCACAATGTCTTCAATTTCATCCTTTTGAAAATATAGATAAAGATAGGGTCGGAAAGAAACTGGTTTTGTTCTTGGTATAAGTGGGATGCTATGATTATGGGAACGATTAGGGGGTAGGCCAGTGGGAAGGGCAAAGATATTGGGTTATAGGTCTAGGAGTTTTTGACATGGTTATGGGATATGTGGATGGTTGTGAGGGGAAGTGTTTTCCATCAATTGTAAAAGTACTCCTTTTTTTCTCCATGTTGTTAGACTTGTATATGGTGCCTTCTTCAATCAAGGTACTATTACTCAGGCCCTTCAATTTTACCACAGTGTTGTAGTATGTGAACTGCATTGTTAGCTCCATAAAATAGAGCCTAACCCTTGTAGCCAATGTACTCCGAGAACAATATCACACCCAACCAACACAATCACATACATATCTATATTGGAAAGCTGACCTTGGACAATGAGGTTGGCTCTAAAGACTTTCCCTTCACTATTGAGCCGGTCACCATTTGCCACCTTGACTTTGACCTGTTCATTAGTGTGCACTGTGAGAGGATAAAGCACTACTATGTCAATGAAATTATGGGTGCTTCCAGAGTTAATCAAAATGGTAACTCCTTGGCAACCAATTTTACCCTCAACCCTCATGGTCCTCGGGTTTAAAGACCCTATGATAGCATGAAGCGATATCTTTGGGCATGACCCAGGTTTGGACAATGCCAAACAACACTGAATGTCATTGACTTGGCCTATGTCAACCCCCATCACTTTCTGCTCATCTTCCACTTCTTCAATCAAATACAATTTAGGACTTTGACATCTATGGCCTGGATTCCATTTAGAATCACAATAGTAACATAGGCCATTTTCTCTTCTATCTCTCATATGGCTTTGGCTGACTTTCTGGATTAGAACTACTGCTTTGCCTTGGATTTTGGTATTGTTGAGTTGAGGGCGGTGTGGGGTCATTTTTAGTGAAGCTGGCTCAAAGTAGTGGTAAAGTGGGTTGCGGTTTGGTAGTCTTTTCTTGAGGGATACTTTCTCTCCTTGTATTTTGGCTAGGGCATAAGCTAAAATCAAGTTGGTTGGGTTAAATATTTTGACAGTAAGTCTTATCTCATCATGTAGACCACTAATAAAACAACTTAGCTTGTAGGGTTCAGACAAGCCTCTTAATCTATTGGATAGTGCTTCAAAATGGGCTTTGTACTCCTTTACAGTGCCTACTTGCCTTAGTTTGGTCAACTGTTCCATAGGGTTGTCGTAACAGCTAGGGCCAAATCTAGTTAATAAGGCTTGAACAAATTGCTCCCACCCAATCAACACACCAGATTCACCCAGGTCTTGAAACCATACAAGGGCATTGCCCTTCATATGAAAAGAAACCACTCTTAAACGATGCTGAAGCAGTGTTGTGAAACATGAAAAATTGGTTGACCTTGTAAAGCCAACTCTGTGGGTCATTTCCATTAAAGACAGTGAAATCCTAACGTAGGGTTCTAATTTGTATATCACCTAAGTGTGCATTGGATTGTTGCTGTGTTTCTTTGTCATCAAAATTACTAGATCCACCTAATGCTTCATTGGTGACTTTGTGTAGATTTGATGCCATGAAGGAAAACTGCTACATCATTAACTCCATTTGTCTCCACATTGCCTGCATTTCCATCCCCAGAGTAGTGAAATGTGAATCTGTATTTTTTATATGAGCTTCTAAAGAGGTGAAACCTTACAACCCTAAACCCTAAACCTTAAACTCAAACCCCACAACACTATACCCAAAACACTCAAACCCTAAACCTAATTACTAAACCCTAAACCCCAAATCCAAAACCCTACATCTATAAAACCATAAAACGGTAAACCCTAAACCGTATACCCCAAATCCTAAAACCCTAAACCCCAAACCCCATAACCATAAAACGCTATACCCTAAACCCAAAACCCAAAACACCTAAACCCTAAACCCTAAACCATAACCGTAAAACAAAAACCTAATCCTAAACCCTAAAACCCTAAACCCCAACCGAAATCCTAAACCCTAAGCCTAAACCATAAATCCTAAAACTTGAAACCAGAACCCAAACCCCAACCTCAAACTCAAACCCCAAACCCAATAACCATAAAATCAAATACCCCAAACCCTAATCCCTAAAGCCCAAAACCAAAACCCCAAACCACCAAAACCCTACACTCTAAACCCCAAACCCCACAACCATAAAACCATTAAACTATAAAACACTATACACTCTACCCAAAACCCTAAACCATAAAACCTGAAACCCCAACCTAAACCCTAAACCCTAAACCTAAACCTAAAACCTCAACCCCCAAACCCTTAAACCCTATACCCTATAACCTAAACCCTTAAACCCAATACCCTATAACCTAAACCCTAAAACCCTAAACCCTAAGCCTAAACCTTACACCCTAAACCCCAAACCCTAAAACCTAAAACACTAAACCCTAAATCCTATACCAAAATCCTAAACATAAACCATAAACTGTAAACCCCAAAACAAACCCCAAAACCATGAACCCCAAACCGCAAAACCATAAGACCCTAAAACCCTAAACCCAAAACTCAATACCCCAAACCCTAAACCCTAAAACCCGCAAGCATAAACCCTAAATACTCCAAAACCATAAACCCTAAACCCAATTCCTAAACACCAAACCCTAAACCCCACAACCATAAGACCATAAAACCCTAAAACGCCATACCCTAAACCCTAAAACCTAAACCCTAAACATAATCCATAAACCTAAACCCTAAACCCCAAAACCCTAAACCCTAAAACCCTCAGCCTTAAACCGCTAAACCCTATTTATGAGTATAGTTTCTTTGTAATTTTTACTAACTTAGGTATCAAAGGGGGTTTTGCTTCTAGAAAACCCCTATATGTCTCTCTTTCCTTTGCAGGCTTACAACTTGCCAATGCACAGAAATCATGAAATATGCATCTTCATTCAAATATCAAGGTTATGAAGCATCGTGACAACACTATTACGAATGTATTTGTGCTTTAAGAGTTGGGTTTAATATAAAATTAGTCACATCAATCAATCAAAGTAAGAAATAATTAATTTAATAAATAATCTCAATAAAAAGAAGTAAAATAAATTCTAAAGATGCAAACTAATCTAAATGAAGAATAAACTATTAATGGAGAATGAACTAAAGTTTTGGAATCTACTTCATTAATTCATAATAATATATTTTTAAAAATTGATTCTTCCCAAACATCTAAATGATAATCTAGAAATGAATGTTATTATCATTGAAAATAGCATCGTTGAAACCCTTTTTTCTAAGAAAATATCTAAAGTATGTTCTTCTTCACTCAAATACATGAAATCAAATCATCACTTGTCTTTATTAAAACAAATAACAAAAAGTTATAAGATTTTATTTCTGAGGCAATTATAAATCAGGCTCTCAATTGATTAAGATTATTTTAGATCATGAGAAAAATATGATTGAACTCATATCAAGAACTCTATCTCTTTCAATTGATATGAAGTACGAACAATATATCGTTGAACACATATATAACAGGTGAAAAAATTAATCTCATAAATAATACTTATAATCATCAATGATAGGGGGGTATAATCGGTTCGGTTTGGTCCCGTTTTGGATAAAATTTGGGACCAAATTGGTATGAATTGGTTTTGCATTTTCAAGGACCGATTCCGCACCGGTCACCCCCTAGACCAGTTCTTCCGGTTTTATTAGTTTCGGTTTTAATATACTATATTATATAATATATATTATAGTATATAATACTATAGTGATAATATATTGTAGTATATTATAATTGTATTATAGACTATAGTGATATATAATAATATATAATATAATGATATATTATAGTATATTATAAAATATAGTGATATAGTATTAATATAAATATTAATATGCACTATATAATATTAGTATAACTACTAATACAATAGACTATAGTGATATAAGATTTTAAAATTTAATATTATTTTAATTAGTAATTTATCATATAATACAAAACTATTTTATATATAATTATATATTATATATAAAAATTATATACAATATCAAAAATTAAAATATATATATATATGAACCGGTCTGATCCTATCCATTCCGGTTTGGTCCCGTTTTGGATAAAATTTGGGACCAAATTGGTATGAATTGGTTCTGCATTTTCAAGGACCGATTCCGCACCGGTCACCCCCTAGACCAGTTCTTCCGGTTTTATTGGTTTCGGTTTTAATATACTATATTATATAATATATATTATAGTATATAATACTATAGTGATAATATATTGTAGTATATTATAATATATATT
Organism: Carya cathayensis; assembly: GCA_011037825.1. Lineage (NCBI taxonomy): Eukaryota > Viridiplantae > Streptophyta > Magnoliopsida > Fagales > Juglandaceae > Carya > Carya cathayensis. The sequence continues at coordinate 467,413 of QGSO01000446.1, forward strand.
ATAATTGTATTATAGACTATAGTGATATATTATAATATATAATATAATGATATATTATAGTATATTATAAAATACAGTGATATAGTATTAATATAACTATTAATATGCACTATATAATATTAGTATAACTACTAATACAATAGACTATAGTGATATAAGATTTTAAAATTTAATATTATTTTAATTAGTAATTTATCATATAATACAAAACTATTTTATATATAATTATATATTATATATAAAAATTATATACAATATCAAAAATTAAAATATATATATATATGAACCGGTCTGATCCTATCCATTCCGGTTTTAGAAAAAGAAAAATAGGAACGTGACTGATTTTGACTAATTTTCAAAAAAAATAAAACCAGTACCGAACTGATCCAAACTCAAAACTGGACCAAATCCACTGGTTTAGTCCGGTCTGGTTTACCGGTACACCGATTTTTTTTTTACACCCTTAATCAATGAGGTTTCATCCTCAACCTTAGTTGAAAACTTAGCTAGACATATTCATGAAAATAAATTCTAAACTCTGAATGTAAATAAACATAAAAAATTATTTAAAAGAAAAGAAAGAAAAATAAAAAGTACAATGCTCTCAAAACGTAAACATAGTTGTAAAACTATAGGTAGAACTCTAGCTTTTTTCTTCTCTCCAAAGAAGTTCCCTGCGTTGCAGCTGTATTTTTTCTTTTCTCTAGTTCCACTCGGCATGCCCTTGTGCCCAGGTTTCTATTTATAAGCTCCTAGCCTCCAATTTCCTTTTCTTGTGATGCTGCTTCCCTTTGTTTCCTTTTTTTTCTTTAATTTTTTATTTTTTTTACTAGTTGACGTTTCTTTTTTACTTTTTGCCTCTTTCACTTATTTTTTTTTCTTTCCTACTCCTTTTGCATTAAAAGACTCCTTTAGCATACCTCGACTTCATATTAGTTTTGAAATACAATTTTTTTCCACTTCAATTCCTAATCAAGATAAAAATTAAAGTCAAGTGAGGAAAATAATATATTTCAAAATTAATAAAAAAAATTATAATTATTAACCCAACGTAGTTGCAATAATGCTTTACTTAAAATAGTAAAATTATGCACAATTAAACTATTATCACGACAACCAAGTATTGCCAGAAATATCTTTTGGCATAAATACTTGTTTACAACGATCAAAATAGCCACAAATAAGTATTTGCGAACAAGTTGATTGCCTCTTTCGCATCCACTTTGCGGCGTGTAGTTTATTGTTATAAACTTTGATGTGGCGTTGATTATGACATTTGTGACGAATCAATTTTGCCAGTATATGTTTTTTTCAAAGCAGTACGTGATCATCTTTGTTGTTTTTTCTTGGTGCTTAAATCGTATATTTGTGGCAATTCATGAGCGTCAGAAATAACATGTTTTTGCAAAAGTAATTCATAATCGTGGGTAAAAAGTATTTGCAAAGCAACTTTGGTGTCTAGCATGCGTCGAAGCATAAACCGACAGAAAATATAATTTTGCCATTTTCTTGTAGCATTGCTCTAAAAAAAAACCTAAAATTTATCAAAGTGGTCGTCATCTAACACCCCAAGTTCTATTAAGCATGGACCAATCACTTAGATCTAATGCGCTTGTGGTGGCACGCAATGGATCCTAAGATAAGTCCCTGCCTCCTAAAGCTTAGACAAGAACTAGGAGCTATGGACCTAGCATTAAGCCTGGACAAATTTTTAACATGCATTTTTATGTGTCTCTAGATGTTTTGATACACACATATATGGAGATTGACAAATAACTTGACACTACTAGAATTTGATGCCCGATATTGAATACCAAAATCATGTTTTAAAATATTATTAATACTTGGCCTAAGCAGCGTCATTCTTCCTAAAGTTTGTAGGAGGTAGGGAGTAAGGGTGTAAATTTTAACCGGTAAACCGGAAAACCAGCCCGGACCGGACCCGTTGTGCCGGTTTTGGACCGATCCGGTCCGGTCCAGGACCGGTTTCATAAAATAAAAAATCGGCTAGAACTAGTCCGGTTTCGGTTCCGATCATTTTTAGACCGGACCAGACCGATACTATTCAATATATTTTTATTTATTTATTTATTTAATGTTATATATTATATATTTTATATTATATATAATTTTTATATATAATATATAATAATATAAATTATAATTATATATAAGATAATGTTATTATAATTTATAAAATTAAAGTTGAATCTTAAACATGAAAATTTAATTGAACATATGCTTTAAATATATAATATTATAAATATATATTATTTATTAATAACATTTTATCATAGATTCATAGATGTAAGAACCAAAAAAAAAAAAAATGTATAAGCAGATTTTTATAAACAGATTCATAAGATGTAATGTTGCCCAGATGACTAACACAAGAGGGAGGGTGAATTGAGTTGTATTTAAAAAAAATAACAATTATAAATCAAATATACAATATAAAATATAAACAAAATATGAAACAACAATAAATATAAAGAGTAAGGGTAAGAGAGAAACAAACTCAGTATCGCGTGCCTTTGACTCAAACCAGTCAATCCAATCGTTCACATATATCATAAATCAGTTCTCGCTTACAAGCCTAGTTTTCATTTACAACCACATGTACATGCATGCAATTACACGGAAACCTGGTTTTCCCTTTTTAAACATGAAAATGTGAGCACTATACAATGCAAACATCAAGGCACAAATATCTCAAACAAATATCACATCAACCAAACAACTCCGTCCTCAATCCATCCGACCCCCGAACTCCTCGGACTCAGTCCGGAATCAACCAACCAGTCCAATAATTAATTGTAAGAGCAAAATATATTTAAATCTAAAAGTAGAGTTTGGAAAATACTTATAGCGCTATACGGTATTTTTTGAAAGCCCGCGGCGTTGCAAACGTAGGAGGAAAAGCAACGTAACAGTGTATTTTACACTGTGGCCATGGGTAATAAATTACCCACTTTCGAACGGGGACAAACCAAGGCACGAAATTGATAGGGAATGGTCTTGAGATATTTATGAAGCTAAAGGAAGTGAGTTTCGGCTGTGGGTGGTGGTGGAAACGGCGGANAATTACCCACTTTCGAACGGGGACAAACCAAGGCACGAAATTGATAGGGAATGGTTTTGAGATATTTATGAAGCTAAAGGAAGTGAGTTTCGGCTGTGGGTGGCGGTGGAAACAGCGGAGGAAGCAGAAAAAGCCCAAATCGGAGTTGAGCTCATGGGAGCTGCTCCGGCAACGGATCGGGGCCGAAATTAGGTGGGTTAGGACGGCAAGAGGTAGGGGAAGAAGTGGTGAAGAGATGGTGGCCGGAGGTGGTGCGACGGCGCCAGAATCGGTGAAAAACCGTGTGGCTTGGAGGAGCTCATGGTGGCTAACGGTGGCTCAGATGGAGGTGAAAATTGGTGAGGATGAACTCTGGTGGGAGGGGAAGAAAATGGAGGGGGGTGGTGTACGACACCTCCGCCGGACGGTGGAGAAACGGCCGACCGAAGTAGGGGCGACGGGAAGGAGAAAAAAGGAAGAAGAGCACGAGAAGAGAGAGAACCGGGGAGGAAAAAGAAGAAGAAAAAAGAAACGAAAGAAAAAGAAAGAAAAAGGAAGAAAAGAGAAGAAATGAGGTCCAATCCTCACTTCCGGGATCCAAAAACTGTTCCGCCGAAAACGATATTAAAAACATAAAACGACTAAAATAAATTAAACACAACATCAAATAAATTAAAAACCAACTAAAATACATTAATTTAAAATAAATAAACCAATATATTAATTAAATTAAAAACACCACTTCAGTGAAAATACACTTAAAAGCGGGTCATCACAAGAGACACCCAGCATGTTCGTGACCAGACATTCTCTAGCTCCCACTAGAAAAGGGGCCACGGAGTCGACACAAGAGTGTTACCATTTTGTCCGATCTCATTGTTGCCTAGTGACAACCCAAGGGACGTCACTTAGTTTATTACACTCCCAATTGACAAGAAGACCTCCACCGAGATTGCCTCATCTCAGCTTAAGGTTGTGATACACAAACACCCATAAAATATTTTACCATGACACAAAAACTCGATTTTCATATCACGGCACATGGTAGAACACAACACCGTTAAATAATCCAGAAAAATAACAATATCATAAAATGCACAGATGTGTGATAAACAATATATTTGATGACATGGCATTACATACATCAGACAACACACATTACAAATATTCACAGCACAATATCACAATCTAGTTTAATAACAAACTACACACGTAATCCCAACCTCTGTTCCTGGCCTAAGGCCAACATCCGGCAACAACTACAATTGTTATTCCCAACACTTCACGGGCCCGAGGCCCATCACAACCAACCAGATAGCAAAAAAAAGTTAGTGTACAAATATTATTTAAATCTCAAAGAGGTTCATTGGAAGATTACTTCAACAACTAAGGGTGTAAAAATAAACCGGAAAATTGGCTTGGACATGACCGGTTGATTTGGTCTAGTTTTCGACCAGTTCAGTTTGAAATCGGTCCTTCATTTTAAAAACCAGTCAAATTCGGTCTGGAATCAATTTTACGTTTTCCAACACCAGACCGGACCGGACTAGACTGGTTCACATATTATATATATTTTTTATTAATTTTTAATATTATATATAATATATTTTATATTATATATAATTATATATGAAATAATATATTATAATTTATAGCATAACTTTTTAATCTTAAACATGAATATTTATTTGATCATATGTTTTAAATATAAAATACATATATCAAATAAATTTTATTGCCTAATAAATTCTCAGCATATTTCTTTTGATAAATATATTAGTAATACCAATATACTTAATATATTAAAACCAAAAAACCAAATAGAACCAGATCAGAACCAGTAAAACCGGAAGTACTAGTTTAAGGGAGTAACAGGTGCATAATATGTTTTATAAAATGCAACATCGATGTTACGAGTTTGGTCCTAGATTTTGTCCAAAACTGGACCGGTTACACCCCTAACAACAACATAAGGGAGACTCTAGAAGATCATGGGTGCGCAAGACTACGGTTGACGCCAAAAGTGGGGGAGGAGCGATAGAGTAGTGTTTACAAGGGCTGGCCGTGGGTGTCAAATCGTGGAAGAAATGAAGGGGGAGCTAAGAGGAGGCTTGGCTGGGCATGGAGAAGCTAAGGGAGATCTGTGGAGTTGGTGGTGGTGGCTAAAAGCCGTAGGTGGTGGATCTGGCCGTGTGAGGTAGAGAGAGTCCATGTGAGAGTGAGGAAGACTGGGGAGGCTATGAGGATCTCACCAATGAGGGAGGAACTTGATGGTGGTGGTGCAAGGCATGGCGGCAGATTTGGGCCGTGCATGGAAGAGAACCCATGAGAGAAAGTGGGCTCAATTAGGGCTATGAGAAGGAGGGGAAGATGTGGGGTGGCTGTGGAAGGAAAAGGGTGGTCTGGTGAGGCAAGGGTAGTGGATGGTGGCAACGCTAAGGCCGTGTGGTGGTGAAATCTAGTGGGAGAAAACCCATTCGAGTTGAGCTCACATGAGGGAGGAAGAGAGCTGTGCATGGGCTAGGTCCGGTGGGTGATGGTCGACGGTGTGAGGAGGAGTTGGCAAGGTGGGCAGTGACCAATGGTGGTGCACAACGGCGAGGAGCTAGGCTAGAGAAGAGAAACCGAAATGGGGAGAGGCCTTCCGTTGGGTGCAAGGGAGAGGGAGGAGAGAGACAGAGAGAGGGGGAAAAAAGAAAATGGGAAGAAAGAAAAAGGGAATTGGGAAATAAATCCAAACCTTTCATCTTGGGTCTTTAAACTAATCTAATGGTGAGGATTTAAAACATTAGTTTAACTGACTTAAAAAGAATAGATAAATAAGAAGATAATTAAAAGCACAACTTAGTAATAATAAAGTAAAATAGTAAAATCCAACAGTAAAATAATTTAAAATAAAGAGTCAATAAATAATAGACAATAATTAATAACAAGAAAAAGCACAATAAAATAAATTATACAGCTTAGGCAATAATAAAAATAAAATTATAACCAAAATAATAATAACCAATTTAAAACTAAGAGAACCAATAAGAATAATTAGTAAAATAACCTTTAAAAACACAAAAAAATGAGGGATATCACATATAAACACCACATTCATGTTATAATATCATTTTGATCTTGACTTGTCACATCATGGGGCATTGGCTACTTGCATAAATGTCATGTGTTATGCTACTCTTCCACAAGCATCACATGATGCTATTTTTTTTAGCATGTTGCATAAAATGGTCACTTTTGCAAAAAGGTTGCTATATGTCACAAAATGAACACATGCCATGAAATTTTTTGTCATAAAGCATAGCATGAAAATGTCATAAAGCATAGCATGAAATTTTTTGTCATAAAGGATAGGGGAATATCCTGGTGAAACTACTATGTCAACTCTGGAGTGAGTAAAAATAGAGTAGTAACCCTTGGGTTGACAAAGAACCGTCAATGGGATTTGAATGGATTCTTTTTAAAGAATACTGAAGCGAAGTTGTATATGGCATGTAATTTTGATGGGTGCATATGTTATGATGATATGTGATGACATCAACGCATTGAGAAATGAGTCTACAGACAACGTAGTCTCAACATGAGTTGTACTACGATCACCGATAGGTACTCACAATACAAATGGGGAATTATGATGATACCGTATGTTATGTTATGAAGGCTCTAATAACAAGAAGTATGTCCTTAAGAAAATATTCTCTATAAGAAAATGTGCATCAAAGCTCTTTTTGAAAGATGTTGAAGAATCTGGATGAAATGAAAAATACCATTTTTTTGCATATCATGCATGCATCTCATGTTTATCATTAATCATGCATATCTTATTTCTATGCAAACTGGATGTTTAACTTATTAAGATTTTAAGAAATATCATTGTGGTAGTCCCATTATCATTTCCCGCAATGATAGAAATTGTGTCAGGACCAACCTTTGATGAACTAGATGGTGATGAACTCCACTTGGCTTCAGATGATTGAGAATGAGCCTGATCCTGACCGGAAGATGGAGTTAATATTATTGTTCATAGAGATGGTCCTATTCACCTTAGAGCGTATCAGAAAGAAGCTTTGAGCTACCTTTTTCATGAGCCTCGTCTGTAATAAGGAGATTTTTATCTCCCAGATTATGTTTTACTTATGCCTTACTATTTGGACCTCTTTTGTGAGAAACTATCTATAGTTAATTTACATGTTGGGATATTTTAGTCTCTTTTGGCATAAAATTTTTAAATGATCACCTTTTTTTACTACAATTATTGCATACTGCTAGTTACATACTATGATTCATTGCATAATATCTGTCATGAATTGGGGCATGTAACCATCTGTTGCATATTCAAGTGCTTCAAGTCTTCATTCCATCCCAAGCAAAAGTTAGGGGCACCATATCAGATAACTTATCATTTACATGTTGTTTAGTGTTTTACAGTTATGTCGTGTGTGGGTTGTGGGCCAAGACTTGAATTGGTTATGGGTTAATTGTTATGGGCTTATATTAATGGTTGAGCTAGCCTTAGAATAATTTGTAGTACCTTAGCCCAGTAAGGGTATTATCAACTTTTTCCTATTAGTCAATTACACTTTCAGAGTATTTGTACTATAGAATGTTCTACAAATTGGATCATGAATCAATTACATAGGCATTTGTTGAAATTTTAGGTTCTCTAAGTCCTCAAATTATTAGATCTATTTTATAATACATTTCCATTCATTTTCACCCTAAAAATCCCGCTAGGTTCTTATCAATTGGCATCAGACCAGTAAGATCTTGGAGTCCACAACAGCCATGACAGAAGGTACTCGATACAAGGAACTTGAGAAGTTGGTTCTAGGAATGAAGTAGCACCAAGATCTACAAGAACAACAAGTAGAAGGCCATCACAAGTCCTTGGATGATTTAGCCAAAAAGATTGATCTATTGTTAAAAACCGTAAATGGAGGACACCAACACCCACAACACCACCAGAACAGAAGCCATGAAGAAGATTTCCATTCTGAAGGGACAGGAGCCTTATAAGGGATGCAATTCAGATATATTAAGCTTGATTTTCCCAAATTTAATTGAGAAAATCCCACTAGGTGGGTATTCAAGGCTAATCAGTATTTTTCCCAACACCTTATGTGAGATTATCAAAAGATTCTGATGTCTTCTTTCTACATGAAGGGGGATGCACTGGTCTGGTTCCAAGATGTAGAAGAGACTAGCAATCTCCACAATTGGGAGGCTTTCATTTAGGCGCTGCATGTCAGATTTGGAAGCTCATCCTATGATGATCCCATGGAAGCAATTACTAGACTGAGACAAACAACCATTGTGGCAACTTATATGACCCAATTTGAGGTACTCTCTAATCGCTTAAGGGAACTTCTGATGACTACACTTAGTGGGTTTAAGGAAGAAATTAGATTACCCTTAAGAATGCTAAAACCCCACAATTTAAATTCAGCCTTTAGATTGGCCAAAATCCAAGAGGGGAATGTTTATAGCTCCAAGAGAATGAGCAAGCCTCTGAATCCTTATATTTCACCCTCTCTAGGGGGTTTTAGTGGGGAAAGGGGCATTGGTTTCCAGTCTCTAAAGGGTTTCCTTCTAAGAGCATATTTCACATTCATAAGTTTAGTGCCATAAAGATAAAGGAAAGGAGGGTTAGGGGGTTGTGCTGTTATTGTGATGAGCAGTGGAACCCCACTCAAAAATGCAGAGAAGCTAAGTTGTAGATCATGGAGGGCATGAAATTTGATCAAGAATGTGACAATGAAGAGGAGGGGAGTGAGGAGCAGACACTAGAGAATGAAGGGATAGATATACAGAATCTTGGGGTGGAGGCACCCGAGATTTCCCTGCATGCTATTGCTGATTTTACTAGCCCAAGAATTATGAGAGTGTTGGGTAAAATCAGAGGGCAGCCAGTGATAATTTTAGTGAATACTGGCATTACTTATAATTTCCTTGACCCCACCATCATTCCTAAGTCCCAATTGACTCCTAACGCAAAAGAACAAATAGAAGTCAGGGTAGCTAATGGTGAAATGATTAAAGGTGTTGGGAAGCTAGAAGGGGCAAAGATAATGATGCAAAGGACCTGTTTACTACATATGGTTTTTACTACCCCTAGAGGTTGTGATGTGGTTCTTGGCATGCAATGGCTGAGGACACTTGAGCCTACTTTATGGAAATTTGATTCCCTTACTAAGACTTTCACTCGGGGTGCCGGGTCTATCAAACTTGAAGGATTAAATTCCAACCATTCATAGATGGTGGTTGGTGTGGAACTGTCCCAATCAAGTAAGGTTGAAAGAAGAGGGGTGCTTCTCCATATTTCCGTAATAGGAGAAGAGAAGGTGTAGACATCAATGCCACTAAAGTTAGAGGTGGTTTTGCAAGAATTCAGTAGTGTTTTTTATGAACTAAAGGGGCTGCCTGAATAGAGAAATTGTGACCATCATATTACACTCAAGGAAGGAACTGCTCCTAATTTTGTACAGCCCTAAAGATACCCATACTATCAAAAGTTAGCCAATCAACATTCTCTTTTCCTGTATTATTGGTGAGAAGGCTGATAGGAGTTGAAGGATGTGTATTGATTACCAGACCCTTAATAAGGAGACCATCAAGGACAAATTTCCCATTCCAGTCATTGATGAACTCCTTGATGAACTACATAGGGCCACTATCTTTTCAAAAATAAACCTAAGTTTGGGCTACCACCAAATAAGGGTAAAAAAGGAGGACATTCCAAAAATAGTATTTATGACTCATCATGGCCACTGTGAGTTCCTAGTGACACCTTAACAAACGATCTAGCCACGTTTCAAAGGCTAATGAATGAGGTGTTTCAGCCTTACTAAATGAGGTTTTCAATTGTATATTTTGATGATATTTTGATCTATAGTAAGACTAAAGAGGAACATTTGGTCCACTTAGCTAATGTGTTAAAAACTTTGGCTACACAAACTATTTTTGCTAAAAAGAGTAAATGTAAGTTTGGTTGCAAGAAGATAGAATATTTGGAACATCTAGTTTCAGCTGAAGGAGAATAGATAGATTCCCCCAAAATTATAACTATGACAAATTAGCCCATACCTAACTCCATCAAATCCTTAAGAGAATTCTTGGGACTCACAGGCGATTATAGTAACTCATACAACATTATGGGTCTATAGTTGCCCCTTCACTGCCCTATTGATGAAAAACTCTTTTCTATGGACTACAACAGCTTCTAAAGCCTTTGAGGAGTTGAAGGCAACAATAATTAAATCCCCTATGCTAGCCTTGCCATCTTTTTCAAGGTCTTTTCTCATAGAATGTGATGTCTTAGGGGTGGGGATAGGGGCTGTTTTGATGCAGGAGGACAGGGCCTTGGCTTACCTCAACCATGCCCTTAAGGGAAAGGCTCTAGACCCATCTACTTATGAAAAAGAACTACTAGCCATTGTCTATGCAATAAATAAATAAATAAAATAGAGGCCATATCTTTTGGGCAAGCCTTTCATTGTGAGGGTAGACCACTAGAGCTTGAAGTTTCTTCTAGAGTATAAAATTGGCATCCCATCCTAGCAAAAATGGATTAGCAAACTGTTTGGTTATGATTTGACTATTGAGTACAAGAAAGGGAGGGAAAACAAGATAACAAATGCCCTATTTAGACAACTTGAGATAGATGGGGGAGTTTGTTTGCCTGGAATTTTTATGTTGGATCCTATGTGGCTACAAGACTTGAGGACCCCTCTAATGGTTTAAGCTAAACTGACATATTTTCCTTGGGAACCCTTAAATACTTTTGCTACGAAAAAAGGTTGTGATAAGAAATGCTCAATTTTTCGTCCTCTTGTTGCAGTTAAGCGATCCTCTTCTAATAACTCGTCCAATCCAAGAATAGCTATAACATCTGGAAGTTCATTATACCATTGTAAATTTGTTTAAAGAGTTGTGTCAGAAACTACAAACGGGCGCGGTTTTTGAATTAAAAGTTTTCCTTCATCAATGGGCTATTATTGAAGAAGGGAATGATTTATTTGCCTAAGAATTCTTTCTTCAAGTCATAGGTTCTACAATATGTACATGATAACCCCTACAGAGGGCATGCTGACTATCAAAAATCCATTCACAAGGCCGAAGCTAATTGTTACTAGCTAGGGATGAAGAAGGACATCAAGTCTTACATTAGGGAGTTTCCCACTTGTCAAACGTTCATGTTTGAAAATTTGCACCATGTTGGTTTGTTATAGCCTCTTCCCATTCCCTCTATGAGCTGGTAACTTGCTCCAAAACGAGCAGCATAAAGGCTGTCCCAAGTACAAGAGGATGTTGCGTAATAATTAAGAATAAAATTTCTAGATTGTCTCCTCAAGGAAGTGTGATTAAAATCAAACTCATACAATGGTAGATGATATTTACAAAGAAAAAATAAAAGTGGTGGTATGTACAATGAATGGAAGATAAAATTACTGAGGTGAAGATTTTTAAAGTAGCATAATACAACTAAGATGATCAAATAAAGAGATATGAAAAATGACTACGGTTTCAAAAATCCATCTAATAACTTAGAATATTGTCCCCAATCAATTTACTTCAATTAAACTATAAAGTCAATTCTGTCCAACTGGAAGATTTAGAAGTTAAGGCCAATAAAATTAATCACTAAAGATTAAGCATAAACAATTAATGATTAAAATATTCACAAATCCATTTGAATATCACAGGGATTCTTCAAGCATCCAATGTATCCGGAAATCACAATGGATCAAGATAAATATATAAATAATCAAAATTTCTAATAATAAAACTATTCAACCAATCAAACTCATAATATAAACTCTATTGTTGATTGGAAACAATATCTAAACCACTAGACTTCACATCTAACATTAATACAATGCAAGAAAAATAAATGACATCAAATTAAAAAAGTTGAAATTAAAATAAACTGGAGAGAGAGAGAGAGGCTACAAACGGAGGAGGAAGGTTGGGTAGCCACAGTTGGGCCACTGGCTTTGCAACGGCGTTGACCAACTCCCTCTCCCCACCTGCGTTCTCTCGAGAACTAAATAAAACAATAATAAGAACAAAGCTAATTTGACCGAAAAAGACACCCCCTCCCCTCCCTCGAAAGACCTTCCTTCTGTTCCTTTTATAGCCGTGAGTCTCAGCAAAGTGCTACAACCCATGCGCCCAGCGGTCAAAGAAAAAGTAGAATCGCTGCTTTTTATCCATGCGTCCCCAGTAAAGACCAAAGAATACAATTGTGCGTGTGCTCATGTTTCCATGCAAAAAAAAAAAAAAAAAAACGTGCGTTCCAGCTTTGTTTTGTCCAAAAACTGAAAAATTTGATCTGTAGCATTTCTTTCTCTCTTGCTCTGTATCCCATGTGAACCAAGAAAAGAGTTGCTTCCGTCCAAAAACCAAAGGAAAGCGCCCGTCCAAGAAGAGGTGTCAGACTTGCTGTTTCTTTATTTTTTTTCTCTGCTCAGCTGCTATCTTTCCGTTTCATTCCATACGCCACTCCTTCGTTCCAGCGCACTTTCTTTTTTCTCTCTTCATTTTTGCCTCCTTGAGTCCCCAGCCAATAGCAGACTACGTTCCAGAGCTCCTCTAGGCATGCTTTCCTCTGCTGCGTTGCTGTCCTTCCCGTTCCAGCATGCTTTCTTTTTTCTCTTTACATTTTTCGTGTGCAGCGTCTATCTTCGTGGGTTGCTGGAAGTGAAGGTGCTGCCATGGAGGTGCAGCGCTTGGTGAAGCGTAGGAAGAGCTCACGGTGGTGCATGCGGTGATGGCTGTTGCTTGGTGTTGCTGTGAGTTAAAATTTGCTCTGTTTTCGGGAGCAAAAATATGGGTCTTTGTTGCGAGCCACCTGCTCAGATTTCAGTGAGGGTGATGGACGTTCATGTTGAGGCGCAGCGCAGTCGTAGAGGGGTTGGGCTTACGGAGGAGTGGTGGTGCATGGGTTGGGGGGCAAGGTGGAAGCCGTGGTTGCTGTAAAAAGAACATAAACAAATAAATAAAAACAAAAATAATACTAGACAAAAATAAAATATTAAAAGTCTTGTGCATGAAATATTATTAAATCACAAGTATTGAAATCAAGCATAAATTATGTTGTTAATCAATTTAAATCACAACTTGAATTTATACCTCTTAATCAATTTTTATATCTAAAATCAATAATAAAATAATTAAAAATATATTGATTTTAAATGTATAAAATATTCAATAATGTAGCTCAATCATCTGGACAAACTTTTCAATGGACTTTGTTGAGTCCCTACCTTCATCTAAGGGAAATGCAGTAGTTTTGATGGTCAAACTTTTCATCTCACATGTATTCAAACTACATGGCATGCCTTCCACCATCATCTGTGATAGGGATGCCACCTTTACAAGCTCATTTTGGATGGAGTCGTTCAGATTGCGTGGGACCAAACTAGCATACAAATCTACCTATCATTCCAAATCTGATAGGCAGACAGAGGTGGTGTACCAAGGTATTCAATAGTACCTCAGATGCTTTGGTAGCCATCATCCCAAGGAATAGGTGGCTTGGTTTCCATGGGGAGAGTGTTGGTAAAATACTAACCTCCACTCTTCCACTAAGCTAACCCCTTTCAAGGCACTTTATGGGTTTTTCCCACATGCCCTCCTATAGTATGTGACAAGCATTGCTTTAAACACAAAGGTTGACTCTCAGCTCAATACAAGGGATGGGATCTTAGCTATCCTTAAGAAAAACCTAACAGTAGCCTAAGCAATGGTGAAAAAACATTATGATCTCAAGCACACTCTACGATAATTTCTTGAAGGAGACATGGTATACATCAAACTCCCAAAATACACACAACACAAGGTTGCCCGCTGCCAAAGCCCGAAGCTTTCTCCTCGATTCTTTGCTCCTTTCAAGGTAGTACAACGGATAGAGAAAGTGGCTTATAGGTTAAAGTTGTCGATAGGCTCCATGGTCCACCCATGTTCCACATGTCATGTCTCAAGAAGCACCTGGGACCATCTGTGGTAGCCACATCAAGGTTACCTCTAGTTGACCCTTACAGAGCTTTGCAGGATAAGCCGGAGCAGATTCTGTAAAGAATAATGTTTTCAAGAATCAACCTTTAATCGAGCTTCTAGTGAAATGGAATGGAGAATTTGAGGAGAACTCGACATGGGTTCCGATCGAGCACTTGCGTCGATAGTATCCTGACCTTGTGGGCAAGGTCTTTTAAGGGAGAGGCAGTTGTTACAAACCCTAGTTTTCAACCCTTTGGCATGTGAACTAAAGGACTTGGTTCAGATGACTTATTGTTTACATGTTTAGTGTTTTACAGTTGCGTTATGGGCCATGGGTTGTAGGCCGAGAGTTGAATTGGTTGTGGGTTAAGTGTTATGGGCTTATATTAATGGTAGAGCTAGCCAAAGTATAATCTGTTGTATCTTAGCCCAATAAGAGTATTAATGACTATTCCTTGTTAGTCAATTATGCTTTTAGGGTATTATTACTGTAGAATGTTCTACGAAATGGATCATGAATGAATTACATAGGCATTTGTGGAATCCCACTGGATTCTTATCACCCTTGTTGATGCCCTTATTAGCTCCCAAAACTCTATAGTTTTATAAAAATTGTAGCTCTTCTCCTACCTAAACATAAACACTAGCAGCTAGCCACTCTTTGATGATTAAGGTTAGTATTTTTAAGTCATTTCATCAAGATTAAAATTTAGTTTTTCAAATAACACTCTAATTGCTTTGCATATACTTTTTAACAAGTTTTATCATCAAAACTAGTGAAGCAATTTCAAGTGTAACAAGATTCATAACTAGACACACTGTTTTTTTTTCCTAGGGTTTTGATTACAAAATCATATTAGTTAAGTGTAACAACCCAGTCACTCATTTGGAATAGGATAACGAATTGCTTTTCCTAGGTCATTATCTATGATGAGTAAAGTTAGATATAATCCTAAAGTGTGCAAGTCCCACGCATTCATTTTTTTAAAAAAGTGAGAGCCACCATTATAAAATAATGTTTTTAATATGGATCCTAGATTTATCCACTTTTTTTAAAGGGAGTGTACTTAGATTTTATAATAGAAATGAAAATATCATTTCTCATGTATGATATTAGAGCCACTGAGTATGTTAAGCCATGTGATATTAGACCATTGTATGACATGACCTTGGAGAGGACGTTGGGATTATAATAGGGGAGTTACCAAAAAGACTAGTCAATTTCAAGACTCACTAGAATCACTTGTAAAGCTCATTTTGAAGAGGCAAACTCCATATATCGTGCCTACAATCCTACGTTGTTATCTTCTTAGCATGATTCTCGCACTCTGTACAACTCATGCATACATAAGAATAGATGGTAGCAACTGTGTACATTCCATATATATATATATTTCTTATACAACTCATAATATAGTTGTACGTGTAAACTCTTGCCTTTTGTAAAGTTCTACATATGTCAATATACAGGCCATGCATTAGTGACAGCATTTCACATTTTCATGGCATCAAGAGCCACTCAAGGTTTCTGAAAAATATCTCCATATTCAACCTCTCAAATCCCTCTTATGGATGAGTTCTCCTCACTTGACCATTTCTTTTTTCAACCACAATAAACCTACTTGATATATCCATCAAGCTAGCCTTAACAACTATCTGTTTTGGAAAACCTAAGTGGTCCCCGTGTTCAGGGGTCATGGTCTTCTTGGTTACGTTACAAATGAACTGCCCTGCCTTGCCCTCCCTCCACCATTCTTGATGACAATGGTGCCTTCAATCCAAACCTAGCAGTAGCGAAGTGGTTACGTCTTAACTAGCTAGTCCTCGATTGGATTAATAGTTTTGTTTTCAATGCTCCTCTAGATCAAGTGATAAATAGTGAGACATCACATGAGGCATGGGAAGTTTTTGAAACTCTATATGGTCAACATACAGGAGATTGTGTTTAGCAAATGTATGGAGAGCTGCAGTCTCTCACAAAAGGCTTATCTTCCATGGAAGACTATCTGCACAAGGCCAAGTCTTTGGCCCTTTCCCTTTGTGGTGTAAGGAAACTGATGGATGATGATGACTTCATCATCTACTTACTCTGAGGATTGGGACCTGAATTTTATCCCATTGCGGTTGCTCTTAATGCCTGAGAGAATTTTCCTCATCTGGAAAATGTTATCAGCAAGCTTTTTGAATGTGAGATTTATATTGCCTCTGCCCGTGACAACTCCTCTATTGCTAAGGGGTTGGTTTAAGATGGTTTATATCCCTTGCATCCCAATCTTACTTTTGCACCACATGCTATTTTCACCACTAAAGCATCTAGCAACACATGGCATGCTCAGCTTGGCTATCCTAATACTAGGATCCTTCAAATTTTACTTCCATGTCTACCCACTATTAATAAACAAATTAATTTTTGTGAAAGTTGTATTTTAGGCAAATCTACCAAATTTCCATTTCAAGATCGGAGTGCCTATGCTCTTTCTTTTCTTCATACCCTCTACACTTATGTGTGGGGTCCTGCACCTATTTCTTGTTATGATGATTATCAATTTTATCTACTAATTGTTGATGAGTATTCTCTCTATGTTTGGTTATTTCCTATGGCTCATAAATCTTATGTCATCCAAATTTTTTTCATGTTTCTTAAATTGGTGAAAATCAATTTAATACTCGTATCAAAGTTATTCAAAGTGACGGTGGTGGAGAATTCATTAATCACACCTTAAACAATTATTTTTTCTCTCAAGGTATTGACCACAAATTATTTTGCCCTAGAACTCTGGAACAAAATGACCCAGCTGAAAGGTTTCACCATCACAATGTTGAGACTAGCCTTACAATAATGGCTCTCACTTCCAAATAAATCTTGAACAGCTGCTTTCCAAACTGCAATTTTTCTAATAAACCTATTGCCCACTCCAACTATTAAAGGCCAATCCCCATATGAACTGGTCACTCTCCTCCACCCTACTCTTCTCTAAGGGTTTTTGGATGTGAATATTATCCTTATCTCACTCCCTTTAGTTGGTACAAAATTTAATTTAAACCCACCCATGTGTTTTCCTAGGATATGCATCACATCAAAAGGGTTATCAATGCATGGATTTATCCATAGCCCGGATATACATATCCACACATGTTGTATTTAATGAGGATCACTTTCCATTCTCTTCCAAGCAGGTGCTCTCTTTAGCTCAGCCCTAGTGGTTTAAGGCCTGACCTCTTTCCAAACGATTACAACAAGAGCCCACTTGTTCGACTTTCGAAACTACCACACATACAAGCCCATCTACTTCTCTCTCCAATCCAGCTGCCTTGGATCCCAATGTTCCACAACCCATAATCCTGGCTAGTGCTCAATCTTTAAAGGGCTTGGTCCAACACGAACTCACCCAATGGTCACTAGACCCCAAGATGGTACCAAGCGGCCTAAAAGTTTCCTCTCCACTAGAAATCCACTACAGGTGTGTGTTTATAGCTGATTTGGTTGCCACTCCATCCGAGCCCAAGAATTTTAAGCAAGCCTAAAAAGATCTGAAATGGTAGCCATGCAGTCCAAAATCAATGCTCTCCATGAGAATCGAACATGGATTCTTGTTCCTCCTCCGAATATGAATTTAGTAGCAAGCAAATGGGTATTCAAACCCCGAGTTGATGGTTCCATTGAACGATACAAAACCCATCTTGTGGCATGAGGTTTTACTCAACTTCAAGGCCTTGACTACGATGAAACGTTTAGCCCCATTGTCAAGCCCATAACAATTAGGTTGATCCTCACTTTGCCCTTATCTCGGTTTTGAAGACCATAACCATCCAGATTATGTTTTTCGTCTTCATAAAGCCTTGTATTGATTAAAACAAGCTCCTTGAACGTGGTATCTCAAATTCAGTTATTACATCCACCAATTCAATTTTTAAAGATGTCCTTACGATACCTTAATTTTTCCTACTAATCAATATGGATGACATTCTTCTCACTGGAAATTTGGCCTCGTCAATTACCAAGCTCATTTCTCATTTATCCACCATCTTTCATATGAAAGGTTTGGGAGATTTACATTATTTTCTAGGGTTGCCAGTTGCAAGAGATAATGACACATTAACCCTCACCCCTATATCTCCTCTCTTTGCTCCAACAATTTGGTTTTGATGGCACCAAGCCTGTCTCCACCCCCTTACTTCTAGGGTTCATCTCTCTGTTCATGAAGACACTATTCTATCTAACCCAACTCTCTACAGACATACCCTTCAATACCACGTGTTGACTCAGCCCAATGTGGCTTATGCTGTAAATTTCGTTTGCCAATTTATGCAAACACCTCGTGCACCTCATCTTCTAGCTGTTAAAAGAGTATTTCAGTATCTCAAGGGAATAATCAATATTGACCTTCACTTTACAGAAGTTCCTATCTCTGCTCTGTAAGGCTTCTGTGATGCAGATTGAGCAGGGTCACGGGATAACAAAAGATTAACAATGATATTTGCCATCTATATGGGAGCTAACTTGCTCTCTTGGTGTGCCAAGAAGCAAGCGCTCATTCCACAGCCAAAGCTGAGTACTTCTCTTTGGCCTCAACCACAACAGAACTGTAGTGGTTCATACATTTGCTCAAAAACCTTGGTTATAGTCTCTCTTCCCCTACACTACACTATGATAATATCAATTCTCTAAGCATGACAAAGAATCTCGAGTTTCATCATCACGCCAAACAGATCAAAATTGATTTACATTTTTTGTTCGAGAATGGATCGACTGTGGATTGTTTCAACTAGCTCATGTTTTTGGATAGGAACAAGTCCCTGACATCTTCACGAAGTCACTCTGTAGTCCCAAGTTCACACCTAACCAAAGAAAACTCTGTGTTGATCCAATCCCACCTTGAGCTTGAGGGGGAATGAAGAGACAAATTCAATGTATCATGATTGCAACAATGTTATCTTCTTAGCATGATTCTTGCACTCTGTACAACTCATGCATATGTTAGACTAGATTATGATAACTGTGTACATTCCATATATATTTCCTATACAACTAATAAAATAGTTGTACATGTAAACTCTTGTCTTCTATAAAATCCTATATATGTCATTATAAAAGCCATGCATAAGTGCGAGCATTTCACATTTACACATTTCACTCAGTAGTTAGCCAATATGGGCCATGAGCTAACTATCAAGACTTTGGGCTATCTGGACACATACTTTGTGAAATGGTATTTTAACACCCTAGCTAACTTTATAACACACTCTATGTAGGGCTGGGGTGTTACAATCCGGTGCTTGATTTAAGAGTTTAAAATAGCAAAAAGATGAAGAAATATTACTTGTTAGATAATCTGCCAGTCATAAGGACATGTAAATGGTAAAGATGCTTGATTTTATGATGATTAATGCTTAATCAATGAATTGAAGTGTTGCAAGTTTCTTTTCACAAAGCTGGGATTTGTAAAACAAGATGGGGAAGAGAATACATGATTTAAATATAGAAGTTAAAACAAGATGCAGGAGGCATCGTTACAAAGGCCTCGAGAAAAAGTTTCAGGAACCAAAATAGAAAATACAATTTATTGCAAAGAAAAAAAAAGGTACTTATAGCATTAACATTTTCCAATTACTTTTTCTACATTTCGGTCCTCTTATCTCAATTAGATTTACTTGATGTCTTTAAATCATATCCCATTCCTTGTCCAATTATGAGTTGAGAATAAGGAGACAAAGGAGAATCCCACATGGGGCACAAACATCTTGACGCTTTTGCATTATCCAATCCTCCCTCTATCTCCAAAGTATTTTCCTCTATAATTCATCACCATGTGACACAATAATAACTCATTTGACTAAAAAATAGTCCAGAAATAGCATCCCTTTAAATTTGTAACGACGTGATACATAAATAAGCAGTGTTCTAAAAAAATAATTCAATAACTGAGTTTTTCTTTCCCTTCTTCCTTATAATCTCTCCATTTCCATAAAGTATGAGATGCATATACTTACTGATTCCACAAAAAAATTTGATTGAGCTACATTAGTAATTCCTTCCATAGGTTGTGACTATAACTTTTCCTTTCTTAAAATGGGCAAACCCAACAAATTATGTGTATTGCCAGTATCAATTAGAATAACCACCTAATATCCATGAATCTGCCCATCATCTGCATTCTTTGGACTTGGAGATCCAGAAATAGCATGAATAGATCGAGATGCCCATCTCAACCTTTACAATCTCGGGTACCTTGGGATTCCCATTGCTTCCGTTTGATCATCATATATGCTAGGTCCAAAGCGAGTTTCAAGAACATGAACAAACCCTTCCCAACTAGTGATGTCCTCGGACGATTCAAGTCTTGAAACCATGTAAGTGCCTTCCCTTCCATGTGGACAGATGCCAATAGGACTCTATGGTGTGGATTGGTCTGGTGAAAATTGAAAAACCGTGTGCCTTGATAAATCCATTCATTGGGATCCTTTCCATCAAATTTAGGAAACTCAAGATGAATGGGCCATGTTTGAATTCCCCCATGATCTTCAAACAAGAGATTAGCAAGCTTAGAATGTGAATCGTGAGACAAGTCCTCTCCCCTTTTACTGCTACTTCAAACTAAGGCATCAACATTGGCAGCAATAAGTTGAAGTTGTTGAGCCAATCCATCTATTACATTCTACTAAGCATCTTGATGTTGATGGTGGAGTTCCCAGTGTGTTTCACATAGGCTAAGAGTCGGCTAGCTGAGAGTAGCGAGTGCTAGTCCCCTCCGCCATGGCTCAACAAGGCTCTTGACACTACTAATAAATATAAACTAAAGACTGGAAATAATAAGCCAACCACTTCAAATGGGTTAATTCCTCCAATGAACAATTGTTGGATTTTCAACTTGCTTTTCTTCCTTCCATAAAGCTAAATAAATACAACTTAAATAACGAACACCCCAAATAACAATGAACAATCAAAGTAATGGACTATTAACATGCAACTAATTCTACTAAAATAATCAACACTTTAAACAACCCAATAACAACCAAAGTAATGAACTACTAAAGTGCAAGTAATTCTGCTAAAATAATTGCCACTTTAAACAACCCAAACCATATCTTAAGGCTAAAAATCTATCAAGGATCCTTAATGACTAAAGATTCAGAATACAAATTATAACCTAATTAGATTTATTTGACTACACTTAACTAAACTCAAACAAAGCTCAATTGGACTCAAACCAGACTAACCCATCAAGTGAAATTCCTTGACTTAACACGAATTGAGCAATGAACATGGCAATTGATAGCATTAATAGAAGGTCATACCCATTACCGAATGTCACCAAGCCCTTTCATTCAAATATCTACCAAATTCTAGTGTCTTATGCTAACATAGTACCATAACCTTTCCAATAAATGACGAGCTTCAGAGATTGAAAGCATGCGTGTAAACATGCAAAATTGAGCTTGGATCCTGAATGCAAGTGAATTTGTTGGCATAACCACAAGCATCGGTTACACTCCAACCTTTTATGCTCCAGAAGCTTCTGCCTATCCCTTTCCTTCGAACTCCCACCACCCAAATCAACTCGCTTCCATGTTGATGTATGTAATAACCTTGTTGAATGAGAAATGGGTTTAATAGTCAGAAGGGTTAATAGTATATGGTTTCCTTTAACTAGCCCATTACATTGGACAATTATACCTAGATGAGCTTAACTCTGATTGATTTTAGTCAGTTAAGAGAAATGTTAAAAAAAAAAAAGACTTAGTCTCTTTTATTAGCATTCTGGAATAAAGTCATTTCTTGATCTTCGAAAGTTAGTTTCCTTGAACAAACCAGAAGCACAAGTGTGTATGAGGTTATGTTTATTCTTGACTTGCAGTTATTTTAGGGAGTTAGTTTCATAGAAGGGAGGTATTGACAATTGGCATCTGAGATTGGATTCGTGGGCAAGGTCGAAAGGATTGAGATTCAAAGATTTGGAGAAGACCGTGGTTGGCTTGAAGCAAAATAAAGACTTCCAAGATATGAAGATGGAAGAACACAAAAGCCTTTGGACAAGATGTCGTAGAAGATAAATATACTTCTTGAAGCATTCAAAAATAATCAAGCACTAGTAACCAAAGAGGTGCATCGTAGAGAACCCCCTGAGAACTCTAGAGCGACTAACGTTGTGGGTGGAAATGGTGGAATGCTAATTCACTCTATCCAAGTTTGATGGGGGTGAACCCTTCTGGTTGGTTAAGTAAGGTGAATAATTATTTTTCTCTCTACCCTAATATTGGATTATCAGAAGATTATCATGTCTTCATTTTATATGGAAGGGGAAGCATTAATTTGGTTTCAAAATGTAGAAGAAATTTAAGGATTTCCTACAATGGGCTCTTTTGTGTAGGCTCTATCACAAACTTCACCAAGAAATCTGCAGTCCGCATCTGCTGTCCAAGACACAAGTGGTGCATCAGGTAGTGCACATTGTGATGGTGCACCTTCTGTGATCAAGATAGAAGAAACAAAAAGCAGTAGTGGGTGCATGACATAGCAGTTGTTTAATAAAGTTAGCTACTAACATAGTGGACAAAAGCATTCATTTATGTACAATGAACAAAACTGGTCTCCTTTTGGTTCTTTTCTATTTTTGGCATTATGCTATATGTACAGTCTATATAAGAAACTTTATATTCTACTGATAATGAGATGAGAAAAGTGATTCCTCTTTTCACCATTGTTGCCTTGTCTCGAGTGTTTTCTCTCAACTCATCAATGTGTTTTTATCCCTTCAACATGTTTATCATGCTTTTCTCATTTCTTCAACATAGTATCAGAGCAGTTCACTTGGGATTTCTATTGTTGATTCTTTTTGTTTCTCTATTTCTTCCCATTCAACCTTCTTACAGTTGCAACTCAATATCCTATCATCAAAATGGTTGAAGAAGCACCCTCTATTAACACCTTTCACAACTCCTCTCCATCTGAAAACCCCAACAACCCCTTCTTCTTGCACCACAATGACAATGCCAACACTGTGGTGGTCACCCCACACTTGACAAGACCTAATTACCTTTCATGGAACTATTCAATCACACTAGCCATCTCCATTAAAATCAAGCTTGGGTTCCTTAATAGAACCATCGAGACATCTAGCCTCACAGACCCATTTTACATGCCTTGGTTGAGATGCAACAACCTCATTCCCTCATGGATTCTAAACTTCATTTCTAAGGAGATTGCATCTAATGTTCTATACATTAGCTCTGCCAAAATAGTGTGGGATAAACTCAAGGCACGATTTGCACAACCAAACAATGTAAGGTTTACCAACTCCAATAGCAACTTGCCTCTACCACACAGGGTTCTCAATTTGTAAGTGATTACTTTACTCAACTCAATGCCGATTGGGAAGAACTACACAACTATAGACCCCTTCCTCATTGTTCTTGTGAGCCGTGCAGTTGCAACATTGTAAAATCCCTTGCTGAGGCTCAACAAACAGATTCTGTTTATAAATTTTTAATGTAATTGAATGATAGCTTTGATTGTATCAGAGGAAAAATTATTTTGATAGTATCAGTAATGACCGCTATGCCATCTTTGAATAGGATTTTTTCATTGGTTTTGTAGGAAGAAAGGCAGAGGGAAACTCATGCCCTCTTGCTACCTAGCCATGAAACTTCAGCCTTAGCTACATTCCAATATAAGAAGAGAGACAAGGCTGAGGTAACATGCTAACTTCAAATTTCCTAAGTCAAAAAGAGGTTTTCATCTGGGCAAGATGGGCACTCTGCAAACCAAGTCACATCACAAACTCATGAGAAGGCACCCATGGAAGGATCACAATTGTCCATTACTGAAGCTTAGATTTAACAGCTCCTTGCTCTTATCAATGCTAAGACATCTCAGCTCAACATTGGTAACCTTCCATCACCTAACCAAGACAAATCTGTAGACACCATAACTAGTGCCCTCATTCCTCCAACATGGCAGGTACAAATTTGCACCCATCTATTACTCATTCCTTGCCAAATTCTTCTAATCACATTGTAAACCAACCAATTTCTACTCATGTCTTCCAAGTAGACCAGCAGCAAAAATTTGATCTTTGGCACTTAAGATTTGGACACATTTTGTCAACAAAGAATGAATGTAATTCAATCTTCTGTTCCCAATGTAAAAAGTCACAAAGATATGCAATGCACTACTTGCCATTTGGCTAAATAGAAAAGAAAAGCCTTTTAACTCCTTTTGAACTGGTCCATTGTGACATTTGAAGCCCATGCTCACAAGTTTCAACCCAGGGTCATCTTATTTCTTGGCTATAGTTGATGACCACTCTCGGGTCACTTGGGTTTATTTAATGATGTGAAAATATGAAACAAGGACCCTTTTGTAAAACTTTGTTCACATGATTAACACTCAATTCAGTGCCAAAGTAAAACAAATTAGATCTAACAATGGATTGAAATTTGACATGTCCATTTTCTACAATTATAAAGGAATTTTACACCAAAAGACATGTATCTATCCCCCTCAACATAATGGGGTGGTTGGGAGAAAGCATCAACATCTCCTATGTGTGGCTAGGGCCCTCATCTTTCAAGTTTCCCTGCCTCTTCATTTTTGGGGAGATGCTATCATGACAACCACTCACCACATCAATAGAATACCAACTCCCATTTTGAACAATAAATCCCCCTATGAAGTCCTTTTCTCAACAATCCCATCAAACACGCATCTAAGGGTATTTGGATGCCTGTGTTTTGCATCTACCCTCCAACATAACAGAACCAAACTAAGTCCTAGAGCTAAGAGATGCATCTTCCTTGGCTACCCAACTGGTGTTAAAGGATATAAACTCTATGACTTAGAGAATCATTCCTGTTTTATTTCCAAGGATGTCATTTTCTATGATCCACCTTCCCTTTTCAAGATTTTAACTCCAACACTATCCATACTGCACCTTCATCTGATTTGGTCCTTCCCTCACCACTGTTAGATTCAACATCTACATATCCTAAAACTATTCTGCACTCACACACTCAAATAGATCCCCTATCACCTGATTCACTTGACAACAATTCATCATCACTTGAGTAGTCTCCAACTACCCAACCTCATACACCCTCACCTCAAACCCTTCACTCATCACCTTCTACTAGTGATTCTGTGCATGACATTCCACCTAGAAGGTCAGATTGAGTTAGACATCAACCCACTTACCTACAAGACTATCACTGTAAACTTGCCTCAACTACTCACCACCTTCATCAACACTTAACCTACACAAAATTATCACCTACTCACAAATCCCATGCCCTCTCTCTTTCTCGATTACATGAACCAAAAATTTACCAAGAAGCTATAAGATCTCCACATTGGCAAGAGGCAATGAACTCAGAATTAAGAGTTTTGGAAAATAATGGAACTTGGACTGTCACCACTCTCCCCCTTGATAAATCCACTATTGGCTGCAAATATGTGTATAAGGTTAAGTTAAGGTCTGATGGAACATTAGAGATTTATAAAGTCAAATTGATGGCTAAGGGTTACACACAAAAAGAAGGATTTGACTATCAAGAAACCTTTAGCCCTGTGGCCAACCACATAATTGTTCAAATTTTCTTAGCATTGGCAACCATCTACAATTGGCACCTATACCAATTGGATGTGCACAATGCTTTTCTCTATGGAGATTTGGATGAAGAAATCTATATGGATTTGCCTCCAGGTTATCAAATTCAGGGGGAGTCATCGTAATCTAAAGATAAAAGACTGGTTTGTAAGTTGCATAAGTCTCTTTAAGGACTTAAGAAAGCCTCTAGCCAATGGTATTCAAAATTCTCCTCCTCCTTGACCTCAATTGGTTTCCAACAAACCAAGTTAGATTATTCCTTGTTTCCATGGAATGATAAATCATGATTTGTGGCTT
The DNA here is from genome assembly GCA_011037825.1 of Carya cathayensis. Lineage (NCBI taxonomy): Eukaryota > Viridiplantae > Streptophyta > Magnoliopsida > Fagales > Juglandaceae > Carya > Carya cathayensis. The sequence continues at coordinate 493,375 of QGSO01000446.1, forward strand.
TGTTTGTTTATGTTGATGACATAATCATTGGAAGCTCTCAGATGGCTGCTGTTGACAGTATAAAGGCATACCTCCATTCTCAATTTAAGATTAAAGATCTTGGCAACCTAGAGTACTTTTTAGGATTGGAAATTTCCAGATTAGCCTCGGGTATTCACTTATGTCAAAGGAAATATAGTTTGGAAATCCTTGAAGATGCTGGTTTACTTGGATGCAAACCAACTAACACTCCAATAGAAATGAATCATAACCTGTCACATTCATCTTCAGACTTCTTAACTGATGCAATGTGTTATAGGAGACTGATTGGGAGGTTGACTTATCTAACCTTAGCCAATTCATGGACAAGCCATCCCACATTAACATGGTTGTAGCTCTTAGGGTCCTAAGGTATGTGAAGGGTTCTATAGGACAAGGTGTTCTCCTCTTCTCACAGTCAACTTTGCATATAAAGGTCTTTAGTGACTCTGAGAGGGCAAGTTGCCTAGAAACAAACTAGAAGGTCCATGACAAGTTTTTACAGCTTTATTGGAGACTCATTGATCAGCTGGAAGTCCAAGAAACATGCCACAATCTCTCGATCTTATGCAACGGCACAGAGTATAGGGCCTTGGCCCATACTAGTTGTGAAATTGTGTGGATAATCTCTCTACTCAAGGACTTTAACATAGACCATCCCAAGCTAGTACTCTTGTATTGTGACGGCCAATCAGCAATCCATTTGACCAAAAATCTAATTTTTCATGAGAGGACTAAACACATAGAATTGGACTGCCACTTTGTTAAGGAAAATGTATTGTCTAAGGTTCTTACACCTATAAACATAGCCTCCAAATTTCAACTAGCAGACATCTTCACCAAAGCCCTCCCTGCTACCACCTTCTATTTTCTACTATCCAAGATGGGCGCCTTAAGCATCTATGGCCATCTTGAGGGGGAGTCATAAACTTCACCAAGAAATCTGCAGCCTGCAGCTGCTGTCCAAGACACAAGTGGTGCATCAGGTAGTGCACCTTGTGATGGTGCACCTACTATGATCAGAACAAAAGAAATGAAAAGCAGTAGTGGGTGCATGACATAGCAATTGTTTAATAAAGTTAGCTAAGAAAGTAGTGGACAAAAGTATTCATTTATGTACAGTAAACAAAACTGGTCTCCTTTTGGTTCTTTTCTATTTTTGGCATTATGCTTTAGGTACAGTCTATATAAGAAACATTGTATTCTGCTGATACTGAGATGAGAAAAGTGATTCTTCTTTTCACCATTGTTTTCTTGTCCCGAGTGTTTTCTATCAACTCACCAATGTGTTTTTATCCCTTCAATATGTTTATCAAGCTTTTCTCATTTCTTCAACACTCTGCAAGTCTGATTTGGTCACTCTACTTACGATGATCTTATGGAGGATATTAAAAGATTCAGACAAAATTCTTCAGTGGCAACTTACAAATCACAATTTGAGGTACGTTCTAATTGTCTAAAAGGGATGTTTGATTAGTATAAACTAAGTTGCTTTCTTAGTGGTCTTAGAGATAATATTCGTGCTTGTTAAAATGCTAAACCTAACTTCATGAACTTTAGCCTTTGGTCTAGCAAAGATACATGAAGGGTATGTGAATCACTCTAAGAGATGTCTTTAACCTATTGGATATTATAATTTAGCACCTTTTTTTCACCTCATAATGTTGGGAGTTTAGAGGTACTTCTTCCTGGTTCTAATAAAGGTTTTAACTTTAATTATAAGGGAGTTACTCATAAAAATACATTACCTGTGAAGAAGGTAAGCCCAGTTGAGATGAAGGATCGCAGGGAGAACAGTCTATACTATTTTTGTGATGAAAAGTAGAATCCAAGTTACAAATGTAAGAATGTTAGACTATATATCATGGAAGGTATGGAATTATCATATTCTAACAGTTTAGAAGGAGATGAGAAGTGTAATAGAGAATGAGGTGGAATTGCTAGAGAACTTTGATTCTGATGTTAAAGGCCCAGAGATTTCTATGCATGCTATAATAGGGTCTTTAAATGCTTATACTATGAGAGTTGTGGGTAGATCAAGGGTCAGGAAATATATTAGTGATATTGATAGATACTTACAACACACATAATTTCTTAGAACCTAGCATTGCTACCAAGGCTAACCTGCTAATGCAAGCTTCTTGTAAAATTGAGGTGAGAGTGGCGAATAGGGAGAAGATTAGAAGTATTGGCGAAGTTGAAGGGGTCAAATTCTTAGTACAAGGAAATCAATTTATCGTTGATTTCTTCTTTATAGATCTGGGGGATACGATGTTTATTAATTATTCAATGGCTAAGTACTTTGGGACCAGTCCTTAGGGATTTCTCATTGCTTATTGTCCTTAAGGGTCTAACTCCTAGTGACTTGGAATAGGTAGAAAAGGAATTTAGTTGTCTAAAATGGAGAAAAAGTTCCAATAAGCAATGATACCATTCCTAGGGAGTTGGATCCAACAAAATGCCCTGTTGCAACAGTTCAAGGGAGTATTTGAGGAACCAAAAGGATTGCCTCCAAATAGATCACATGACCATCAGATCTGTGATACCCTGTTTTTAAAATTATTTTCACTGAAGGAATATTTTAATTTAATTAAAATAATAGTTCTTTTATTTTAAATAATCGGATTTTAATTGGATTTTAATTGCTGTTGAGTTTAAATTGCTGTTTAATTTATTTTAGCTAGTATTTGGATTTAAAATTAAGTAGTTAGTTTTTGCTAGTTATTTATTATATTTTAAAGTTGTTTTCGTTGGATCAGTTGTTGGACTCCAGAGGTGAGGATTGGACCTCATTTCTTTTCCTCCATCTTTTCTTTTTCTCTTTTCCTCTTTTTCCTTTCTCTTTCTTCTCTTTTTCTTTCTTTTTTCTTTCTTTTCTTTAGCTGTTTCTTCCCTCCCATGCAAGCTCTCTCTCTCTCTCTCTCTCTCTCTACCCTTCACGCCCTTTCCGTCCAGCTGCCCAGACCTACTGCTCGCCAGTGACGTGAGCCACACCACCACCACCAAACTCTTCCCTTCCCTCTGGTGAACCACCCCACAAATTTTCACCGCCAACGGAGCCGCCGTTTAGCCGGAATACCTCATCCAAGCCGAACGACTTTTGCTCCGATTTGCCAACGTCACTCCACCTCTGGCCACCACCTCTTCACCATTTCATCATCGACTTCTTGCCGTCCTAAACCACCCATTTTAGGCCTCGATCCGTCTTCGGAACAGCCCCCACGAGCTAACTCTCCGATTTGGGTATTTCGACCTTCTACCGCCGTTTTCGCCACCACCCACGGCCAAACTTCACTTCCACTAGTTTCATAAACACCCCTCAGTCATTCCCTATCAATCCCGAGTCTTAGTTTGTCCATATTCAAAAGTGGGTATTTTACAACCCACGGCCACAGTGAATTTGCACTGTTACGTTGCTTTCACTTCGCCGTTTGTCGCTTGCCGATCCTTCGAAAATTAGTATATAGCGCTGTAAGTATTTTCCAAACTTCATTTTAGATTTAAATATATTATTTCTTTTACAATAATTATTTGTGACTGGTTGGTTATTCCGGACTGATTCCGAAGAGTCGGGGGTCGGATGGATTTGAGGAATGAGTTGTTTGTTTATTATTGATGTTGAGATGTGTTGAATAAACTGTGTCGTGAGGTGTGCATTGCATGGGTCATGCATGTTCATGTTTAAAAAGGGAAAATTGGTTTTTTTTGCATAATGGCATACATGTACATGTGTTGAATAATGAAAACTGGGTTTTCATGAGTTAAATGGATTTTTGGGTGCGTGTGTATCACGACCCCAAGCCGAGATGAGGTATTATCTCGGTGGAGCTCCTCTGGTCACTCGGGAGTGCAATATACTGAGTGACGTCCCCTGGGTTGTCGTTGGGCGACAACGGGAGTGGGCAGGATGGTAATGCTCTCGTACCGACTCCGTGGCCCCTCTGCTGGTAGGGGTTAGAGGATGCTTGGCTACGAATGCGCGGGGCACGGAACT